>CM060316.1:27012789-27022789 GCA_030674155.1 Stramonita haemastoma | reverse complement strand
AAATATTAATTAGCATGAAAGTGTGAACACGCACGCACGCACGCACGCACGCACGCGCGCACGCACACACACACACACACACACACACACACACACCAGTCTTCGGGGATGTCCAGCTCCTGTTGTGCAGCTATGGTCGTTGGCTATGCGAAAGCCACCTGTCGCGTGGTTCTGGTTGGTAATGATAATTTCTAGTCTATCGATCTTGTCAGACAGGGACAGAACTAGTTTTTTTAGGTCCTCGATTTCGGTGTTTTTTTTCCGCAGTTCTGGTTGTCTGTGGTAACGGCAACAACAGGATCTTCAGCTGAAGCTCGACTGTTGTTGCCTTCCGCCTTGATGGTGTGTGTGTCTTCAATTTTACGTCTGTTCACTTAATGTGATATTAGACGGGGAGAGTGGGAGGGGGGAGAGGCGGCGGGGGGCGGGGCGGGTGATGAGATGAAAGATGAAGGCTACAGAGTAAAGAGATGCGTGTTGGTACTGGGGGAAAAAAGTATTAAGATACTGATGTCAAACAATACACAAGAAAAGCAAAAACAAGCAAAGAAACACAAAAAGAACAAAGCTCAGAACAACAACCAAAAAATCCTATCCTTGCTGGTGTTCTTGGTCACATGCCTGCTCTTTGTTGTCAGACATGCTTCTGAGAACGAAGGCGTAGACCGTCTTGTTTTAGTCATTCTGTACAAAAACTGTTTCTGCACACAGCCTCAATTTCACAGGAACACAGAAGGAACTGCTACCCTATGTCTCTCCCCTGCCATCCGGTGGTGCCAGCTCCACATAGGCTGAAGCCACCGCCAAGAAACGGGTGAGCCCATCTACTCCCCAGCCAGCAAAGGCCAACCTGACACAACTTAAAGAGAGGTCAGTGATTCTATCAAAAATATCCTCAAGCAAACCGAAAGGGATGCCAGAAAGACCAGTCATGACGCAAAGAAAACATAAAGTCAAAGCAAAAGCAGATTGGAAAAAGGATGGATCTAATTCCGATCTTCCTACTGTTGTTATCATACACGACTCTGTCTTAAATGGTGTTAATGGTCACCGTTTAGGCCAGTCTTATGGGTTCAACGTCAAGAAGAAGAAGGCTCATAAAATCTTTAACACCCCCCAGACACTGAGTGAAGTCATCTCTGATCTGGATCATCATACATTGTGGAATCAATGGCCTTAAAGACACAGAGCCACAAGAGGATAGTAAGAAAATGGTGAAGACTGTGAAAGACGTTGTGTCCTCATTTCCCAACTCCAGGGTAGTAATATGTAAAGTTGCCCCTATCAGGAATCCTGTTCTTCGGGTGAAAAGAGACTTGTTCAATGCTATGATATGTTCGAGCAAAAGTGCGTGTCTTTTATTTCACATGAAAATATGACCACCAAGTAAACCAGTTCATAGACCCTCTTCATCCAAATGCCCTGGATTCTAGTACGCTTGCCAGGATCATCGGCAGATACGTACATTCGCTGTTCTGGGAAAAACCAAAGAGGAAACCGAGATGCCAGTTCTACCCAAGCCACCCATACACCAGCACCAGCTTACGCACCTGCCAGCAACACCCAGGCTACAAACAACAACAGTTTCCACATCAGGGTTTGCAATTCCCCTGGTGGGGCATCAGAGGCATTATGATTATGTCAGTATGTGGAAAGACTGGTGACATTTTGTACATCCTCTTGTTATGCACCTGCAGTGATATTGATAAGAGTATTTGCTTACATCTGCAGCAGCTGTGTGTACATATTTATTAAGGTTTTGTTGTCACTTATTTTCCCCTTGATCCCTTTACTTAATTTAAAAAGTACTTATTAATTAATTAATTATTTATTTATTTACTTATTTTTTAATTTTATCTAGTTATTGTGTTTACTGTAGAGGGAGGGTTTATTTTTCTCAGTTTTTCTTCTTTTTTTTAAAGTAGTGAACTAGGTTTGTTTGTTGGTTTAATTGTTTGCTTTGTGGTTCCTGGGTTGGGTTTTTTTTATTATACAGAATAAAAGGGGTTTTCGAAGGGAGGCAACTTCTATTTTTTCATAATCTCTCTCTCTCTCTCTCTCTCTCTCTCTCTCTCTCTCTCTCTCTCTCTCTCTCTCTCTCTCTCTTCAGTCATTTCTCTTTCCCGCCATTATGTCCTCTAAAAATCCCAAGGTAGTTAAAGTAATGCAGTGGAATGCAAGATCTATTTTCACAAATCTAGATTATTTGATTCAACACCTTGCAAAGAATAACTATCAAGCTCTAATTCTGCAATCTCTCAATGTAAATAAAAACAAACTGCCTAAACTGCCAGGTTATTATTACCCTCCTGTTCATCAGAAGGTAGAAGGTTTGAAAAAGATCAGTGGGCTATTTATATTAAAGAAGGGATAAGCTATAGCGTTAGATCTCCACCAATGCCTGACAATGTTCCAGATCTATATGCATGTGCAGCACGAGTCAAGTTTGTAGGATTCACTTGTAGGATTCTATCTCACTCTTGTGTATACGGAAAAGGTTGATATTTTAGCACATACAAAAAAGGAGCCAAATTTAATGCATTAAAAGATATTGCTAATTTGAAACTATTTGTCACAAGAATAGTCAAGTCAAAAACACTTTAATCATCCCTGAAGGGATATTACCATACTGATAGGCATATTGATACGAATCATAATCAAAGACACAAGATAGCTACATTTCATATTTGTTCAAACATTATATGATAGCTTCAAATAAAAATGTCACAAACATTCACAGTCTACGAGCGCGTGCACGCACACATGCAAAAGCACACGTAGCTACACCAATGTATGGATACAATGTCAGTATCAGATCGTTCAAACAGCACAGCAAACCAGTGTGAGAAAAAGATAATCGGTTGTCTAGATGTATGGGCCCCGATCGAGAAATGGTAGGCTACTATTTGAGTACTGTATATATATAATATATATATATATATATATATATATATATATAATTTATATATATAATATATATATTTTTTTTTTTTTTTTTTTTTTTTTTTTTTTTTTTTTTTTTTTTTAAAGCAACCAAGAAACTGACTGGTGGACCGGTGGTCCAGAGGTAACGCGCCTGTCTTGAAAGCGACAGGTCAGGGTCGAAGTGTGCGGTGGTTCGAATCCCGTTTTGCGCCCAAAATTTTTCCCCCATCCATTAGACGATGAGTGGTGTTCTGGATGCTAGTCTTTCAGATGAGACGATAAACCGATGTCCCATGTGTTACAGATCATTATTTAGCCTACGTAAAAGAACCCACGGCAACAAGAGGGTTGTCCCTGGCAAAATTCTGTAGAAAAAAGCCACTCTGGTAGGGAAACAGAGACAGTTGCAGACAGGAAAAGAAAAAAATAATTTGGCGCTGCTCTTGTAGCTGCGCGCTCTCCTCGGGGAGAGCAGCCCAAATTACACACAGAGAAATCTGCTGTGACATAAAGTGGTATAAAATAAAGTTGCTTTTTTTTTTTTCTAGTGTCACCCCATTAAACAAATTGTTTCTGCTGATAGAAACTGAACTGTCTTCAGACTACGTATGATGAAAGTTTTGTTTGGCTGCAGGTGTTGTCATAGTAAAACTGTTGATTATAAAACTATAATATTAATATGCCAGACGCTGTAAAACTACAAACCTTACTATCGTTATTTGCAACCTCCAGTGATCTTGTATTGGTGTATATTGTTTTGTTTATATATATATATATATATATATATATATATATAATATATATATATATATATATATATATAGCCGCTGTAGTCTAGTGGTTAGGGCGTTGGACTCGTAATCTAAAGGTTGCGGGTTCGATCCCAGCTTTCGGCTATGGCGTTGTGCCCTTGGAAAAGGCACTTTACGGCTATTTTCTCACCCCACCCAGGTGTAAAAGGGGGTACCAACCTTGTGTTGGGGGTTAACCCTGCGATAGACTGGCGTCCTATCCAGGGGGAGTCTATGACTCTCAGTCGCTTAACGCCACAGAAACCGGGATAAGCACCGGCCTGATGAGCCTTAGGCTCGGGACAGACTTTAACTTAACTATATATATATATATAATATATATATATATATATATATATATATATCTGTATTGCATTGTCCAGTTGGTTACAGCAATAAAAGAGCGGACAGAGTCTCCAGCAACTTGGCCCTTGAGTTTTTCAACTGCTCAGGAAGAATGCGCTGCAAGTCTGGCAGAACCAACCCATCGCCAGACTGCAAATGTTTCCAACTGCATTACCAACCCGACGAAAATTATTTCGGCGCTAGGCCTATGTGAAACTGAAAGCGTCTCCTCTTTTGAAAAAAAAGGCTGTAGGAAGCACAAATCGAAAAGAAAAGCCCAAATCTCTTCGCGTTACCATGGTGATTAAAGGAACGCAAAAGGACAGCACTAGCCAGACACCAAGCCGTACTTATGCTGAGGCTGCCAGCCCCCCCCCCCCCCCCCCCCCCACACACACACACACACACACACACACACACACACACACAGAGGCAGGTTAGGCGTGTGCAACCAACGCACGGAAGACGCCCAGCCACCAAAATGGACCTAGACCTACTGCCCTGGAAAGGCAACTTCCAGCATAAACTGTACGTCATTTGGTTGTGACGACATCGCCAGACATGACGTCAAGAAGAAAAGCACGCATGCATGATTCTAAGCAGAAGACAGAAAATATTTGTCACCAACCTCAGAAAAGTGGCTAAGAAAAATATCCAAACAAGGTTTGTCGTCAGTAAAGCCACCGCCGTTAAAGAATCACAAATAGAAATTTAACCAGGAGTTTTCAATGCCATGGTCACTTCCGAGGTATTTGAGGTAGACATCTTTTGACAGGAACATCAACTTTCAACCATGCTATCTTAGAGACGGCATCCATCCTAATGTAGAAGAACTAGCATTCTTGCAGGCAACATAGAAACTATTTGCAGAAAGTGTGGGATAAAATAAAATTAAAAAGAAATGGCTTGGCAGCAAAAAAAGAAAATATAGGGATAAATATGAGTTGAGCATTAAATACAACACTGACGATCTTGACAGCATACAGAATCATTATGGTAATGTACCCCTTACGTTAGGGGAAGTAAAAGCATCTATTAATAATCTCTGTGACAAGAAAGCTGCAGTAGGACTTGATGGAATCTAATGAAATGTTATGCATCTCCCACCTAACTGGGTCAACTGTGAGGTAGCAGAGCAGTTTTTGATGTGCTAAAATGAATGATATGCCAGAACAATTTTGGTATGCTAGCCAGTTTGGGGGGGGGGGGGGGGGGGGGGGGCGGGCAGTAAGCCTATAAGCCCACAGCGCCTTTGGTTCTGTTACAGCCAGATTTCAGGACCAGAAGATCAAGTAAACATGAAAGGCCCGCTGGTATCTAAAACCAGAAACTGATTAACAATTAAACTGACTTTGAGATCACTGGGAAGAAATTCTGCCCAGGACGAAGGGAGCAGTCCACAGAAATACATATATCCAGTAGGAAATGTTGACAACTTGTTAAGCCTGTTATTACTTACGTGGAGTGTGTGGTGCCTGAACAAAAAATTTGGCCGTAATTCAGATTTTGATCCTTTCATTTGTTACCTACAGGCAAGTAACCGTATTAATTGGGGAAACAGACAAATAAGTAAACAATAAATTATCAAGAAACAAACACACGGTTGCTTCTGCTATAAAGAAGTCATTTTAACCTGATACCTATGCAAACCATTATCCACTGGCAGAAAAGAACTTTTTCCGTAATCACAACAGAATTCAATAACCTTGTCATACCAGCAAGCACTGAAAAGAAGGAAACTAATGATGAGGATTGGCATTGACAGTGGCACACACATCCGACAGAAGTGGATTTTTCCACTACGAATTTAACATCCCTAAACAAGTTTGAGGGTGGGATACAGCTCAGTGGTCAGAGCACTGGCTTTCCCCCAGTGAAGCTTTCCCCCAGTGAAGTTAATCAGCGTGGAGCGTGGTTACCAGTCGAATGGGTGACCGCTTGCGCGCCTTGGCTTCAGTACACCCAGTTCACCCGGCTGTAAATGGGTACCTGCCCTCTTTAGGGTCATGGAAGGTAAAGCAGCAAGGGAGAGGAGATAGGCGCCGCCCTCTACATGCTGGCCCCTAGAGAAGCTGAGGTCTCTGACACCTCGCTCCCCTAGGACCGTCTAGGTTATGGGACACCTAAACAAGTTTATTGGTCACTTCATCACAAGGCTTGACATGAAAGAATCAGGTTATACAGTGTTGTTTCTTTCCTAAGTCAAAATGTGGCAGCATCTCACCATTGGTGAACTTCGGGGGCTATAGCCGAGGAGCGAAAAAAACCCAACATGATTGTTTCAAAATTCCAAATTTCAGACCTTACATTGATGGTAAATACTGCCGAAATAATAAGAAATGAGACAAACTTTTGTTTCAGAAACTTGACAGTTATTCATTATGCCCACTACCAAACTAAACTCTTTCTTTAATTTAATTTCCCTAGTGCCATGGAAGACTGCATGATACACAAAGACTTAAAGCTACATTGTCAGCTTGCTCAGAAAACAATCCGTGGTGGCAATTTGATGTTACATGGCAATGCAAAATTATCAAATGATACCATTCAACAATAAAGCCACAAAAACAACAAACCCAATACTTTTTTTTCAGAAATAAAGGCACAAACGTAGGGCTATGATGCTCCAGCTCAAATAACTTCGTCGTGAGGGTAAAGTGTCTTTTGGCTCTTAAGTATCCAACACATCTGCAAAATAGATTTTAATTTGCCTTGCCTGCAGATGAGGTATTTCGTATATTGAACATCTCACAAAGGGTGAAACCTCTTAAAGAAATTCAAAGAAGTGAGGGGTACTGTGCAAAATGAGATGGTGGTGATATTGATGACAAACTTCAACACGGCTTTCTTTGTCCAGTCTTCAATGAAACTCGTAAACAGAATTGTTACCAAACCAAACGCTAAATACCCAAGTATTTTGAAATATGACCAACACTTTCTTTTAACAAACTGGAAGACTTTGCTCAATGTTGTTAACTCGACTAATGCTTTTGAAAATAACGCATACAATATGTTCAAAGACTTCTAAATAGGTTATTTACCTAAAGATGAAAGAAACACGCTCAAAGACTTTTAAATAGGTAAACACCAACAAAAAAAATCGTTGAAATACGAGATTGAATGGTGCATGTAAATGCAAATCGTGTACGTACTGTTTTATTTTTTCATATTTTTTACACTAGGATGAGAAGAATTACTGAATTTGAATTCTTTGCTAAACTGAGAAAGAATGGACTGTTGACTCTTAATGTTCTTGCAAGCTTTGAAAGAAAACAGAAAATTAAAAAAACTTACTCAAACAGTGGTAATCGCCAAATCAATATGTTCTCCAATTAATGTAAAACACTCCAGATTAAGAATGTCACACAGCTATAATGTCCTGAGAAGAGTCATAATTACTCCTGCAGTCAAACATTGTCATTGCATGTCAGAGCAACACTGACACACTGACACAGCAGGTGTTTACTTCTGGTGACCTTTTCATGTTTCTGTATGTTGAAGGCGAGATCTATATAACTTTCCCAGGTGCGTTCAGCAAAGATTATTTGGATGTCCTTGTGAATCGAACCTACTGCATTGCTTTGTCTTGTCTTGTCTTGTCTTGTCTTGTAGTGTAGTGTTGTATTGTGTTGTGTTGTGTTGTGTTGTGTTGTGTTGTGTTGTGTAGTGTAACATAGTGGAGTGGAGTGGAGTGTAGGCTAACATAGTGGAGTGGAGTGTAGGCTAACATAGTGTAGTGTAGTGTAGGCTAACATAGGGTAGTGTAGTGTAGTGTAGGATGACATAGTAGAGTGTAGTGTAGGCTAACATAGGGTAGTGTAGTGTAGTGTAGGATGACATAGTGGAGTGGCTTGTAGGCTAACATAGGGTAGTGTAGTGTAGGATGACATAGTGGAGTGGAGTGTAGGCTAACATAGTGTAGTGTAGTGTAGGATGACATAGTGGAGTGGAGTGTAGGCTAACATAGTGTAGTGTAGTGTAGGCTAACACAGGGTAGTGTAGTGTAGTGTAGCTAACATAGGGTAGTGTAGTGTAGTGTAGTGCAGGATGACAAAGGGTAGTGTAGGCTAATATTGTGGAGTGGAATGGAGTGGAGTGAAGTGGAATGGAGTGGAGTGAAGTGGAATGGTGTGATGTGGAGTGGAGTGAAGTGGAATGGAGTAAAGTGGAGTGAAGTGGAATGGATGAAGTGAAGTGAAGTGAATGGAGTGAAGTGAAGTGTGTACTGCCAGAGCAATAGACTGGATCAGAGTGAGATAGAAATACTATATATTTTTTAAATCTGTCTACTTATTTACAGCATGTGCTTTTTGACATGCAGTCCCGGTGTGTTTGCAGTTTTACTTACTGTATGAAATTTAGATAACTATCTGGTCTGGCTCAGGCCAAAAGCTGTGACAGTTAGTGATACTAGCAATATCAAATAATAGTGCCAAGGCCTAGATTAAAATGTTGTTATGTTATAAAATGGTGTGTTGAGATTGCCTTCAGCCATGACAAGCTCTTAACATAACAACCTGCACTCTCCTTTAAAGGAGTAAAATCCTTTGAAGTCGGAGTATGGCTGCCTATATGGCGAGGTACTTGAAAACAATCATACACGCAAACTTCATTCAGTGTACTTCCGATCTCACAGTGATTCCCAGGTGGGATGAGTTAGTCAAGAGTGTATATTCTGGGTGACCCTCAAGGCGCTAAAGCTGGAAACGCACAACAACAACGACAACAGATGACTATCCTAAGGGCTCCAGCATTTTTGTCTCTTCTTGCGTGTTCTTTGTCAGCAAGACTGGGCCCCTGTTTTCTGCAGAATGTTGCCAGGACCAGTTCTTTGGCAACCAAAGTCTCTTATATACACTGCTTGCTGCAGACGGGACCTTGCTTTTTTTAACTTGCACACATGTCATGTCTCCAGATCTAATAGATTGGATGCAAAAACAAAAGATAGCCTGTGCCCAGGACGGGAATCGACCCACCAACCTCTCATTGCTATTTTTTAAATTTAATTAATTTATTCATTCTTTTATATCGAAGATAATGTACTAAGCACTCATGTGATTTTTTACATCCTGTCTCCGTGTGTATCCAGATTTGTAAATCTTATCTGTTCCCACCGGCACACAATGGCTTACTCTTACGAAAAGCGGAACAGGATTTAACGTGTGCGCAAGATGTTCTACGTGCGTTCACACACGGGGCCTCGGTTTATAGTCTCATCCGAAGGATTTGGGAGGAGTGGAGTCTGCTAAGATGTGTAGCCCCTCTTGGTCAGCATGCTACCGAAAACTGTTTGCCTATTTCGGGGGTACCAAACAGAATGCCACTTAGTGGAGGGGGGGGGGGGGTTGCGTGGGGGGGGGAGGGGGGGGGGTTGGTGTTTTTTTGCGTTTGGACAAATAGCAAGATGTACAAAAGGGGACAATTCAGAATGCCAAAAGATAGAAGCCAAAAGAACAACACCAAACTTTTTGTTTGTAATATCTTCAAGAAAACAGAAAAAAATGAAAGAACTTTTTCTGTTCAACAGAGAAAATTTGAGGTAGTGAAAAGGGTGAGTGAAAAAAAAGATGTGAGGATCACTTAGCTTGTTCACAGACGTGCAGAAAACAGAACCAAACCAGCCTTTCTCATTTTCAGTGTTGTTTTACAATTTAGTTGAAATAATCCCGAAGTCGGAATGTGATTACCTTCATGGAGGATAAAAACGGTTGCATACACAAAATCTCACCATTCGTGAACCTTCGAGTTGTAACTGAGGTTGGACAAAAAAAAAAGTCAAAAATTCCATTTTAAAGTAATCATCGGGAGTAAAATATGTAGGGTCTGTCTTGACGTCCAAACTATTTTTTTTAAAAAAAGGTAAATGGTCATTATAAAACGCTGGGGGGTTTATGTGTGCGTTTTGTTTTTTGCGTTTCTCGGCTAGAGCTCCGAGGTTC
>CM060316.1:26930289-27007789 GCA_030674155.1 Stramonita haemastoma | reverse complement strand
GAAAGTAACTTTTGAAGCTTGATTCCAATCAAAAGAGCAATCTAACATCTATCCACAAGACAAATACAAGGGTATACTTTCACTAACCCAACTCAATATTGAGAGAGACAGAATTACGTGTAAATTTATCATAGAAAATTATAAACTAAATGGCCTATCACAACTGCAAAACTCCAAAATATTTCAGATACACATACAAAATAAAAACTCCCAAAATATTTTAACTCCACACACACAAAACCAGTCTACAGACATAGCTTCACAGTTGTGGCAACAAATCGGTCTTTTAATATCACATGTACTCACAAACATTGTTACTGTATCGGGTCTTTTTGTCATCTTAAGAAATAGCACGCTGCAAAGATATGAACTAAAACAAATCAGCAGGCCTTTGCAGAAAGGGTACACACTGTATCATGAAAATAGTATAGCTTTGGCTATGATTCCCAAAATTTGCTTTGCTCAATTTGAATGAGAAAGTCAATACATGTTTTCAATGAAGTTTCCAAGAGATGACACAAGTTTACGAACTACTTGATGCACTTCAATTCTCTTCTGGTGTCAACGAAGCTGGTCCAAAGTGGAATGGTTTATGCTGCTTACATCAAGGCTGTTCACATTCAACATCACAACTTAAACCACATTCATTATCACAACTTAAACCACATTCATTATCACAACTTAAACCACATTCATTATCACAACTTAAACCACATTCATTATCACAACTTAAACCATATCCAACATCACAACTTAAACCACATCCAACATCACAACTTAAACCATATCTAACAACACAACTGAAACCACATTCAACATGACAACTTAAACCACATCTAACATCACAACTGAAACCACATTCATTATCAAAACATAAACCACATCTAACATCACAACTGAAACCACATCTAACATCACAACTGAAACCACATTCATTATCACAACTGAAACCACATTCAACATCCCAACTTAAACAACATTCAACATCACAAGTAAACCGCATTCAACATCACAACTTAAAACCACATTCAACATCACAAGTAAACCACATTCATTATCACAACTTAAACCACATCCAACATCCCAACTTAAACCATACCCAACATCCCAACTTAAACAACATTCAACATCACAACTTGAAACATATTCAATTTCACAACCTAAAACATATTCAACATCACAACATTAAACACGTTCAATACCACAGCTTAAAACTTGAATGGCACAAGACAAAAACCGAAACAAAAAAATTATACAGTAAAATTTTTGTATCAAAATACCACGGCAAAGACCATCTGACAGCGTTAGTGATTGAGAAAAAGAGAGAAATTAGGTGAAGAGTTCCTTAGGTTAAAAAGCCAATAAGAACTTTTCACTGAGAAAAACAGGGCAGTACAAATAGAGTGAGACCTCGGGTAAGAGAGAAATAAATAATCAGTGGCAGTAAATTCTTATATCCTGACTCCCAGACATTTTGTTGCAGCTGATCCTGTTCCTGACAATATAGGCCTACTGTTTTTTTTCTGTTTTTTTCCCATCAACCTTTATACACAAGTCGCGTATTGGTTTTTACTTGGGATTTTTTGTTTGTTTGTTTGTTTTTTGTTTTGTTTTGTTTTGAGATGAAAGGGTGAATGTCAGATCTGTATTAAAAAAGTGACCACTAGAATAAAATACAAGTGGTAGTACCAAAGAGGTTGTGAGCATATCCATGTGATAGATTTTTAAAAGGTGTACATGTATCTTCACATCGTTAAAACTCTTATCAAGTAGATAAATGAACTACTATAAAATATGTGTTCAGATGATGCTTCTGTTTAAAAAAAATAAAATAAAAAAAGAGGGTACAGCAATGCTTTAAGGGCACTGTGTAAGAATTTAAAAGTAAGATCATAGCCAAATTTCTTTATTACAAAATAATCGCCTCCAAAGTCACCCCGATACTGAATTTGATAATGACTTATAGGAGTACGGCACCGGTAGAACTTACATATAATAACATGAACAAACAGAGTAATATCCACAATCACACGGTGTCTGACAAGGGTCCAAAGATGCATTTAGGGATAATTGTTATTGGTAAGATAGTTCAGATCATATCAAACAATGAACAAAATTCAGCGAGGAGAGGGCTGTATCCAACAGCAATGTAATAATAATAATAATAATAATAATAATAATAATAATAATAATAATAATAATAATAATAATAATAATAATAATAATAATAATGTGCAATAAATAAAAAAGTAAAGGTAATATACATGTTTTAGAATAAGTGAAGTTTTTGATTGTTGGCCTAGTTTAAACTTAGCTTTGGTCTGCTATTGTAATTTTTTTGTTTCACCTTTCTTTATGCCGCTTCAGTTTAGAAAATTGAAAGATAAACGTTGTGTCTGAGCATCTGTTTAGCCCACTTTCTTAAGGTTGATACAAAAATCGACCAATCCGACTCAAGGCAAAATCAATAATCTGAATAATCATATCTTCTGTATCTAGGTGTCTAATAATGCTTAGATGTTAGAAACTAATCATGAAATCAAGCCTGTGTGCACTGCCTGCATTGAAGTTCAATCATATGAACATATAAAATATTTAAAGCTTTTTTGTTGTTAAAATAAATACGACAAGCATGATTTTTTCATTGAGCTTTTATTTTTGAAACATTCTCAATTCTCTTCGACATCCATTTGGAGAGCTCTTCCCTTGGGAGAGAAAAAAGCAGGGGTGACGAGGGATGGGGGTAGGGAGGAAGCCGACCCAGGAGAAAGACAGTAGTCATGGAAAAGGTTGCCAAGTAAAGCAAAGCTCTTGACCTTGATAATTATATGACATCAATTTTTTAACATTGAAAACATACATATGAAAAACAAAAACAAATTCACAGATATGCTGAAGATAATTGGCATTAATCAATGAAAAATACAGAAACATATATAAAAACTAATTAAAAAAAAAAAACAGTGCTATTTTTTAAAACAAAAGTGACATGAAGAACCGTTTATCCCAGTCATACTGTTAGTATGCTATGATACTGTTTGTATCAACAGCTACACAATTAGGCTTGAAACAATTGCGCCCCAAAGTACTCAATATATGCATGGAATATACAACTACCAAAACCTCAAACAAATCAAAAACCAGAACGATTACTTCCCTGCAAATCTCTGAAGTCCTTCTCGCCAGCTGTCAGCTTAATCATGGACTCTGTGAAATTCATGGCAGGTGTCCTGAATAGCCACAAGACAGCTGGTAACCTTTTTTTTTATGTACATTTACAATTGCAGACTTGGTGTAGATCCTTTTACTTTTAAAAAGCAACCTCTAAAAGCAGAGCACTCAGGGAAGGGAAACTACAAAAAGTTAAAGGTGTCCCATAACCTATGTGGTAGTAGGGAAGCGAGGTGTCAAAGATCTCAGCTTCTCTAGTGGCCAGCATATTGAGGGTGGCACCCATCTCATCTCCCTCGCTGCTTTACCTTCCCTGACCCTAAAGAGGCAGGTACCCATTTACAGCTGGGTGAAATGGGGGTTTGTACTGAAGCCAAGGCAGGCAAACGGTTACCCATCCACTTGGTAACACACCCAATGCTGCTTAAATTTAGCTTGGGGAAAGCTAGTGCTGTGACCACTGAGCAATCCCGTCCCCATCAAAGACTACAAAGAAAAATCAAAAGAAAAACCAAGCTATAATAGTAATGTGAGGACAAATGATAACTTTTTCAACAGTTTTTTTTATAATCCTACCTGGTTTGTCAGCCATACTTGAATAGATCTCTTAAGAGTATGTAGTAAATATTATGTCGTAATTTAGCCTGCTTAAAGGATTGCAAAACATGATTTAAGCTTGAGCAAATAAATGAAAGAAACAAAGCCAATTAAATCAGTTATCATGACAGTCATTCTGCTTTATCTTTTTTCTTTTCTACACTTTTCCAAATAAGCTTCAAGACAATTTTGAAAAGTACAAAGAACGACCAAACGAACAGTGCCAGTACACAGAAAATGAAAGCGAATACATCAAGGAGCGCATATTGGTAAAATGGCATTTGTTGTCCGGCAGAACGCATGTAGTCACCGCCATATTCCATCACATGTTCCAGCCAGTAAGTTGCTGTCTCCATGGGAACTCCGTACAGCTCTTTGAACAGTCGGGAATATTTAACAGCAGCCTTTTTGTACTGTGGTTCAAGGGGACTTTCAGTATAGCGGCCTTCAATTCTTCGCTGTGCACGTGTTCAGATCCAGCACCTCTGCAAACCCCTTCACTCTGCCCCTCTCTGCGTTGTAGGGCTGGTCAATAAACAAGGGCATGGCCACGATAGGAACAGCGTGGTACAGGCCTCGTACTGACCATTCTTCCCACAGTGACTGACAAACACTTTGGTGTGTGGATGACCCAGCAGGTCGTTCTGAGGGATCCATGTTGCTGTCAGGATCTTCTTGGGATCTGGTGAGGTCAGGTTGGACCTGAAGACTGACTTCATGGGCAGCTGCAGCAGAACCTGCAGGATCTTGTCACTGATGTGTTGGGGAACATGGAGCACGTAGCTGCCAAAGGAAACGATGACCACACCTTCCTTGGCACAGTCCATGAAGGATTTAAACTCAGGTGCTAAAGCTTTGGCCGGTCCTGTTGCTGTTCCACCAATCAGTTTGACATTAGGCAGGGTTGGTTTAGGGTAGTCCAGTACATGATCTTGTTCTACTAGGAAGATCTCTGCTTTTCTGGCCAGGGCACTTAAAGGTATATATACCATTTCCGGGGCATACACTGACACAACATCCTCTGGTGATGCTGGATCATACAAAGCAAACAGCATGTAGTAAAGAGTGTTGTGTAACCGCTGGAAAAATGTCATGCGATTACTGTAAGGGAAAAGACTGAGGGGTACATCTGCCGCAGAATAAGGTATTCTCGTAGCAGGCGGATGATAAACAGAACCCAAAAATGCAAAAGGCACACCCAGTTTGTAGGGAATGACACTCATAGCGTAAAACATAGGGATATTATCAATTACGATTAAGTGTGGATATTTCTGCTCAACAGCAGCTATGAATGTCTCATTCCTCAACAAAGTATCGAAAATACCTCGACAAATACGTAAATAGGCGAAAAACTTGTCTTGTCTCCCTTCAAAATAGCATTTACTCAACACCTCTTGAGTGGTTTCGTGCAGGTTGGGGATTGTCTCGTAGGGAAGGACTTGGAAACCAGACGTGTTGAGGACGCCTTTCCTCAGCAAGTAAGTGGGAATGGTGACCCACACACTGTGGCCTCTCTTGGCCAGAACACGGGCCACGTTGGTGTGGTACCTGGTGTGGCTCATGTAGGGGAAGGGGATGATGACCACAACTCGGGGCCGCAGTCCATGCACCTCACAGGCCAGGTAGATAACACAGGCCAGGATCACCCTTGTTGTGGACATCCTCACCAGGTTCTGCCCTCGCTTGTACAGAGAAAAACAAAAGAAAATATTCATACTTCCGCCTTTCTGTAAAGATAACAACAACATTCAATATAAGAAAAACAAAAGAAAATATTCATACTTCCGCCTTTCTGTAAAGATAACAACAACATTCAATATAGGCTACACATTGACAAGAAGTTCTCCCTTGTATTCTGGCAGAACAAGGCAGCAAAGAGGTCAAGATCAAGACAAGGTTCTGAAACAACTGAAGGAGTAGGCAGAAGTAAACAGAAGACAGACAGCAGATAAACAGAAAGACAGACAGCCTGTGTGCCACGTTTCTGCGCCATGCCACTCTGTGTGTGTGTGTGTGTGTGCGCGCGCCGCGCGCGCGCGCGCGCGCGTATGTGTGTGGGGTGTGTGTGTGTGTGTGGTGGTTGTGTTTGTGTGTGTGTTGGTTGTGAAGGAAGGTAATGAGCGTGAGCAAAAAGCATGCCAATGTACGAATCCCATTGGGACTTACAAATTCACTAACAAAGAAATACCGAAATTATTCCAAACCACAGGCTACAGATACTTCACTAACAAAGAAATGCTGAATTATTCCAAACCATGGGCTGCAATAAACGACCTGACCAGCTTTAAATACAGCTCCAGCAAGACTGATGGATCATTGGTAAGAAACAAGCGGCACTGACAAAGGGAAAAGATGGAAGGAGAAAGAAACATTTCCGGAGCCATTATCATGGTGTTGACATGAAAGCAGGCCAGGTGTAGTTCAAAGTGTTACTAGTAGAGGCAGGAAAAAGGTGTGTGTGTATAATAAGTAGGCATCCGTCAGTCTCGAACACTAGGGAGTTGCCCTCTAGGCTCTAGAGCACAAAGCCTGGGTATTTTAAGTATGGATGGCAAGCTGTTACCCATGCATCAGACCCCCACACCATTCTGTTCAAAAACAAACAAAAGGTAATGATATCTCTTAAGAGAAAAAGAACACACACACACACACACACACACACACACACACACACCACACACACACACACACACACACACACACACACACACATCAACAACAAGAGAGAGAGAGAGAGAGAGAGAGAGAGAGAGAGAGAGAGAGAGAGAGAGAGAGAGAGAGAGAGAGAGAGAGAGAGAGAGAGAGAGAGAGAGAGAGAGAGAGAGAGAGAGAGAGAGAGAGAGAACGATTTATTGTGGCGTGCTTTCAAGCCCATTCACAGCGGGGCAACTTGGCAGGCACATAAAAGTTACGAGAGAATTTGTATCCAAATGTATGTGTACTATATATGCTTTTTACTCCTGTAGTATATATGTAGCCTACATTGCATGCCCTTTTTACTCCTGTGGTATGGTTACTGTAGTGGGCGCGAACGTGTGTGTTGTGGTGTGTGTGTGTGTGTGTGCGTGGTGCGTGCGTGCGTGCGTGCGTGCGTGCGTGGTGTGCGTGCGTGCGTGCGTGCGTGCGTGCGTGCGTGTGTGTGTGTGGTGTGTGTGTGTGTGTGTGACCTATACATTAGTGTGTTTAAGGCTCAAGTCATTTTATGCATTTTTTTACAGTTGTAATTGAAGTTACGTCACGGGTCGTTTCTTTCTGTTTGCTGAAAAATAACCCAATGAAAAAACGCAAAAGAAGAACATCTGAACGCATGGAATGAAAAATAACTAACAAAAACACTGTTTTATTAGAATTTTGTGATAATACGAATGTCCCCCTTTTGAGACAAAATAACTCTTTACCAGCGAAACACAACAAGAGAAAAAGAAAAGAGTAGCAAAAGCCTTTAAGCTATACCAGTCACAGTTATACACTACACCGCAAGTTTGAAAGTATGTAGTTCAATGCAAACAATCAGAATGTGCATCAGTAATAACCAGTGCTGAAGCAGAAAACAATGTTTTCATATTAATTTTCTTCTTGAAGTAAAAGCTAACTTCACCCCCCCCCCCCCCCCCCTCTTCTTTTAAAAAAAAATCTTAGCCCTTGCATTAAAACAATTAACCTGAATATATTCATGAATATTGCAAATAGTGCCTTTTCAGAATAATATGATGCAATGTGGCATGTAGTTCAGCTAGAGAAGCAGACAGACAATAGATTGTGATTTTAAAACAAAGTTTGGTTGCTTGGGGTGTTTGCTTTTGTTGTTGTTGTTGTTTTTTGTTTGTTTTTGTGTGTGTGTTGTGTGTGTGTGTGTGTGTGTGTGTGTGTGTGTGTGTCGCATGCGTGCGCGTGTCGCTGTTGTTGCTGTTGGGGGGGGGCTGTTGGTTGGGGTGTTGTTTGTTGTGTGTGGTTGTGTTGGTTGGGTTGGTTGGTTGAATTTTTTCTTTCTTTTCTGTTTTTGTTGTGTGTGTTTTTTAATTCTGTTTGTTTGTTTGGGTTTGTTTTTGTGTTGTTGTTGTTGTTGTTGTTGTGTTGTTGTGTGTTGTTTTTTGGGGGGGCTTTCTTTCGTTTTTTGTCATTTTCTGTTCTGGTTGTGAAATGTAGGCCACAATAACGACTGGCAGGAAACAGCCCCCAACATACTTTAGCTCATGATAATTACAGTTTCTTAAGTTAGCACAGACGCGGGCTGCCGCCGCTGTCACTGACTGCATGAAAAGTCTCATTGTTTTTTTGTCTGGAAAAATCAGTTCTTGCCTTAGACGATTGTACCTGACCTCTCAATCATTAATATCTTAAACTGATCCTGACTTCGCAATGTTCTCCAAGATTCACTAGCCAACTTGCCGGGTTATAGTGATAGTCTAGTAGCTAAAGCCACAGTAGGAATCGTGTGCAAGAATGATGTTTTTCTTTTGATATCTCAATTCATTGCTTTAGAACAATTCAAAAGTGTGTGTGTGTGTATATATATATATATATATATATATATATATATATATATATATATATATATATATATATATATCATGCTCAAAGCACGTGCTGTCATGAAATTGTGCAGTTCGATTTAAAGAATCATGGGGCAAAAACAACTAGGGCAGCTAAGTCAAGAGCTTTGCATTAAGCGCTTATTAGTGGGAAACCCAAAGCGAGGCTCCGCTAGGTGTCGCTTTAGTTGTTAGAGTGAGACATGCGTTGTCTGCTACATTGAAAAATAGAGTGAAAGGGCCTGGTGCGAGTGAGAAAATCGTTCGTAATATGCCGAGATATTGCGTCGTTTCCGGGTGCAATAATGAATGTGGGTTTCGTTTCCCCACTGATCCACTGTAACATTTCAACCCAAATCTCGACAAATACGTTTTCCACTCGTCTCTTCTGTGTTTGTGTGTGTGTGGTGGGGGGGGGGGTCGTAAAATTGTTGGTCTTCCTCGTCACGTGACATCAGTCCCATGTCCCAAAGGACGTAGGGGGGACATGAGAGAAGACGCAACAGAGATCTTTTTCCATGCTTCACGATCCTGTGTGGCTAGTAGGAGGTGTTGCAGGGGTTGGGGGGTCCAGTCTTTGATGTTGTCTACCCATGATTTCTTTTGGCGACCTCTTCTTCTCTTGCCCTCGACTGTTCCTTGCAAGATGGTTTTTGCTAAGGTGTTGTGTCTTGTGGTGTGACCAAACCACATCAGCTTTCTCCTCTTTATGGTGGAGAGCAAAGGCTCTTGGGGGCCCACAGGCTTTTCGATTTTTTCTTTCATATAGTTATTGGTCTTGTGTTCTTTGTATGATATTTTGAGGAGTCTTCTGTGGCACTTGTTCTCGAATGCTTGGATTCTCCTCTCTAACTCTGCTGTCAGAGTCCATGATTCACAGCCATATAGGAGAATAGATATCACGAGGGATTTGTAGAGGTGGTATTTGGTGCAGAAGCTGATGTTGCTTCTGATGATCCTCTGAGTCTGACTAGAGCAGATGTTGCTGTTGCAATGCGAACTTTCACTTCATTGTTTGATGTGCCATCTTTTGTTAGGATGGAGCCTAAGTAGTTGAATTGGCTCATCTCTTCCAGTATTTCTCCATTCATCTTTATTTCCGTGATGTCATTACTTGCATTTTTGACTATGAACTTTGATTTCTCTGTACTGACCTCCATGCCGTATGGGCTGGCTCGATCTGTTAGTTGGTCTTCACCACAACGTGTATTCACAACAATGTGGTGGTGGACAGTTTTTATTTATTCTTTTATATCGAGGATAACAGAATAAGCAATCATGTGCTTTTTTTTCATCCGGTCCCCGTGTGTATGCAGTTTTTGTAAATATTGTCATCTGTTCCCACCGGCACACAATGGCCTACTCTTACGAAAAGCGGAACAGGATTTAACGTGTGCGCAAGATGTTCTGCGTGCGTTCGCACACGGGGCCTCGGTTTAAAGTCTCATCCGAAGGACTTTTGGGGAGAGTGGAGTCCGCACTGATGTTAACTCCAGGAAGAAAATTTCCTCGACCGGACTCGAACCCAGGTCTTCAAATTGCCAGCGCAATGTTCTGACCACTAGGCCAGTGTGTGTGTGTGTGTGTGTGTTGTGGAAGGAGGGGGTATCTGTCTATCTGTCTGTGTTTACGAGTGGTCATGTCCTCTGACGTGGGTTGTCCTCACCAGGTCTATATCAATATTTATTTTATTCACTCTGTGTGTGTTTATGTATTCTTTTACATATGTGTAGACTTTTACACGCCATTGTAGATGCAAACAACGCAATTTTGAAGACAATAATCAAGGGATGAGTTGGAGATCCTTCTCTCACGGTGCACAAAACCTTTGTAAATGGCGGCGTTAAACAATTCCGTTGTCACCCCAGCACTTGCGCACCATCTATCTAAGTTTCTCCCGCTGCCTCGCAATAAGTGCTCATTGATTGCTTAGCCTACATTTAAATCTTTGCAGCGCCATTATGACAACATCACAAAGTAAAGCATAAAATCCCAAACAAGAAATGCACCAAGGCCAATAATCACAATGTCAACAAAAGTAGGAATACTGAACTCTACCTTTCAAATCTGAAATGCTGATGGCAATTCCGTAACTCAACAGCAGAAAAACTGAAAAAGATACACCACTGCAGAAGGCTGTGGAGAAAAGCCAGCGGTATTGGCTACAGGCAAGCACTTTTCACAGAATGCAGTGCAGTCTGCTCCTCGTTACGATCCTTGCCAAGCAAGCCCATAATAGGCATATTTTAGCCACGCAGTGTGTGTGTGTGTGTGTGTAATATTGAATAGGCCTATCGTTCTCTTCAACTTAACGTCTTTTCTTCCCTATGAGGGACGAAAGACGAAGGAAGGCACATCAGGAGAAGTAAACGGGGTGGGGTGTAGGCCTATGGGTGAGTGTGGGGGGGAGGAGGGATTCATAAGTGTCTGTGTATGTCTTTGCCTGTCTCTGTGTTAAAGTGTTTTACTGTGTGTCTATGTGTCCCTATAGGTATAAGCCTACCTAGGCATTATATACAATAACATGAAGTCTCTATCTCACTGTAGTGTCATGATCATGTTACCAGCAATATTATACTGCCTTTACTGCGGGATAAATGACAAGCCCTTCATTTTCCGAACATCTCATACAGGAGATAATGCATGCCTGCCAGTCACACATGGCAATCCTGATGCCTTCTCAACCTGCTGTTATGCCTGAACATGACACCTTAATGATAGCTTTGGGCTCTCTCTCTCTCTCTCTCTCTCTCTCTCTCTCTCTCTCTCTCTCTCTCTCTCTCTCTCTCCTCTCTCTCTCTCTGTTTTTCTCCCCTTTGTCCCAGAAGTAGTAGAAGGCACCCATCAGTCTCGGAAGACAATGGGGTTGCGCTCTAGACTTTAGAGCGTAAAGCCTGGGTAAGTAAGTATGAAGGGCAAACTGTTACCCATGCAGCAGACCCCCCTTCTCCACGCCACTGGAATGATCCATTGGAAAGGCAATGACCTATACGAATGGTTCAGTACCGTCGCAGGAGCCACCAGAATGTTGCCATATAGGCCTATAGCCCTGAGCCGCCCTGGGACTCCAACTCCCCGATTTTTCCTCATGGATGGTGTCTAAACACGACACCTGTGTGCATGCTGTTTATATTATATATATATATATATATATATATATATAATATATATATATATATATATATATATATATATATATATATATATATATATATATACATATATATATATATAATTTTGTCATCGGCTCCTACTGGCACGAGATGGCCTGCTCTTCCGAAAAGCGGAACGGGGTTTAAACAAGTGCGCAAGATGTTCTACGTGCGTTCGTACACGGGGCCTCGGTTTATAGTCTCATCCGAATGACTTTGACATTCAGTTCGATTTTTTCGTCAAACTGGGAAGAAAGGGCAAGGCTGGGTACGAACCCAGAACCTCACAGTCTACTTGTTGGCAGGCGAACGTCTTAACCATCCTGCCACCTCCCTTCCTTCCCTTTGTCCTAATGCCTCATGTATCACTTGTACCTCTTGGCCCAGGCCATAAGCTTTGTCACTTATTGATGTCAGCTAAGTGCCAAGGCCTACACTAAAATGTTATGTTGTAACATGTTATGTTGAGAATGGCCTTCAGCCATGACAAGCTCTTAACATAACAACTCACACTCCTTTAAAAAATCTATCTGTAGTCGGAGTGTGGCTGCCTATATTATGATGAAGTATTTAAAAACTGTCACACCCAAACTGCTCATCCAGTGTGCAATTTCAATCTCAGTCATTTCCAGGTGGGATGAGTGAGTCAGAGTGCGCATTCTGAGTGACCCTCAGTGTGTTAAGCTGGGGAACGCGCAGCAGCAACAGCAGCAACAACAACAACAACTTGTGGGTCTACTTGCTGTTTTTCTCCATACAGCACGCAGGCACATGTCATTTAGGTCTGTAGTCAGATCGACTAGCGCTTATTAGTCACACAGTCAGTGACCCACTGACCCGTTTACCTAAACAGGGCTCCTCTGAGTAGGCAGATAAGAGCCACGATCACTTCTGCATGCACTGTACTGGGCCTACATCCCTTCAACCTTTTGGTAGATATCGGTTCACTACTTCCATAACAAGTCAGGGGTAATCAGCCTGGCTTCAGGTAACCTGTAACCTTCCAAGGACACCGGCACTTATTCTTACTCTTGTTTAATTCAAGGATGACGGAATGAGCACTCAAGATCTTTTTCTACATCCTGTCCCTTGTTTATGCACTTCTGTAAATTTTGTCACCCTTTCCCACTAGCACACAATGGCTTACTCATCCGAAAAGTGGAACAGGTTTTAACGTGTGTGCAAGATGTTCTGTGAGAGCCAGTGTCGGCCATCTAGCAATTATCAGGCGTAAATCTCAAGGAAAACTCCAAAGTTGGAGTCCCTAAGGCAGTTCGTTGTTGTACTCAACCTCACTGGCAACTCCTGTGACATTGCTGGTGCCAAACTGTAATGGCCTGGCTGTTCCTCCGGATCCATCACCAACGTGAAGGGGAAGGGCGGGGAGTGGGGGGGTGGAGGGGGGGTTGAAATAAGCGGCGTGGTAACAGCAGGACGGGGACGTTACAGAAGAAGAGGCAGCTTTTATTATTGCATGATGGTCAATGGTGATGAGGATGATGTACTGAAGCCTGACCTCCATATAACACTGGCCCCTGCTGCTCTGGTCCCTTGTTAAGCTTAGTTTTATTTCTTGTAAAAAATTTATTTTATACCACTTTATGTCAGCAGATTTCTCTGCGTGAAATTCGGGCTGCTCTCCCCGCGGAGAGCGCGTCGCCACAAGTGCAGCGCCTACCCATTATTTTTTTTTCCTCAGGGATGGTGTCTAAACACGACACCTGTGTGCATGCTGGTTTTTTTCATATAATTTTGTCATCCGCTCCTACCAGCACACGATGGCCTGCTCTTCCGAAAGGCGAAACGGGGTTTTAACGTGTGCACAAGATGTTCTGCGTGCGTTCGCACACGGGGCCTCGGTTTACAGGCTCGTCCGAATGACTTTGACATCCAGTTCGATTTTTTCGTCAAACTGGGAAGAAAGGGCGAGGCTGGGTACGAACCCAGAAACTCACGGTTTACATATTGGCAGGCGAACGTCTTAACCATCCTGCCACCTTCCTTCCTTCCTTTTGGTTTCCAATAGGCCTACACTTCCCTGCCTGTGATGAGTTGGTGTCGTAGCAATCCGGCTAGATCTAGAAATTCATCGGAGAAGGTTGATAGAGGGGGGGTGTGTGATGGTCATCATCTCAGGTGAGTGTCCCACTCAGTTGGCTCCACAACTAAGTTGTCATCGTTGTCAGTGGGGGGGTTGTATTTTGTTGTTGTGCGTTCCCCAGCCTAACACCCTGGGGGTCACCCAGAATGTGCGCTCTTGACTCACTCATCCCACCTGGAAGTCACTGTGAGATAGAAAGTACAGACTGGATGAGAAGTTTGTGTGTATAACTGTTTTCAAGTACCTCGCCATATAGGCAGCCATACTCCGACTTCAGAGGATTTTTGTCCTTTAAAAGAGAGTGCGGCTTGTTATGTTAAGAGCTTGCCATGGCTGAAGGCAATCTCAACGCAACATTTTACAACATAACATTATAATGTAGGCCCAGGCGCTTAACTGATATCAAGAACTGACACAGCTTTTAGCCTGAGCCAGAGGGGGGGGGGGGGGGGGTGTTAGTGGGTGGTGTCTTGTGTATGTGGGCTCAGAACCGGCTTCACTGAATACCTCAGGATTGACCCAAATGCAGGGCTGTTCTGGTCCGTGGCTCTATCTATGAAAGGCTGACGGTACTAAGATCTCTGTGACCCTGAGGCTTCCAATGGTGAGCCTGGGTGTGGCTGGGATGGGGAGAATAGAATGAAATGGGCAGGAAACAGCAGGATAGGAATCATGCAGTTGAAAAGGCAGAAAAAAAACAAACCCCACCAAACAAATAAACAAACTACAACAATAAAACAACACAACACATGGCTCTGGTACTCTGCCACGACAAATGGATGCAGACAAGGCAGACAGAGAAAATGATGGGGAAACAACATCAGAGAGTGGACACACCTGGAGCGGAACGAGATACCACGAAAGCTGAGAACCATGAGAACGTGAAGGAAGGTGGTTGTAAAATCTTCAGTGGTGCCCTAATGGTCTGCTAGCCACCATGATAAGTGAGGTGAGGTGAGCAGTGTGTTAGGCGTGCATTCACATACACGACCCTAACTGGTTTAGTAAACTTGAAACTTTTTTAAAATTTTATTTATACCACTTTGTGTCACAGCAGAATTCTCTGCGTGAAATTAGGGCTGCTCTCCCCGGGGGAGAGCACGTCGCCACAAGTGCAACGCCTACCCATTATTTTTTTTTCTTTTTTCCTGTCTGCATCTGTATTTGTTTCCCTATCAGAGTGGCTTTTTTCTACAGAATTTTGCCAGGGACAACCCCCTTGTTGCCGTGGGTTCTTTTATGTGTGCCAAATAAAGATGTGTAGCACACGGGACCTCGGTTTATCGTCTCATCCGAAAGACTAGCGCCCAGACCACCACTCATGGTCTAATGGATGGGGGAAAAGTTTTGGGCCCAAACGGGATTTGAACCATCGCACATGCCGACCCGGACTTTTTGCTTTCTAGGCAGGCGCGTTACCACCTAGACCACCATCCACACACAACTAAAAAAGACATAAGGAGGGCCTGAATGAAGGCAGTGCAGGTTTCGAGCAAGCATCAGTGTTGCAGCTCTTTGGCAGATATTGGTTGTGAGTTAGAAGTGCAAAGTGACACCCTCTGCAGAAAACCGATTAAAACACACAAAACTTATTTTCACCTGTTTCTAAAACACCATTTGGTTTTAAGGAAGGACGGTGGCAGAATGGTTAAGACGTTCGCCTGCCAGTATGTAAATCGTGAGTTTCTGGGTTCGTACCCAGCCTCGCCCTTTCTTCCCAGTTTGACGAAAAAATCGAACTGAATGTCAAAGTCATTCGGATGAGACTCGAAACCGAGGCCGCGTGTATCGGTCAATGCCCTTCCAATGGATCATTCCAGTGCCGTGGAGAGGGGGGTCTGCTGCATGGGTAACAGCTTGCCCTCCATACATACTTGCCCAGGCTTTGCGCTCTAAAGACTAGAGCGCAACTCCATAGTCTTCCGAGACTGATGAGTGCCTACTACTATTTGGTTTTAAGACAGCAAGGCGACTAGCTTTTAGTGTGTGTGGCTTTGCTTTCCTTGGATGATCAACTCCAAAGTGCAGAGTGAATCTCGTTCTCTTTATACAATAACAGTCGGTTCAGTGTTGAGTGTCAGTCATGGCAGGGTTGTAAACTGGGTAACAATAGGCCTGCTGCATTCAACTAGGGCATGGCCCAGTTCAAAAGCTGTCAGTTATTAAAGTGACAAAGCCTACACGTAAATGGTGTTATGCTTTGAAATGTTTTGTTGAGAGTGACTTCAGCCATTACAGGCTTTTAGCATAACAAGCTCTCTCCTTGAGGGAACAGCCTTATGAAGTTGGAGTACGGCGGCCGTTTTGGCGAGGTACTTGGAAAGTCATACATGCAAACTTTCCATCCGGTGCGCACTTTTATTGTTTATTTTATTTTATACCACTTTATGTCACAGCAGATTTCTCTGCATGAAATTCAGGCTGCTCTCCCCGGGAGAGCGCGTCGCCACAAGAGCTGCGCCGACCTTTTTTTTCCTGTCTGCAACTGTATTTGTTCCCCTAGAGAGTGACCTCGGTTTATCGTCTCATCCTAAAGACTAGCACCCAGACCACCACCCATGGTATAATGGATGGGAGGAAAGTTTTAGGCCCAAACAGGATTCGAACCACCACACACTTCGACCCGGACTTTTCGCTTTCTAGGCAGGTGCATTACCTCTGTTATCTCTAGACCACCGAGCCGAGCCGTACACCTCTGATTCCCTCGTGGAATGAGTGAGTCAAAGTAGGCCTACACCCTGGGTGATCCCCGGGTGTCAAGCTAGGGAGCGCAACAGGCGAGTAACAGAATTAGAGGGATGCAATGGTAACAGGATGTTGGCAGTGCTCGTAGGCCTGTAGGCTACGTTGTGTGCCTGTGGTTTAACACGGTTTGGTGCATTGACCCACTTTGTGGTAATGGGGTTACAAGTTTGCCAGGTAGGAAACTTGTTGAAGAAAAGTACACCATCAACAAATAAGAAAGTATATAAGATCCTCTACACTGTGTATTTACCGACTTTGTGTCTCTGACCACTGAAATTCTGCGATTGAGGCAACAGCCATCATGAGTGACGAGGATGTGACTGCTATCGTAATCGACAACGGGTCGAATATGACCAAGGCTGGGTTTGCTAGCGACAGCGCTCCCCGAGCTGTGTTTCCCTCAATCGTGGGGCGTCCCAGATGTCAGGTAGGCCTACACACAGTAGCCTACCTCCACACGCTGGGCCTATAGATCTAGGGCCTACTATGCATATGCAGCGCTCTTTGCGCTTGATAGAATTTCGTCTTCACTGTTGAGAGGTTTAGAATCTAGTACACAGACACAGGCATATGCCTCAGTGTCTAACAGACACAGGTAGGCCTACCTGCCTCTATGTGATAACATATAGTGGTTTTTTCTTATGTAAACTCTGGGGGATTTTTCCTCTGGAATTAACATCAGTGCCGACTTCACTCCCCCAGAAGTCGATCGGATGAGATTATAAATCGAGGTTTGTGTGAACGCACGCAGAACATCTTGCACACACATTGAAATGTGTTGCACCTTTCGGAAGAGGAGGCCATTTGTGCCAGTAGGGACATAAAAAAAAAATTACATAGATATTTGCATTTACTCGGGGACTGGGTGTAAAAAAGCAATGTGTGCTTACTCCAGTAAATAAAAAATCACACACACACATACACACACACGCACGCACGCAAGAGGCCATTTGTGCCAGTAGGGATATAAAAAAAACTACATAGATGTTTGCATTTACTCGGGGACTTGGTGTAAAAAAGCAATGTGCGCTTACTGCAGTAAATAAAAAATCACACACACACATACACACACGCACGCACGCACGCACGCACGTGCGCACACACACACACACACACACACACACACACACACAACACACACACACACACACACACACACGTTTCTCACTGAGTAAGATTATGCAAACCTATCCCCCATAGAGATGCTGAGGGCCCTTTCAGAATAAGTAGCATCCTCACCTCGTGGAGATTCTTTGCTATTAATTTCCCCTTTTCTATCCCAATTTTTGTGTCTGTCTTTTTTCCTCACCTTTCTGTCCTCTCAATTTCCCGCTTGTTTTCTGTCTTCCTGAATCAGTCTCCTGCCTTTTTTTTAAGCATGTCCGACTTCATTTTTCTCTCTTTTTTTTCTGACATAAGATGACAATTTGCCTGCATCATTTTGTTCTTGCCACAGGTGGTGGGTTGGTGGATGCTGGGATGGGTACTTGGTGTCTGTTCTGTGGCCCATACTGTTTTCAGTGGTACATGGTTGTTTTTTAAAAAAATTACCTTGAAAGCTGGTTTGTTTTTGTTTTGTTGTTGTTGTTGTTTTTGGTTGTTGTTGTTTTTGTTTTTTTGTTGTTGTTGTTGTTTTTTTTGGGGGGGTTCTAACGTTTTTGGGTAAGAAAATGGCTGATATTGTCAGCATGACCTGGCCGGGTTTATTTGACATTTGGAATGCGGTGTTTACAATCATTTGTCATGGTTCTTGTTTATCAGATGGATGGTGTTGAATTTGTGAAGGGGTAAGGAAATGTTGGTTTTGACCTTGAAGTTAATGTTACCCGAGCCGCTGAAACCCAGTGAGGTGACAGGCCTGGTGTGGCTTTCGTGGTCGGTAGGGCTATTAACACCATGACATGAAATGTCTTGTGCTTGTAGGTATGCTATTTTTTGTTGAGAACTCTGTGGCTGCAAGTGAAACTAAAAACTGGTGTTTTGTGACTATACATTTTCGTAAAGAGAGATAAGCCGTTCGACCCCATTTTGGGCTGTTAAAAGTTTGAAATGTGGGTTTTCAGGACGGCAGTTCTCACATTTCAGTCAATTATTGCGTAACTCTGGGGAAGGTGAGCTGAAGCCGGGATAGGGCAGCCAACACTATAGCCTACATACTTCGAGCGCCCAGTACCAGCGTACGTGACATGCGAGATTGAGCATACGAAATGTTTTCAGTCACCTTGACCTACGGCTAATCTGCCAGTACACAAGTGGTTTGTGCAAGTTTTGCAAGAAAATTATCGCCCTAGGGGAGTTAGTTCAGTGACCCTGTCCGTGTCTCTCGTTCACCTAACGACTCCCCCCCCCCCCCCCCCCCCCCCCCCCCCCCCCCCCCCCCACTGACTTAGCAAAAGATAAAATGATGCCAGCTATGTATGGTTTGACAACTAAATGACTGACATGACTATTGCTCCCTTAAACTGTCAAGGTTTGGAAACATGCATAAGCGTAGAGATGTCTTCACTTTTTGAAATAGAAAAAAATACTCACTTTATTGCCTCCAAGACAATCATTTTGATAACAAGTTAGAAAAAAATACATCAACTCAGAATGGGGATCTAAGTGTTTCTTTGTATTAAACTCGAGTGCATATTAAGGGAATTCAAACCAGGGACATAAAGCATAAAATTTCACAATGTGTAGATGAGACACAAATGATAAACAAAGGAGAGAAGACATCCTTTGGGCAATCAATATACATGCTTAAAAAATTTGGAAGAGTTTCAGAACTAGTAAGGATAGTGACAAAACTCGGGTAGTATGGCTAGGGAGTAGAAAACATTTCAAGACAGTTTTAATCCTCACTTACAGCTGATTTGGAACCCTTCAAAATTTAATTACTCGGATGTAATTTTTGTCACAAAGAAATTTAACCCCACTAGGAAGGATATTTGTTCTTAAAAATCTTGTTCTGTCTAAATTAATTCATTATTTTATGGATTCTGAAACTAGATCCACCAGACCAGTTGATACAGAAACTTCAGAAACTGTGCTTTTTTTAAAAAATAATAAACAGGGCAATGTGAATAGAAAAACTGCAGTGCAGTGGAAGTTTAAACATACCTGACATACAAAACTACATACAAGTCCTAAAATTAGCGTGAATGAAAAAATACAGAACTACCAGCCGCCTTGGCGCAGTGGTTAGCGCCATGGGTTTCGGACTGGAAGGTCGCGGGTTCGAGTCCCATAAGTCATAGGGATTTTTCGGACTCCGACCGGCTTCTACCCAGAGTGAGTGTGCTGTGGGCTCAGTGGGGAGACTGGGACCACACAGTCGAGCTTCATCCACTTTGCAGATGCGAATTTGAGAATGTTGCTCTCCTGACCAACACTGCAGGTGTCTGTATCTCTCGCCCGGTTGACGCAGGGATATATTATGACAGTAAGCGTAGAGTACAACCCTGTCAAGTAGTCTCAAAGCGGATGCACCTCCACAGCAGCATCATTACATCATCCCAATCCCCATTGATCATCATGCAATAATTTTTTTTTTTAATTGCCTCTGATTCGGTGGCTCCCGTTGCTCTGGTCTCATGGTGACCTCGGATTCTGTTTCCCCATACACTTCTGTGCCTGTGGTAAGATTGTGGCAAAGCCTTTGGGGTTGGAGGTTCGCGGGGATACAGTCCTTGGAGGGACGTTGTGGTGGTCGCCACCTCAGGTGGGTGTCTCACTCAGTCTGGCTCCACGACTGAGCTAATATTGTCGTTAGTAGGGGGCTTAGTAGGTGGTGCCCTCGTATGTTAGATCAGAACAGGCACCACCAAAGTGACTCAGCAGAAGTGCATGGCCCCTCTGGCTGGTGGCCCGACGGCGGCCTAATAATTATTGATGTGCTCCCTGTGGACTGCCGATACCGAGGATGAGACAATGAATCTGGGTATGACTTGCGGGGAGATTGAAATGAGCGGCATGGGAACAGCAGTACGAGGACGTCACAGAAGACGAGGCAGCAAAAAAAAACCAAAAAACAGAAACCGTAAATGGGTAAGCATAGCGAAGAAAGTACATCCTTTACTTAAACACATAGATTGTCACGAAACAGCAACAATACCTAAATATTTAAACATAAACCTGTTCTGTACACAAATGTGCCTACAGTTCGTTCACACATTGCGTTTTTCCACAAGATTTGATAGAGTTGCTGTCTCTGCCAATGTTTTATAGTGAAAAGATCAAAGTAGGTGGCAATGTAATGAAACACTAGGTGGCAATGTAATTAAACACACTAGATTGAAAGAAAAAAGGCATACAGGCTTAGGCGAACGCACGCAAAACATCTTGCGCACACGTTAAATCCTGTTCCGCTTTTCGTAAGAGTAGGCCATCGTGTGCCGGTGGGAACAAATGACAATATTTACAAAAACTGCATACACACGGGGACCGGATGAAAAAAAAGCACATGATTGCTTATTCTGTTATCCTCGGTATAAAAGAATAAATAAAATAAAATAAATATAAATACAATTGGATGCCTGAAGAATTGGAACAAAACCGAAGGCCTACTCTATGAACATTCTTCTTGAAGAGAATGGAAATATTTGAAGTGCAAAGATATTAGGATTACTGGCATAGTAATTGATTTTATTACGTTCAAAGGATGGATCTCAGCGATCTGTTTCTCGGAGGACGCTATAGCCGAGTGGCTAAGACCATTCGACTTCAATCCCATAGTCCATGAAGTCGCGGGTTCGAATCTCGGAGGCTTCTACTGAATTAAGGCTGGGGATTTTTATGATCTTCCAGATCAACTTCAAGTGCAGACCTCTATTTGTGTGTGTGTAGTGTGTGTGTGTGTGTGTGTGTGTGTGTGTGTGTGGTGTGTGTGTGTGTGTGTGTGTGTGTGTGTGTGTGTGTGTTTTGTGTGTCCTAGGGAACAACAGTGGAGGCAGGTCATCCGAACAGCTTCGTTGGGGATGAAGCCCAGAGCAAGCGTGGAATCCTGGCCCTGAAGTACCCCATTGAGCACGGCATCGTCACCAGCTGGGACGCCATGGAGAAGCTCTGGCACTACACCTTCCACAAGGAACTGCGGGTAGCCCCAGAGGAGCACCCTGTTCTGCTGACCGAGGCTCCCCTGAACCCAAAGGTCAGCCGTGAGAAGATGACCCAGATCATGTTTGAGGCATTCAACTGCCTTGCCTTGTATGTAGCCAACCAGCTCATGCTGTCTCTGTATTGTTCTGGTCGTACCACTGGTACTGTTCTGGACTCTGGAGACAGTGTCACCTTCTCGGTGCCTGTTTATGAAGGTTACACCCTCGGCCATGCCGTTATGGCACATTCCCCAGCTGGCCGTGATGTTACAGACTCCTTGATGAAGAAGCTCGGAGAACGTAGCTACAACTTCACAACCACAGCCGAGAGAGAAATAGTGCAGGACATAAAGGAGAAGTTGTGTTATGTAGCTCTGGACTTTGAACAGGAAATGCAAACCGCACCTCAGTCCTCAAGTATGGAGAAAAACTATCAGCTTCCCAATGGCGAGACCATCAGCATTGGCGATGAGCGATTTCGCTGTCCTGAAGGCTTATTCCAGCCATCTTTCTTGGATATGCAAGTACCTGGTGTTCACGAATCCATCTTCCACTCCATCATGAAGACTGACGGGGACATCCATGAAGGCCTGTACAACAACATTGTGCTGTCTGGTGGCTCCGCCTTGTTCCCTGGTTTGGCTGACAGACTGCAGACAGAGATGTCTGCCCTGGCGCCTGCTGGCATGGGGATCAACGTCGTTCTTCCCCCAGAACAGAGGAACTCTGCGTGGGTGGGTGGCTGTGTCCTGGCTTCTCTGTCCACCTCCCAGATGTGGATCTCTAAGCAGGAGTATGAGAACTATGGCCCGGCCATTGTCCACAGAAAGTGCTTTTAAATAATGTATATATATGTACATATACATATATATACTTATAATGTATTATACTGGTGATATATGCATTGATAATATTGGCGAGATAATTCATGAGATATGTCTAAACCACTATTTTTTTTTTTTTTTTTTTTTTTTTTTGCTGCCTCGTCTTCTGTGACGCTCCCGTACTGCTGTTCCCACGCCGCTCATTCCAATCTCCCCGCCACAGCCATACCCAGATTCATTGTGTCTCACCCCCGGGGTCGGGAGTCCACAGGGAGCTCATCAATATTAGGCCGCCGCGGGGCCACCAGCCAGAGGGGCCCTGCACTTCTGCTGGGTCACTTTGGTGGTGTTCTGTGGTGCCTGTTCTGAGCTAACATACGCAGGACACCACCTACTAAGCCCCCTACTAACGACAGTATTAGCTCAGTCGCGGAGCCAGACTGAGTGAGTCACCCACCCAAGGTGGCGACCACCACAACGTCCCTCCAACGACCGCCTCCCCACGAACCCCCAACCCCAAAGGCTTTGACACAAATTCACCACAGGCACAGAAGCGTATGGGGAAACCGAATCTGAGGTCACCATGAGACCAGAGCAACGGAGGCCACCGAATCAGAGGCAATTTTTATTATTGCATGATGATCAATGATGATGAGGATGATGTAATGATGCTGCTGTGGAGGTGCACCCGCTTTGAGACTACTTGACAGGGTTGTTCTCTACGCTTACTATCATAATATATCCCGGCGTCAACCAGGCCCGAGAGATACAGACACCTGCAGTGTTGGTCAGGTAATTTGAGCAACACTCTCAAATTCGCATCCGTAAAGTGGATGAAGCTCGACTATGTGGTCCCAGTCTCCCCACTGAGCCCACAGCACACTCACTCTGGGTAGGAGCCGGCCGGAGCCCGAAAAAATCCCTATGACTTATGGGATTCGAACCCGCGACCTTCCAGTCCGGAAATGTCTAAACCACTATTGTGTTATAATTTTGCTCTGTTACTCTTAACCATTGCTTGCGTGTGCGTGCCCGCGCGCGCACGTGTGTGTGTGTGTGTGTGTGTGTGTGTGTGTGTGTGTGTGTGTGTGTGTGTGTGTGTGTGTGTGAGTGACAGAGTATTGTCGGCTTTTAAGATATTGGGTTACTTCTCGTTCTGTATTGTTTGACAATGCATTCTGTGTAATTGTGATTTTAAAATTCCACTCATAATTTCTCTAGTTGAGACACTAAAGTAGTCTTGAGTATGCAGACTGTTCAACTGACAGCTGAAAGTGTATGGGTTTGGGGGGTCATCTATAGGGCTTTCCGAGTTTCTTTTTTGATGGCACTCATCCTAGCTTGACCACAGTGACGGACAGATTGACTTCTGCAACAGTGATGGACCCAGCAGTATTCAGCTATCAGTTTTGCATGACCATAAGACCAACCCAGAATGATTCTGCTGCCATGTGTTTGAGTCATATTCAAAAGTCCTACTTTAATTCCAACTGCTTGGGTTTTACTTCAGAATGTCCATTAGAGGATGGATGTTGTATTCTTTTTCATGTAGTTGTTTTTAGGCTAAGGTACTTCCTAGGTAAACAGTTGTTAAGAGTTTTTATACATGTGCATTCTAAATCATTACAGTAAAATAATGGTCCTGATGTAAGTGACCTCAGAGATTGACTGGGGTAAATGCAATGTGAACTGAGCTGCATTGTGGGGAGCAAAAACAGTGCCCGTTGTAGTGAAGTAAACAGACAAACAAACAAACAACAAACAGTGCCTGTTGTGGTGAAGTAAACAGACAAACAAACAAACAGTGCCTGTTGTGGTTAAGCAAACAAACAGACAAACAACAAACAGTGCCTGTTGTGTTAAGCAACAACAAACAACAAAACAAACAGTGCCTGTTGTGGTTAAGCAAACAGACAAACAAACAAACAGTGCCTGTTGTGGTGAAGTAAAAACAAAAAACAGTGCCTGTTGAGTGAAGTAAACAGACAAACAAACAAACAAACAACAAACAGTGCCTGTTGTGGTGAAGTAAACAACAAACAAACAAACAACAGTGCCTGTTGAGGTGAAGTAAACAGACAAACAAACAACAAACAGTGCCTGTTGTGAAGTAAACAGACAAACAAACAAACAAACAGTGCCTGTTGTGGTGAAGTAAACAAACAAACAAACAAACAAACAAACAAACAGTGCCTGTTGTGGTGAAGTAAACAAACAAACATACAAACAAACAAACAGTGCCTGTTGTGAAGTAAAGACAAACAAACAAACAAACAAACAGTGCCTGTTGTGGTGAGTAAACAACAAACAAACAAACAAACAGTGCCTGTTGTGGTGAAGTAACAACAACAAACAAAAAACAGTGCCTGTTGTGAAGTAAACAAACAAAAAACAAACAGTGCCTGTTGTGGTGAAGTTAAAACAAACAAACAAACACAGTGCCTGTTGTGAGTAAACAGACAAACAAACAAACAAACAGTGCCTGTTGTGGTGAAGTAACAGACAAACAAACAAACAACAAACAACGTGCCTGTTGTGAAGTAAACAGAAGACAAAAAACAAAACAAACAGTGCCTGTTGTGAAGTAAACAGACAACAAACAAACAACAGTGCCTGTTGTGGTGAAGTAAACAAAAACAAACAACAAACAGTGCCTGTTGTGGTGAAACAAACAAACAAACAGTGCCTGTTGTGGTGAACAAACAAACAAAAACAGTGCCTGTTGTCGTGAAGTAACAAACAGTGCCTGATTGTGGTGAAACAAACAACACAACAGTGCCTGTTGTGGTGAAAAAACAAACAAACAGTGCCTGTTGTGGTGAAACAAACAAACAAACAGTGCCTGCTGTGTGAAAATAAACAAACAAACAGGGTCTATTGTGGTGAAGGAAACAAAACAGTTAACATCTGTTCTGAGGTCTCCACTCACTCACACACACACACACACACACACACACACACACACACAACAAACACACACACACACAGAGAACAAAAGAGCACAAATGTACCACTGATTTTCTGTTTTCACTTTTGTTTATTTTTAACAAAAGAAACACTTTATAAACAGAAATGCACAGGTTTTATGAAACCTTTGATTAAATGGTCTGTTTACTTGTTCACTTATGGCTGCAATACTGCACACTCCATTCTTTCAGAAATGAAAAATTCATTCTCTCTCTGTCCCTGTCTCTCTCTCTCTCTCTCTCACTCTCACTCCACACACACACACACACACACACACACACACACACACACACACACACTATGAAAACAGACGTACAACCAGCCAGTTTTAAAAATGTGAAAGATACACACCTTTTATGTGCAAAAAAGCCTGTTTCTTTTTTTAAACCAATTCCTTCATGAACTGCCTGACAACAGTATTAGTAAAAAATTAAATTCTAAAACATCCCAGAGTAAAAAAAAACACCAAAAACAAAAATAAGCCACAAAAACTTCATATGTACAAAGATTGAGAACAATAATCCACCAACAATCCATAAATAAAGTAAAATGTGTAGTCTGCAAAGCTTCATAATTATCAGGTTTTACGGACCACTAATTCTCATCCCAGAACCCCTTGAGTTAGTCTGCATGGAAAGAGACACCAACCCAAAAAATTGCTTTGGGTGACTAATACAACTTACTTGATTTTGCAAAATGTGATTCGGTAAACCTGTACAATGTACTGGGATTCTTTTTATACCCTGTATAGGGAAATAAATGACAGAACCAATTAGTGACAGAACCATTTAGTGACATAACCATTTAATGACATAACCAGTTAATGACAGAACCAGTTACAGACAGAACCTTTTAATGACAAAACCAATTAACAACAGAACCAGTTAGCAGACAGGACCTAAAGCAAGTGACAGTGCGGAGTCCTGTGGGTGTGTTCATCACGCTTGCACTCAGACCATGTCAGCTACAGAGAAGGTGCTGGAGCACCATGTAGGAATCAGCTCCTACAGCTGAACAGCTGTTCGACGTATGCCAGTGTAATCACCCCAAATCTTCATGAATTGTAAGTCTGACAAACTCCATACGTATGTTGCATACGGCAGTTTTTTTAGTTTACTCACCTCACTTCACTTGCACAAGGGAAAAAATAATTACAGATAGAGTCAGCTACTTGTAAAAGTGATGTAAACAGTATAGATTTACAAGAAATACAGCTGCACACAGAATCTGAATAAAGTATATTACATTTCGTTTCTTCTATATACCTTTCACTTTTCCTTCCCGCCCTTTTCTCACAAGCTACTTTTCTTGGGCTTTCTCCCCCCTCCTCTCTCTCTACCCCCCCCCCCCCCCCCTTTACCTCCTTTCCCCCATTGTTCAGGTCAGAATGTTTCTTTTCTTGAATGTAAGGTTTTTTCAGTAACTGCTTATGATTTTTTTAAATTTCAAATTGTGAAAAATACAACCCATCAAAGCATCATAAAAGTAAACAAGACTCGACATATTTTTGGAGTTTATTCAAAGAATTTACATATAGTTTCAAAATCAATATATATATATATATATATATATATATATATATATATATATATATATATATATATATATATATATATATATATTTGAATACCCCCCCCCCCCCCCTAATACTTTTAAACACAAGGAAACAACACCCATAAGATCTTTCTTCTTACTTTTTTTTTTTTTTTACAAACTGTACAAACATACATAAACAGATCAATACATAGAAAATTGCTTCCTTTGACAATGAACAACCAAATCCCCACAGGTTTATCTTTGAATCCTCTCAGATCTTATACTGAATGGTTAAATGCAAAGAGGAATATTTAGTGCAAATGAGCCGATGCTCTACTAAGGAAAAGTTCAGAACTCAAGTTCTGATGTTGAGAGTGCATACATATTTACAGGCACATTTGAAAGGGTTGGCACCCTCACCATAAAGCCACTGTAATAACAAGTTCTGAAATCACATGAAAAAAAAACATTCAAAATTTAACTTTAACCGACACTGTCTTTATATCAGCAAAAGTAGCAGTCTCACAGCATAATTTGACAAAAATCACATCTAGTCCTAGGCTCTCTTGAATCCAGTACTGTGAGCAACTAAGCATGCCACTTCTGAACTCTAATACTTCTGAATGCATTAAAAATTGAAAAATTTTTCTGATGCCTCTTGTGTGTGTGTGTGTGGTGTGTGTGTGTGTGTGTGTGTGTGTGAGTGTGTGTGTGAGTACACAAACTCATACTATTATTTGTGAATGCACATACATGTATCAGTGCGTTTCAGCAAGTCCATAGTTTGGTGTTTTTTTAAAAATCTGAGATTCAAGTGATTGAAACAAACTTATTGCTCTTTCTTCATAGTAAAAGAAAGCCACAATCATACCATCAAGATAAAATACTCATAGGTTGCTTTTGTACTTCCACACACTGCAATCAGGCATACCAATATTCACAGAAAAACAATTTACAAAAATACAACCCAAAACAACCCCTCACATAAAAAAGCACAAAAAAAAACAAATAAAAAATAAATGAACACCAAAAAAGATGAGAGGGGATGGAGTAGCACATGCACAATACCTGCAGAACTCTCACATGGCTCACAAATGTTATCTTCAAATCCATTAACACAGACTTTTTTTTTTTTATACAACCACCACCCTCCCCTCCAAAAACAAACACAAAAAACAACAAAACAACATTCACCCCCAAAACAAAATCACCAAAAAACAACAACATACACACAAAAAACAACACAAACCCTACAGCAGTAACAATGACAACTTTCAAAGTAGAATAAAAACACAGCCCGAGTTCTGCCCTTTTGGTGTATCAATTCCATAGTGAACATTGTAATACAGCAACATGATGCTCAGTATAGCATGCTGCTTTCAACACATAGCCACTGGCCTGTCTGTTAATATGTTTCTATTTCCTTTCATGTGTCACATCAAAGGTGGAAATCATCATCAATCTCAAAGGTCTGTTCACTTTTTGATCACAAAAATGTTTTTTGTTGTTTTTTTTGTGCAGAAAATATCTTTCATTCTTTGCTTTGCCAATTTTGGGTAGATTTTCATAACAAGATAGAGGGCAAATGTGAGAAATAATCAAGAGAAAAATGAATAAACAGTAAAATAGCAATTAAAAAAAAGAAAGAAATAAAGCAAAGTAGACAAACATGTATTCAGAACACTTGTCTTGAAAGTAACAACTAACATTTCTACCCCCACTATACAGTCCAGCATAAGTTACCCATCATTTATCCATCTCTTCACTTAATCTACGTATGGTCACACAGGTAGGCCTGCATGGCCAGCCCACAGAGCTAAAACCCTATATGATACACTATACATTTAACAGGTACACAGCCACCCACAGTCACAAATCAACAGTCCTTGGCCACAATTTGCTATACATAAAGAAATGTATATACAAGGAAGTTCACAACAAAAAACACAAACAATATGAATACATACAAACAAGGTCAAAACACAAAAAGACAAAACACAAAACAATAAAAACTGAATGTAAAAAGGTGGGCAGCATGGCAAAACAGGCAATCTCCTCCCTTTAGACGAAAAAGAATTTTTACATAGAATACAAATAAAACACAATGCAATATAATTTAAAATATTCACACAAACTCAGTATCTGTTAATCAGACATTCTTGAAAATGATTATGTACACACACACGCACACACACTTAATCATGAACCATAAGACACAGATATTTTACACACACACACACACACACACTTTATCATAAACCATGAGACACAGATATTTCATTCATAACCACCACACACCACACACACCACACACACACAACACACACACACAACACACACACACACACACACACACACACACACACACACACACTTTATCATAACCCATGAGACAGATATTTTCAACCCCATCACAGTCTCCACAAAGTCTGGAGACTCAACTGCACCTTAAAACACTTACCTAATGCCACATGACTGTGCATATAACACCACATATATATGCACACACACTGTGCACATTAAAAGTTAACACACGTACACACACAAATGTAAACACAATTTCCCCTTCTCTCTTTTTTTGTGTGCAACAGTAATGAACCCCATTTAATGAATTCATTCCTTTAAAAAATAAAAAAAAAAAAAAAAGCCTGGGCATACGTGAATGAAAATAATGAATTGACAACTGTCACAGACAGGACTCTGACTCACTACCTCAACACACACACACACACACACACACACACACACACACACACACACACACACACACACACACACACACACACACACACACACTCACACCTGTAGGCACAGAGATACATCATACAGCAGGTACTACATAAAGACAGCCTTGAATCTGAACAAGGAAGAAGGAAGAGGGAGAAAACAAGGATTGATGCCTCGTGGGCTGACTAGAGGTGGAGGCATTTCCCCAGGATGTGCCACCTGCACAGGAGTATCTTCAGATCCTCTGGCTCCCTCACACAGACATCTTCAGTCCTGGCTGGGAGGGCACGGAGGTTGCACGAGTCAGTCGTTTTGTTCTGTCAAAACACACAACAGACTCGTTAGAATCTGACATCACTTGTTTTTTCCCCCTTTCTCCCCCTCCACACTAGTATTGCCCTTCTCATGTTCTTCACCCCAAATCCTTTTCTCTTTCAGCCATTCACAAATCTGTCATGTCCCCACACAATAAAACAGGGTAACTCCATTTCTGAAAGTTTTGAAAAAAAACCTGTGTTTTTTGTTTCATCCAATAATTCAAGAGAGACATGGTGGTGTATTTCCTGCCCAGTCCAGCTTGATTTATACACTCAACATTTTACCAAAAAGAAGGTTGGGGATCAAATAGCAAAAAGGAATTTTCTTGAAACTCTGGAGAGTACGCAATATTCTGTCACAGTTCTTGAGACAATATTCATGCTGCGTAAACATCAGACTATCCTTCAAAGAATCTTCCGTCTTTGAATTACTATGTCACACTGTAGCTCAGGCCAAAAGCTGTCTCAGTTATTTCTGTGAGCTAAGTGGCAAGGCACACATTAAAACATAGGCCTAGCAGAATGGGCTTTTTTCTCTATTCACAAGCTACTTCCAAACAGCCAGAGTTCTCATCCTAAATCCATTGAGCTATGCTCTCCTCAAAATACATCATTCTAACCTTTAATAATAGCAGCAAAATGAAAAATAATCATAGCACTATCAGTAGAAAAGCATCAGTAGAAATAATGATGATAATAATAATGATAATGATAAATACAAATAAAATATATATATATATATAATGATGATGATGATGATAACAATATATTTTTAAAACAATAACAACAACAATGATGACGATGATAATAATAATAATAATATAATGATGAAAAGGGAAGCAATTTAGGAACATCATTTTTCTACACTTCATATCACAGCATGATAGCATGATGACTTGAATGTTGTCAATCAGTTATAATTTAAACAAATAAATATGAAATAAAGCTAAATTTAATTCAATTAAAAATAATGTTAGAAAGAAAAAGAAAACTAAAATGAAAACAATGATAGCTCTAACCTAAAAGATGCTCTAAAAATTATATTGATATAAAGGCAGCAATGATAATGGTTCCATTTTTGTGTTCCTTTCTCAAACAACCAAATAAATTATCTCAATGTCTTTTTCCAGAGCAAAATAAAGACATTAACCAATGTATTAGCTTATACTTGGTATTACTGGTCAAGACTTTACTTTCACAAACTGAAAAAGATATAAACATTTCTTGAAATGAACCCTGTGAGCTGTGATTCCTAATTGCCATCAGGTCAAACTTAAAGTTTTTATACACGACAGAAACACTTACCCCCATTATTTTACATGAAAACAGGCAACACAAATTATGCACAAATAAACTGTAATTTTTTTTTAGAGTTTCCCATCACAAGCTGTGTAGCCAATTTGCTAAATAGAATAAGAAAAATGAAGGGGTGAAAGAGCGCATGTGCATGTGTGTGTGTGTGCTTTGGGGGTGGGGTGATGGATATCAAAAGGGCTTGGAAACAGTTTTTCCTATAGAATATAATCATTTCTTACACAGCAAAAGCATGAATTCATTCTGTTCTCTTGTTCTTTCTTCTTAGACAAATGGTTTGCAGCATACACATCTAGTAGCACATGCCCCTTTGAGAAGCATAAAGCCATTAACTGTCTCCTTATAACATGAATAAATCATACAAACTGCTTTTGAAATTCTTTTTCCCAGTTTTCTCTTAGGAAACCTTAATACTTATCTGCCAGTGACTGGCCATTATACATACAGACAATACACTAGGTTCTCAAGTAAATCAACACATAAAAAGTGAACTATTTTCTAAGCATTCAGTTCCTACAACAACTTGCGCCAGATCTGTTCAGCTGTGGAAATAGGTGCTGTGTGGTTCTTCCTTACAAACACAGCTAATTCACAACGGTATCCATGTTTCAGCCCTGCATGGGATGGAACAGTGCATGTGACTTTACAGCAGACGACAGACACAATGAGAGTGAATCAGAAGAAAACAATTACCAACTTAACACAACATCCAAAAGATAGCGAAATGGATGAGGATGAAGGTGGTTATGACAAAAAGTCAAATATTCAATCATCTGAAGATGTCTACCCAAAGATCATTCAGTTTGCTGATTTTTTTCCCATTTTGGGAGGGTTTTTGTTGTTGTTTTTGTTATTTTTGGGGGGAGGGGGGCTATGGTAAGGGGGGAGGGGGTAGGGAGGGTATCAACTTTTTTTGATGGGTGTTTTCTGTTTTGCTTTGTTACAATTTTGCTTTGTGTTTATTTTAAGAGTTTGTTTTTAACAGTGAGACTAAGATACTGTTCCAGATTGAAGTTTTTACAGGCAGTGTTTTGGTTCTTGTCTTTTTCACTTTTTCAGGCAGCCTCCTGGAACCACATCTGCATTGCTGAAAATCTAGTTTCAGGCAATCTCACATGCACTGATAAAAAAAGAAAAAAAAGAAAGGACATTCTAAGCTTCCTGTGGGACAGATTTCATGCCATGCCTGACTCAAACTGGTGTTCATAGAGGGATCAATCGGTCTATAGACATCAGTCTGGGTCACTATATTATCACACCTAAATGACCCAATGGGGCTCTACATCACAGTAAGAACATAACAGCTCATTTCTGCACATGTAAAGAGATTTCAAAGTGAGCACTAACTTTGCCAGACATGACAATCATTAACTCACTGGTGCACTGACTGTCAGCCCAGTATGACGCAATGAAGCTTAGGCTTCAACAAAAACATATATTCTTTTCTAGACACTAAGCAAGGTTCAATCAAACTGAAACTACTTAAGCATTTAAATAAATCATTTGCTGACTAGAGTTGTTTCCTGCTGATTATGACCTCATCATTATGGATTGTACCAGAACAAATCAAAAGTCAAACTCTGCCCAGTGCTATGACCATTTTTTTTCCTTTTATGCTGTTCATAAAAAACATAAGATTTTAAACTGATTTACAAGACCCATGGAAGATCCCTTTGGTGTGAAATCTGTTCTCTGTTGTTCAGTAGATTGGGTTATTGGTATTACATGCCTCTTAATACATATTTCAACATTTTTCCCTTTTCTGTTATTAAGTGGCATAGCTTTAACAGTTTCAAAACAAATCATCAGAAGCATGCTTGGAAATGTTAAAATTTAAAAAGTAGACACAATGAACTTTCTGATCATGTATGATTTGTATGCTTTTATCATTTAGTGTTCAGCATGCTGAATCTTCAAGATGTGGCCAAAATCATTTGACGTGGCAGAATAAACAGGCCAATTTTAAGGTGACCCCACTGAGTTAGTCTTAAAATTAGTCAGTGATCATTGCTCACCTACAGTGACAGGTGTATCAGGTAGACATCACACACAACAGAAAGCACATGCTGCAAACACTATAGTCATACTGTCTGTCCTCATTAGTTGCTACTTCTTTAACTACAGTTTAAATGTTATATGTTCAATAACCCAATGGTTAACTGACTCTACACTGACTAGTTACAGTATGTCCAATAACCCAGCTGGTTATGACTAACTGACTTTACAGTATCCATACCCTGGTGACTGATTTACATGCTGTTACAGTATGTCCAATAACCCAGCTGGTTAACTGACTTTACACTGACTATTACAGTATGTCCAATAACCCAGCTGGTTAACTGACTTTACACTGACTAGTTACATATCAATAACAGCGGTTACTGACTCTACACTGACATGTAAAAAAAACACCCTAATCTTACCACTGTCTGTGAAGTTAAGAAGGCTATACATATATGTGGCAATATCTAGTCTACATGCTGAAAATTACTTAAAAGATAATCACAAAAAAACAAAACCCCGATGGATGACAAAATGTTCATGCTCAAAAATGTTTTGGTGTGGGTATAATTTGAGTACAGACCATGGAACACCATCTTAACATATAAACATATATTTAGCTTCAGTGATACTAATTCATAACTACTTGGAAAGATGTTATACATACATGTTGGCACTAAAAACCCAACATTCATTTCATAAGCCATAGGCCTAAAACTTAAACTCTGATTGTTGCATTTCATATCTGACTTTCCACATCAGCATGTTCCAATAACCTATAAAACAAGTCTCAAGACTTCAGTGATAGGTGTCTTCATAGACAGAGCATGCACATGCATAGGTAAAGTGGCAAAACATATGGGCCCTTTGGAACCAGGATCATTCACTTTGAAGTTAGTACACACTTTTCACATGGCACACACAGAGGTCAAAACTGAGAAATGCCGCACTGAATCACACACACAGAACCACAGTGGCAAACATCTGGCTCATTAGATCCACAAACATCCATTTTTTGAATTAGCACATGATGCACACAGGCAAAAAGTGTGAGGACCAAACACACATATATGTGATGCATGCACACACACACACACACACACACACACACACACACACACACACACACACACTACACACACACACACACACACACACACACACACACACACACACACACACACCACACACACACACACACACACACACCACACAGCTAGAGTGCAGTTACTGATACAGAAAAGAGAACACACATCGCATTCCAACACCTGTGAGTGCGATATCCTCTCAAATGCTCAGACCTGTGGAAGAGTGACTTGTGTACATGGCACAGCCTTCAGCACCATTCACCTAGTCAACAAGGGCCACAGACCACTACACATTATTCACATCCTCAACAGCTCCTTGCAAAGACTGCCCCCACTGCATGCCCTCACAGAAAAATCTTAACACTGGATTTGCTTCACAATAAAAAAAAAATCTGCTTTGCTTCACAAATTGCACAACACAAAGTCTTAACTCCTGATTAGCTGAACAAGTTGTACAAACACAAAACATTAACATATGATTTCTTTTTTACTGAAATTTTGAAGAACTGTGATGGCAGTAGCATAAAAAAATGCATGACTGTCCCTGTCTTCTGAATGTCATATCACAGGAATGTTTTTGTTTTTTTTAAATTAACATACATTTCTGCAAAGCATTTCCCAAACCATCAGTGGCTGCATTTATCATTAAAAAAACAACAACAAAAAAACAAACCCAAAAAGAAATATATAACCAGTAAAAAAAATGAACTTCTAGATATACATACAAACAATATGAAAATTAAAATAAAACAAAACACACACAATATGCCAATGACCAAACATGTATCAGTGCATGCATGTACACACCCTAGAAGGTGTGTGTGCACGCACAAACATGCACACATAAGCACACTCAGGCAGGCACTCTCTCTCTCTCTCTCACACACCACACACACACAACACACACACACGTACAGGCACACTAAAACAAATCGAAGACTTACAAAACCATCTATCAGAACACCATGCACTCACTTTGGTGTATTCATGGGACTGCTGCCAGAAGGTTTTGTGGGGCGTGGCTGATCCCTGACAAAGTTCCTGCAGTTAGCCAGCTTGCTTTCCAGTGCCTGGAACATGCATGGAAGTCAGGGCAATAACTCCATGTTCTTAGCTTACATGGTTTATCTTTCTTTCCATTCCTTCAGCTGAACTGCCAAGTTCACAAACTCCTGTGATATTATTTTTTTTTCATTTGTGCTGACCATTTGCGCACCATTCATAATGTTGGCTACATTCCCATAGATTTGCATGTGGATGCAATCGTCACTAACCAGTGACACCAGGATGCATGGTTTTTTGTTTGGTTGGGGTTTTTTTTTAGTTTGCCATTCGTTTCTACTGGAGTGCATGGCCAACTCTTTTGTAAAGCAGAACAGGTTTTAACTTGTACATTAGATGTTCCAAATGTAAATACATGGGGACCACGATTTAGTCTCATCCAAAGCACTTTCAGGGAGTGGAGTTGGTATAGATGTTAGCTCAAGGGGAAAAATCCCCTTGAACGGTGTCTTGGTGGTGGCTCAAACTCATGCAGTCAGACTGTGAGCTCATTGCTCTAACCACTAGGCTGTCCAGCCACCCTATGTAGTTTATCTAAGCTTCACATACTACAACCACTACTACTAATGACAATGATAATAATGGAGAGCATTTTCATTGTTCATGACAATGATAATAATAATGGCGAGCATTTTCATTGTGCAAATTCAAAACAAAATTGTCTCTGTGTGCTTTAGAATAACTCATAACAGAGCTAGCACATTTATAAATTGTAAATTTATTCAAAATAAAATGTTCTCAGTGCTTCACAATAACATCAAATACAGACTTAGCATGTACAAAACTCCACCACAGGTATATTGAAAAAAAAAGAATTCCCCTGAACTGTAATAGACAATAGGTATTTTAGTACAACTAGTAAAAACATTAACTACAGTTCCCCCCCTCCCCCCCAAAAAAAAGCCAATGCATGCATGCTGCACGCACAGTACGCACACACACAAAATTTGTAAATTGGTCTCAGATCCTCTCTGTGACCTTTAGACACCAACATTCAAAGCGGAGACACACACGTACCCCAACTTTCCGCAACAGATCTCCAACAATGTTGAGGGCAGATATCCTGGCAGATGGAGTGAGGGGCGTTGTTCCGTTCCGCCCTGGAGGCATTCCTAAACAGGAAAAAAAAAGAAAAAAAAACTCCAATAATGCTGTTTCATATATATATCACCCAAACTTAACCTCTTCACTGCGCTGTTGACAAACAGTGCAGTGAAGGGGTTAATTTATCTTATTTTCTGATTTGATCAACTGTTTGATTGTTAATATTCCCATTTCAATATTACATTTCAATTTTGTTTGCTTCCTGCAGTATACTCACTAGTGTTTTTATAATCATCTTTTTAAGTGTCTGGTAATATGTCAATCATGTGCATAAGTGTGAGACAGTGAACATATACATAAGCATAAATCTGTATGTGTGTGCATGAAAGATAGTGAGTCCACATCCCCTAAGAAACAAGGGCTGGATGAAAAAGTGCCAACCTTTGTTTTTGTTCCTTGGCTAGAGCTCCGAGAGTCACCAATGGTGAGATTTTTCCTATGTGACTATTTATGCCCACCATCAGAGGGGAGCCACATTCCAACATCAGGGATAAAAGCTGATCCATAACCCTTGGAAATCATTTTGAGTCTGTCAGTTTGTCGATGAGCGTGTCAGTCTATTTGTCTGTCTTGTCTCTCTTAGCCCAACAAACCTCTAGCAGTGGGGGTGGTGGGGGTGGTTTTTTCCAGTGGGAGTGGTGGGTGTTGTTGGGCTGGCAGGCTGTTGCTGGTGGCCCACATAGCCGCTGTCCGCCATTCTCAGCCCCTCTGCCGGCCCTGAGGTGCCTTCACCAGGCTTGGGGGTAACCGCCACTGTGCGCTGCTTCACATCAATCTCCGATTTCAAGTCTGAACAAAATTCAAAAACAAAACAAAACTGAGGGGTGAACATCAACAACAATTTGCTTTTCGAAGTGAGAAGAGCATCATCTTCAGCTACAGAGTCAACAATTCAGTTATAGAACATATTTATAGGTCAAAAAAATTACATGATGTCTCATTTGATGTCTGCACATTTATATGTAAGATGAACATATACATGTTCATACACACAAATATAAACTAAAAAATACATGCTCAAACAGAGACATACAAAAGCAGAGAAATCAATAAAACAAACACTAAGCGTTTAGCTGGAAGTTACATATGTTACGCTGTGTGTGTGGATATTCTAAATAAATGCTGGTAACCCTACTGAATCAAGATGTCTGCATTAAGGAATATCAGAACACAGTCCCTTACCCCGAGCTTCATCTTTCAAACGCTGAACAGTCTCAGTCAGTGTTTCCTTATCATCCAGCTCACTTTCCAGGAAGGCATTCCTTTCGATAGCCTGGAAGAAAAAGACAAACTTGTCTAAACAACAAAGTAGGCTTTGAAATTTGACTAATTCCTGTACCAGGGGTTCACCATGAAGCACAACTAACACAAATCATAGGAACAAAAAATACTGACATCACACAACTGAACAATGATTTCAAAGCTGTGATATAGTGTTTTTTTTTTTTTTCTTCTTCTTTGAACATTCAGTAACTACTGTTATCTGTCACATAAGCAAAAATATGCTGCATAGCCATTAAGTGCCTGACAAATCAGGCCCAGCACATCTGACTAGGCATGAGAGACAATTATTATTTTTTAAGCGTTTCTGAAAATAATTATTTGATGAAACACTCTATAAGTTGAATACATTGCATCAGGATACTATCCCATTCACAATAGATTTTTTAAGGCTTACATATTTAAGTTTGGGACACCAAAGCTCAAATGTAATGATGACTGTGACCAGATAACAAGACTGATAGGAATCCTGGAATTCCCTTGATGAAAAAAAAAAGACATTTCACAGGGAAGACATATCATTTCCTATGATCATCTTGGCCTTAAGAAACATATTAATCTTTGGGTGCTTCATAACTTTTATGTTGATGAACAGAAAGCAAAGGCTGTTTAGGGAAAACAAAGTAAAAAAAAAAAAATCTGACAGAAGAAGATCAAACACGGTTAGAACATTGTTACTGTTGACAAACAAGGATGCACATTGGCATCATCTTTCAACATTATCCACAGGGTCAGAATGTGGCTTTCTTAATGGCCGGCAAAAACAGTCACATACATTTGCCACAATCTCACCATTAGTGAACCTCAGAGCTCTATCCAAGAAACCAACTACAGCAAAAAAAGTTCTAAAGGTGCAGAGAGAAAACTGTGGCATAGTAATCTGACAATGCACCCTTCATACTTCTCAGGGACAGAAGAACAGTGACCTCTGACAATCAGAACACACATTATTAAATATCAAGACAGACAGGGAGAAGTCTTTTCATTAGGAAACAGCATAGAAATATAAAAGTCTGCAAACTTTCTTACCTGGTTCAGTCTCATTTCAAAGTCCTCAAGAGACACAACAGTAGCTCTGAAAAAAACAACAAACAAATTATTAACCACATCATCTAGTCAGCCAATGATCCATGATTCTGCAAACCCATTTCTGCTTTTAAGAGTAGCATTTTCATTTTTTAAATGGTATTAATTAAAAAGTAACACTTGATCCCACGTATCATACAGAAGTTCAAGATTCAAATCTATGGGCACAAGTTAAAATACTTTTTTCAATTAAAAAAAAAATGTTTTCAAAACAGGCACACACACACAAAGTAGTTAAAAGACGAAATGACCCCTGAGTGGCTCTTTTAAGAGTTGAAGATTACCTTTTTGCTCTTTCCAGGTCATCGTTGGCTTGTTCAAGCTCCCTAATATATTTCTGAAGTTCATCTTTGTAGGCAGTCACTTGTGCAAGATTGTCTTCAAGCTCTGCAGTCTTTTTGTGGCTTGATTTCTGCAGTTTGTCCAGCTTGTCCTGAGAAACACACCAACAGAACTGTACCATGACAAACCTAACAGATGAAGTGAGGAAGCTGCTGTCATTTTTCTTTTCATGGTTTCAAAAGTATACCCTGTCCTGACCAAGAAAATGCATTTCATATGCCAAAATCAATATAAATGGGGAAGATGCTGCAATTCCTTCACATTGTAAAAATGGTTGTTGCCCAAATCCGACTGATCAAGATGACATTTGACCAGATCATATTACATAACACTGCACTTGTATTACCAATAAATTCAACACACTGAACTTATATTAAATATCAATTGGGCTTATTTGTCAGATTTTTTTAAAGTTACATTTTATATTCATATCAATTATTATACAAGATTACTTCTCTAGAGCTACTACTTCAGCAAATCAACAGATTATATTAAATTTTTACACTGCCTTTGAATTAATACACTAAACTAATCCCCTCCCCCCGCAAAAAAAAAAAAAAAAAAAAAAAAGTTGTTCAAAATTTACATGTCTAATCTTACCAATTTACTATGTGACAGTAAAAATGATTATGTCATGTAATAGATGCAAACAAACAGTTCATCAAGACTTCTTCAAATTCCTGTTTTATCATTACACATAATTTGCTCAACACAATTTTATTACATGCACAACCTATGACAACATAGAAAAGGGGGGGGGGGGGGGGGGTGGAGCATACTAAAAAATGATGCATGGATAAAAACAAACAACTGACAGAGATCTACAATTAGATCTATACTCTAAAATCCAGAGTTGCTGCGATGAAAAACTGCCCTGACGGATGATTATTATGGATCATTTTAACTCATCACTTTATAAATTCTCAATCAAATGACATGTTTGCACTAAGTTGACTAACCTATAAAAAAAAAAAAAACCTGCAACAAATAAAAGGTTCTTATTTTTTAACAATAACATGTCTTTCTTTATGACATTATTGTGCTGCACTGCATTTAAAAAAATAAACCACAAATTTCAAATCATGAAAAATCCCACTCACTCGCAGGGACTCCACTTCAGACTGAAGCCGTGTGGTGCTGCTTTCCAGTTCCTTGTTGCGTTTCTCCAACTGCTTCAGCTGTGCTTCAAGCTCTGCCTCTAGTTCTCGACTGCTGATCTGGTACTCCTCTAGCTCTTCTTTGGACTCCTCCAACCTGTCAGTCAGATTAGATTATCAATACTGTAGCCAGTGTAGACTTTCTGTAGATTTCTCTTCTTGAATATATTGAAAACAATGATACTCATCATACCACTTCCAGGTGGGCAAAAGTTTGATCATTCCATTCAATCAGCTGCAGCCCAAGCAACAGTGAGTAACTTCAGTATGGACTGGGTTCTTACTTTTCTCTGTCATGAATGATGCTCTGCCTTGAAATAGTCAAACTAGCACAGTAACACAACAGAGGGAAGTATTCAGGTCCTGTTTTGAATCTTGCAATTTAGATTATAAATTAGTATGGAGCTATAATTTAACTTTTAAAACTACAAAAAGTGAGCACTTCTAAACAGAGATTTTCGGGAAAATGTCTAAGACTGTAACAGTGTAAGAGTAATACTTTACTGAATCATAGAGAATACAATAGTTTCAGAGTGAAAAGGCTCACTTTTTGAAAAAATGTTCAGTAACCTATGGCCAACTTAAGCAATGTAAGAATTTTTAATCACAATGACCAAATAAATTCTTAAATTAAGATCATGAATATTAATTTCTGTAAAAAACACTATATTATATATACTACAGATTACTCACTCAGTCACTGTGTGCTTCACATCTTTTAAATGTCTCGTTATGAATATATGTAGAAGATTTGTAAGTTTCTTCTTGTTCATTTTTTTTTTTAAATAGGGCTTAGGCCTATCAAGTGAATGACATCAAACAGCAACCAATCTGTAACCCAGTGAGGGATAGACTCCACCAGGACGGACTTGCCTTTGACACACTATAACATGTACTAAAAGGGTTGGGGGGTTTGTGGGCTTTTTGGGGGGAGGGGGGTGGGGGGTTGTTCCTCACCTAGACCTCTCACTCGGATTTCACCAATGGTGAGATTTTGCGAATGTCTATGAGACTGACTTTTTATCCAACATGATTAAATTAAGGTAGCCACATTCTGATTCCAGGGATGGTGTCTAAAACAAAAGTATTCACAGTGTTACATGTGTCTTTTGAAAAGTAAAATTGTCATCTGTTCCTACTGACATGATATTGCCTATTCTTCCAAAGGTCAGAATGGGTTTTTCAAGTGTGACTGAGTGAAAGATGATCTGCATGTGTTCACATAAGGGGCCTTGGCTTAGTCTCATCCAAAGGACTTTGGGGGAGTGGAGTCAGTATATATAAGTTATAACTCTGTACCAATGGTAAAATTCTCCAAAACAGGCACCTCTGAAGTGGCTTCATTCCAAGTCACCAGATCATGAGCTTAACGCTCTATAAGTTTATCTACTAGGCTATATTCCATCTCCTCATAAGTTTCAATGCAGTGCTCCAAAGTCTTTCATTAAAAAGACTTCTTCAGTGCTTAGGAAAGGAGATCTAATTATCTTAACTAAACAAGACTAAAATATTGAGTAAAAAGTAAATGGTACACAGTGGTGATTTTCTGTGGGCAATTTGAATAAAATTTGTGACTTAAATTTCTAGTCTAAAGTAAAGATGAGCTTCAAGCACCTACCTTCTAACCAAGATAATGATACAGAAAACTTACATTCCAGAGAAAAAGTTCTTCCTGAGTGATACTGATCGTCCATCACATAACTTATAAGACAATTAAGTATAATTTATTAAGGCCACATATATAATAATTTGTGAATGCGCATGTGTAAAAAAACATCTTGCAGGCATGCAGGTATGTTAAAACCTGTTTGTTTTGGCAGACTAGGCCATTTGACTTTGTACCCATGTGAATGGATGACAAATTGCATGCACATGGGTCCACCATCCAAATACAAGAAAGCATGCAATATAATATATATCATAAATATATGTATATTTACACATATCCTCCATATAAAAAATAAGCAAACATAACTATGCCTTCTGCCAAGTTCTGGAAATAGCGAAAATTATTACCCCAATATCAGAAATATGTCATACTGATACTTTGAGAAGTTTCTTTATTCTTGTAACTGAGCATAAATTGGGAAGCAAAACAATTGGCAAGGCTTACAACAGTTTCACTGGTTCACATAAAGTATACCTGCCACACTGAGTAGTAAAAATATACTCTCCCCCCCCCCCCCTCCCCCCCATCTTTCTAAGTTTCTTAGTAAAGTATATAATTTATAAACTGTGTTAGTCTGTAACTGAAAACAGTATGTGGGTTAACACACACAACACAACCACACACACACACACACACACGATGGCTTGATAAAACAAATCGATGCTTACTCATTACCACTGAAAAAAATTTATGAGATGTAGAGACACACACACACACACAACACACAACACACACAGACACACACACACCACTGACAAGGACAGACACAGAGAGACAGAGACAGGGGAAGAGAAGACACAGAGAGAACAGAGACAGAGAGATGAGATATGATGAAAGAGAGTTATTTTGTTCATCTCTGTTATGTTAGTTATTTTTCAACTACTTAATAAATAGGAATTAATCAACACATTTTGGACTTACTCCTGCTTGAACTGTTGAGCCAAACTCCTCCAGTGCTTGATTTCTTCAGCTGGAGAAGAAAACCGCTTGGCATTATCCATTGTAAATCCTGTGTGTTTCAAAATTATAATATGGCTTTGTTGCACTCATGCTACAATGACATTAATTTTCATTTGAGCAATGACTCTTGGTCAGTCACAAACCCCACGCTGTTAAGATAAATTTCCCAAAATATTCTAGGTTGTAGGCCTACTCAAGTAGTCTGTAACTTTTGACGCTTTAGCAAATTTTCATGAAAATTAATCCTTTTTTCAACAATGTATTTATTTCTTGTGCATGATTACAACGTTTTCTTCAACGAAATGGATCATCAGATGTTTTCATCATCAGGATCCTGGCATCTGTTCAGCTTCCTTCACCTGAGCTTGTTCCACTAGGCTAGCTCGAACAGCAGAGTACTGCCTCTTTGAGTCAGATTTCCTATTTTCAACGCTCTTTTTGTGTGACACTGTGCACTGATCACCCTCTTTGATTTTAAATGCCACGCCAAGCACACGAAAACGTCGAAGTCGTCGAAATATCGTAATTTTCAGGGGAAATCGCACTCAGGCCTACAGAGATAATTTTTGTTAGGATCGGATCTAGACTCTTGTGTAAACCGGAAGTTGTAGGCCTACAATCAAAATAATGGGTCCGAAGCCTACCAAAAATATGCAAGCTGGCTCCGATCCTATAGGCCTATAAAGGAGTGTGTGTGTGTGTGTGTGTGTGTGTGTTTTGCGGGTGGTGGGGGGGGGGGGGGTCAAACTAGCTAGCCTAGGCCTAGGCAAGATCTTGCTACTACCGTATGCCTGGTCGATAGCAAAGGCACGCCACTATGTGCCCTAGGCTAGTATTTGAATGCATGTTTGTTAGGCTTATCTTGTCTGTATGATGTAGGCTGTCAGTGTCTGGAAGTATGTAGGCCCATAAGGAGTGAATAATTTAATGCAGCGCGTGTTTTGTAGGTGGACTAAACTCTTCTGCTGAGTTATATTTATTCTTTTCGGCCTAGGCCCAACCATGTTCCAAACCCCTGCAAACCTCCCTCTCGCATGCACACACAGCACGCGCGCATACACGCACACACAGCACGCGCGCATACACGCACACACAGCACGCGCGCAACACACACACACATACACACACACACACTACACAACATTACAGCACTTAACGAGTAACACAATGTATATTGGAGTTTATAGTTTTTCATGTGTACCTTGACATCAGCTACAGCGAGAAAGAACTGTTAACACATGGGCATGCACACAGATACATCCCGCACCTAGCCTACTCTAGTCTCATTTAGGCTAGGCGTGATCCTTAGCTGGACAGCTCAGTTTCTGCTATGAAGATAGCAACACACTGCAGGTCCTCCAAGTTTGTTTGTTTATTGTATTTTGTACCACTTTATGTCACAGCGGATTTCTCTGCGTGAAATTCGGGCTGCTGTCCCCGGGGAGAGCGCGTCATCACCACAAGTGCAGCGCCTACCCATATATTTTCTTTTTCCTGCATGCAACTGTAGGCCTATTTGTTTTCCTATCAGAGTGACTTTTTTCTACAGAATTTTGCCAGGGTGAACCCCCTTGTTGCCGTGGGTTCTTTTACGTGCGCTAAATAGTGATTGTAACACATGGGACCTCGGTTTATCGTCTCATCCGAAAGACTAGCGCCCAGACCACCATTCAGGGTCTAATGGATGGAAAAATTTTGGGCCCAAACAGAGTATGAACCACCGCACACTCCGAGCCGAACTTTTCATTTTCAGGCAAGACGCGTTACCACCTAGACCACCGTGTATTGCTTGGCTTATGGCACAAGATGTTCTGCGTGCGTTCGTTGGGGAGTTGGAGTCCCCAAGATGGTTTGGAGCTGTGTATGGCAATGTTCTGGTGGGTCCTGCAAAGGCATTCGAACCATTCGAACCAGCAATTGCCTTTCCAATGGACCATTCCAGCGATGTGGAGAAGGGGGGGGGGTGGGGGGGGGGGTCTGCTGCATGGGAAACAGCTTGCCTTCCAACTTACTGAAGCTTTGCTCTCTTAAGCCTAGAGTGCATCTCCATAGTCTTCGGGACTGACAGATGCCTAAAAAAAGAAAAGCACCAAGCACATTTTAAAGTTCAATGAGCAATGTCACATTTAATTCCTTTGTGTTGTGGTTTCTTCTTTCTTTCACATAGTTATTGGTCTTGTGTTCTTTATATGTATTTTGAGGAGTCTTCTGTGGCACTTGTTCTCGAATGCTTGGATTCTCCTCTCTAACTCTGCTGTCAGAGTCCATGATTCACAGCCGTATAGGAGGATAGATATCACGAGGGATTTGTAGAGGTGGTATTTGGTGCAGAAGCTGATGTTGTTGCTTCTGATGATCCTCTCGAGTCTGACTAGAGCAGATGTTGCTGTTGCAATGTGAGCTTTCACTTCATTGTTTGATGTGCCATCTTTTGTTAGGATGGAGCCTAAGTATTTGAATTGGCTCACCTCTTCCAGTATGTCTCCATTCATCTTTATTTCCGTGATGTCATTACTTGCGCTGTTGACCATGATCTTTGAGCCTTTGCTCTCCACCATAAAGAGGAGAAAGCTGATGTGGTTTGGTCACACCACAAGACACAACACCTTAGCAAAAACCATCTTGCAAGGAACAGTCGAAGGCAAGAGAAGAAGAGGCCGCCAAAAGAAATTATGGGTTGACAACATCAAAGACTGGACCGCCCAACCCCTGCAACACCTCCTACTAGCCACACAGGATCGTGAAGCATGGGAAAAGATCTCTGTTGCGTCTTCTCTCATGTCCCCCCTACGTCCTTTGGGACATGGGACTGAGTGAGTGAGTTGTGGTTTGCAGTCTGGTTTTCATTAGACTGACATTGCCCTGACAACAAAAATCATCAGATATGCCATTACATTGCGATCTCAGTACATTGAGTAGTATTGCCTGAAGAGTGATAGTAGGAGTTTAGTTGAGATTTATCTTCGGTCACCATAGCGCACAGATTTTTTTTGACAAATTTTTAGGCATCAGTTGTTAGAACACACTGTGTATCGATTTCCCTATGAGAATTGTTTTGTTTTAAGAATACAGATATTTTCCTAGAGTAACTCTCTTGTTGCCATGGGTTGTCTTGGACTAGCACTGGTGCACCCAGATCACCTCTCATGAATAGTGGAAATGTCTTCAGATGGGAATTGGGCCAGCTATCATTTGCTTTCTAGACAGGTGCATTTACTAACCACTAGACCACTGATCCACCAAATAGTGAAAGTGGAATAACTCAGTGGTAATAGGCCTAGAGCATCAGACTCATGGTCAGAATTAATTACAAGGTTTGAGTGACTACTGGCCTGTCCATTTAAGGGGACTTTTCTCATGGACTTGACACAGGTTTTGACTTTATTCCTCTGCTGTGTAGCCCTTTGGATGAGACAATAAACTGAGATCTCCAGTCTTTTTTGGCAAATACACACAGAACACCTTGTGTACCTTCAAGAATATTGTCTTATCATATGGTGATACCAGTGTGCGTTTATTTTAATTCTACGTTATGAATACCTTCTTCTGGATTCAGTGGCACAAATGTTGGCTTTGAAAAAGTCTTTTTTTTTCTCTCTCTCTCCCATTCCTCAGCCAGAGCTCTGAGGTTTACCAATAGTGAGGTTTTGCATGAGTGACCATTTTTGCCTACCATTTAGGTAGCTTTGCAGATGACATCTAAACATGACATTAGTCTGCATGCATTAAAAAAAATGGCATCTGTTCCTACCAGCATGGCCTACTCTTCCTAAAGGCGGAACAGGTGTTAACGTGTGGGCAAGATGTAATGCATGTGTTTGCACACAGGACCTTGGTTTATAGCCTAATCCAAAGGCATTCAGAGGAGGGGAGTCTGTATTGATGTTAACTCCAGGGAAAAATCCTCTTGAACTGGTGCCTTGGTGATGGTTTGAACCTGGGCTGTCATATTGCGACCCCAACACTCTAACTACCAGGCTATCCGTCCCCCCATCTCTTCTAATTTGGCTGCAGTAAATGGGATTCTACTCCTGTGAACCTTAGACCATACTATTACATAAAGACAGTCTATCCATTCAGCCAACCAGGCCCCTTTCATGAAAGATAGACAAATTACACGAAGAACACATCTGGAAAGTAGAAAACTGTGTTTTTCTGGATTTAGTTTCTCAACTGCAGATTTTCCTTCGTAAACAGGTGACTGCAGTTCCTGAAATGCTGCTTTCCCAAAGCCTTTGGTCTATTAGTAGGCCTATAAGCTACAAATGAAGCCACTGAGCTTTGTCCCCACGTAGCAGACAAAAACTGAAACCCTAGAACCTTAAAAACACAACTTTTTGTGTTTTTACTTTCTAGACCTGCTCCTTATACTCTTGGTGGTGGCAAGCCAATGTATTGTTTTAAAAGTGTCAATGATGGTTAGGCCTATGGACCGTTGCCTTTAATGTAGAAATGAATAGTTTTTGTTATTATTCTCTCATTCTCATGAAGATCTCCATTCTTACAAACATATAGGGGTGTGTGTTTTAGTGAATGCAGTATATACGAAATCAAATGTATGTGTTTTGTATATGAAGAACAACAGAGAGAAAGAGAAAAAAATGATTACGTCCATGAGAAAGCCAGCCAAAGTAAAAGAAAGAAAGAAACAAAACAAGTAACATTCAACATAAAGAAAGAATTTTATTTTAAAGCCACAAAGAAATCACAAAGTCTCCACATATTGGTGAAAACAAATCTGCTCATTTCCAGCTTCATAAACAAATGATGTGCGTAAGCATTACAGGAAAAGAAAGTTTCATATTATAAGATGAAAAAAATTTTAAGCAGGGTTTTAAAATCATTCAAAAAACAATCAAATAGATTTAAAAAAATGAAATGTTCACAAAGATTAACTCATTACCTTAGCTTCAAAGCCATTTCACCCATTGCATTGAAAGGAGTATGACAACATAACAACCACAACACATCACAATTGAGTCACACAGTCCAAAACTCAGGTTGAACAAAAAGCCAGCAGAAAAACGAGTTGAACAGCAAGGCCTAGTTCACACAAAATCCTACTTGCACAGAAACAGGAATCAAACCACCTCACATCTCAAACCCTGATTTTCTGCTTTCTTGGCAGGTGCGTTACCTCTAGACCACCAACCCACCTGGTTCACCAATGTTTCCATCCTGAGCAAAGACTAGAATTAAGATAGCTGACATGATCGATCACACATGGACATCTACAAATGAAGGCACACTCAAGTTATGAAAAGCAGAAAAAGTACTTTACCTAGGAAAGGAGGAAGACAGAGGAGATAAAAAAAAAAACCAAGAACAAAACACACATACACACATACTGCCCAACTGGCAACACCACCAACAACAAAAAAAATCCAAACAAACAAGCAAAGAAGAAACAACTTCCACTCCAAAAATTCAAAAGATGAGCTGACTGGGAATGTATGTGGATGATGAAGTTGAAGCAGTTGGAAAAATTTTCAGCTGTTGTAAAAGATGATACACTTCTGCTATGTTATGAAACGAACAACTGACCTTCACTCAACTGATGTTACAAGAGCTTGGCCTCACCAATTGCCTTCTTCAGCTTCTGTTTCTGCTCCTGTTCTGTGCTTTAACTTATTTTAGTTATCTATATTGTATCAGGGTTTTCTATTTTTTTCACCTTTAATAATACTTTCAATGACAATGAATATGAGGGCTATCAGGGATGATTTGTATACAAGGCAAGGTACTTTATACCAGAGATGTTTTCTGTAAGATATGGATGGTATACACTCCCTATGTTGGTCAGTTGGAACGTAACCTTGAATTCTTGTATAGCCAATGAAAATTCCAGAGTAATACATCTCTTTGCTTTGACTCACTTATAAACAAACCAGTCCCTAAATCAGAAATCTCCCGCTGGACGTTAATGTAATAATTACAACATTAACAAACAGGATATCTCTGCAACTCAAACAAGAGACCCTAGACAACTATGGCTGCACTTCTATGTATTTAATATCAGTATTAAATTAAGTATAGTGGTTTCCATAAAAAGTCTGATGAAAATGAACATGAATAAATAATGACATTTTTTTTATATAAGAAAAACAACAAAGAACAGCAGTCTATAACAGCTTTATTATACATAAAAATAATTAAAATTCACAGGAATTTTTTTTTTTAAATGACAGCAATATCAGGTTAGAAATTCTTGAGAAAAAGCAACATTTCAGTATATATATCTTCTTCTAATGAAGTAGGACCCAACAGGTATTCTTTTCCCCCAAGTCTTTTTTTCCCCTTTGTTATTGGGCATGAAACAGATAAATTCAGCAAAACCTTGAAGAAAATGGTTTTATAAGAGGAAAAATTCATGCATACCAACATGTGTAGATCTGTGCAGATATGTACCCACAAGATGCTGTACAATTTGCAAATTTATGCATAAGATGCTCGATGCAACACAAAAAATGTATGCATTGCCAACATGTGTATTTATGAGCAGATATGCACAGACAGACACATGATGTACATTTGTAGATGTACACATAATGATATACATGAGGCAATAGATACACACGCTATGAATCCTTTTGAAAACTAATCACATTAAAAAAAAACTATTCACAAAAATACTTCATAACAGTTAAAAAAAAAGGTTAATCAAATTAGCCCGAAAAAATGTGAAAGTTTCTCAACAAGATAATATTTCAAACAGACATATAACCAAATTTTTTTTTATCACAATTGTTTAAAAAAAGAAATTTTTACAGCAACAAAAAGCACAAAATCTACAGTCCCTGAAGAATCGATTGCAATTTCTGTTACAAATCTAATCACAGTACAAGCCAAATTTTATAATTACAAAGAAGAAAAATCAATCAATGAAATTTGAGCTCAGCTTCCAATTTATATGAATAAGACATATACTGAATCATTTCCCAGTGGATATGAGGTATCCCAAATAGAGAGGGAATTGCATACAGGAAGAAGTGTTACACTGCCAGAAGTGAAATGGGAATACTGCAACACTTCCTTTTAGAACAAGTTATACGCGTAGCAAGTGGACCGAGTCTGTTTACATGCTGAGCAGGGGTCTGGCAGGACTGGATACCTTCTGGACTGACATCTCTGAAGGCATTAATGAGGATGTTCTGAAACAGCAATGAACATTTATGTCCAAGTGTGTGTGTGTGTGTGTGCACGCACTTATACACACACACACAACTCAAAGCAGATGTGTGCATGCATTCATATCCACACACACATAATTCCACCACACACACACACACACATACAAACACACACACACACTTTTTCTCACATGCACAGAGAAATATGTCCCTAACAACTCTACACACATGCACGCATGCACACACGCACTCCCACACACTCAAACACACACACATACACACGCACACATGCACACTTACAATTTAGCTGCAGACAGACAGTGACTAACCTAGAGACATACAACCACATATGCATGCACATACTGATGACTGTCCCTCATCTTTATTTCAGGTGAGACTAAGGTCACATAAACAACAGTCACATCTAGGTGAGACTTAGTTCACATAAACAACAGTCACTTCTAGGTGAGACTTAGGTCACATAAACAACAGTCACGTCTAGGTGAGATTTAGGTCACATAAACAACAGTCACTTCTAGGTGAGACTCAGGTCACATAAACAACAGTCACTTCTAGGTGAGACTTAGGTCACATAACAACAGTCACTTCTAGGTGAGACTTAGGTCACATAAACAACAGTCACTTCTAGGTGAGACTTAGGTCACATAAACAACAGTCACTTCTAGGTGAGATTTAGGTCACATAAACAACAGTCACTTCTAGGTGAGACTTAGGTCACATAAACAAGTCACTTCTAGGTGATATTTAGGTCACATAAACAACAGTCACTTCTAGGTGAGACTTAGGTCACATAAACAAGTCACTTCTAGGTGAGATTTAGGTCACATAAACAACAGTCACTTCTAGGTGAGACTTAGGTCACATAAACAACAGTCACTTCTAGGTGAGACTCAGGTCACATAAACAACAGTCACTTCTAGGTGAGACTTAGGTCACATAAACAACAGTCACTTCTAGGTGAGACTTAGGTCACATAAACAACAGTCACTTCTAGGTGAGACTTAGGTCAAATAAACAACAGTCACTTCTAGGTGAGACTTAGGTCACATAAACAACAGTCACTTCTAGGTGAGACTTAGGTCAAATAAACAACAGTCACTTCTGTCTAAGGGCTTAAAATTCACTATCCATATCAATGCATTGAGTATCATTATACATCCTCACAGAAAAAAACCCACACCAGCAGGCAGATTAAAAAACAACAACAACAATACTGCTCTTAAGGCATTATGCTCTCCTCTAAGACAGCAGAGGAAGTTTCAAGCGTGAAATCTGCCAAGACTAAATTATATAATATATATTACAACACAATTACAGAACACTCATCCAGATTCAAACTATCAAACTGTACATACCACTTTCTTTTCAGGTCCCTTATCTTGCATTTTATATACTACATGTACACCCTGAAATGGAATGACCCACAAGAAAACAAGGAGGGTGTGTATCACTTACGACCAGGGTTTGCAAACCCTCCAGGTCCATAGCCCGGGGCAGGATAACCTCCGGGTGGGGCCGGTGGAGGGGGTCCTGACAAAAAACAAAACAAACATACATCCCTGTAATGGCTGCCAGTTGAGTTTAAAAAGACATCCTGTAATGGTTGCCTGCTGAGTTAAAAAAGACATCCCTGTAATGGTTGCCTGCTGAGTTAAAAAATCCCTGTAATGGTTGCCTGCTGAGTTAAAAAAGACATCCCTGTAATGGTTGCCTGCTGAGTTAAAAAAGACATCCCTGTAATGGTTGCCTGCTGAGTTAAAAAAGACATCCCTGTAATGGTTGCCTGCTGAGTTAAAAAAGACATCCCTGTAATGGTTGCCTGCTGAGTTAAAAAAGACATCCCTGTAATGGTTGCCTGCTGAGTTAAAGAAGTCCTGAAAAAAAGAAGAAAAAAGATACATATCAATCAAAAGTTGACTGACTTGATAAACTGGTTATCTTTTCCCAGTATACTAATGTATACTGACTTTTCTTTACCCCCCTGTCCTCTTGTTTTAATAAACCTTGATAATCATCCCCTCCCCTCCTCTTATCACCCCCCCTCCCTCTGTCACACACAGAGAGACTTGAATGAACCTTGAACATCTTCCCTTCACCCCCTCCCCTACACTCCACCCCTCTTTCTGTCTGTGTCACTAATTCATACCCCCCACACACACATACACTTGCACACACACATGCACATACTTACACATGCTTATTTATTACAGAGACAGTTCTGTAATTGTATCCCATCCTAATCAAAACAAGAAGAAAGTGGCAGGACATTTAAGACGCTCACCTGTACACCTCACATCTGTACACCTTACAAGTAAACACACCTTACCCTTTCTTCCCATTTTGACAAGAAAATCGAACTGGATGTCAAAGTCCTTCAGATGAGACTAAAAACTGAGGCTTTGTATGTGAATGCATGCAGAACATCTTGCACACACATTAAAAGCTGTTCAGCCTTTTGGAAGAGATTGCAATTTTGTACTGGGAGGATGACAATATTTCAAAAATGCATGCACACAGCTGTCATGTTTAGACACCATCCCTGGCAGCTACCTAAATGGGAGGAAAAAACAGTTGCATAAACAAAAATCTCGCTATTGGAGAACTTCAGAGTTCTAGCCCAGGAACCAAAACAAAATCCACATCAAAACAATCTGTCTTTCAAGATTAAGCTGTTTCTTTCCTGCTTAACTTTTGTTCCCAATATTTATATGCTAAAGACTTGAACAAAATTACTACCTAATGAAGATGATTTCAACCCAATCTGCTTCCTTTTCTTCATCATCCTGAAAAGCTTACCCTGGCCATAAGGATTAGCGCCATACGGCTGCTGTCCTGGAACACCATAATGCGCGGGTGGAGGGGGTGGGTATGCTGCCTGAGGAGGAGGGACATGTCCTGCAGGATAGCCTCCTGGGGGACCGTAAGCTCCTGCTGGTGGAACACCATAGGCTCCTGGTGGAGCTCCATAGGCTCCTGCTGGTGGAGCTCCATAGGCTCCCGGTGGAGCCCCATAGGCTGCTCCAGGGACGCCATGGGGCATGTGACCATGCTTGCCTCCATGCTTCCCATGCTTCCCTCCTTTCTTCAAGTAGTACGGTTGACCTCCCCATGGCTGTCCAAACAACAACAACAACACATTTTCAAACTCGGTGTTTGATGAGTATGTTAACATTTTAGATTATGGCCATCTCAAGCTAGAAAGGCTGCTTTGTTGGTCAAAGACATTTCCAGGATTTTGGTAGAATGATGCCTTGATGCTGGAAATCTAGGATATGCATAATCAGCTTTTTATTCTCTCTGTACACAGATCTTGATGCTTCTGGTCATTGAAAATGGCCATGAGCTGGACATGCACTGAGTCAGCATGGTGAGAACAAAAGACCGATACAGAAATTATCCCTACAAACGAACCAAACTATTTGGAAAAAAAGAAATTACATACAATGTAATGCACTAGATATATTCCTGCAATTATCTCCACAGTGTGGAAATTGTTAATCAGGATGCACGCTGCAGACTTCAGGTGTGAAAGCACTTTCAACCAAAATGCTTCAGATTGATTTAGCTGATAGTGTTGTGTTCAGCCGAGACTTTTATAGCCCAACATGTTTCAGCTTATATTGAACATCAAGCTGTTACAGTTGACATTATACAGTATCCTATGTCAAACCAAGTTTGATCAATACTGGTTTACTACCAGTATACGTATCTTTTCCAACAATTCTTTTTTTAAATATAGGCCCTACAAAAGATTACTTTTTCAAGAATGTGTATGTGCATTCATATATATGTTTTCACCACGCACGCACACACACACACACACACACACACACACACACACACTTTTGAGAAAAAAGCATTTAAAAGTTCTGTTTAGCAATTATAGACAGAGACAGTCAAAGCTTCTTAAGAGTAAAAAAAAAAAAAAAGAGTGGGTCAGTTTCTATCATTCCTGACTTAAAAAATGACATCTTCTCATATTGACAGATATTTTTTCCATATATACAGCAGAACTATATGCAATCTTAGTGGCCTTGAAGTACATTTCATCCTTCATTTTTGGGTTTTCTAACGTTCCGTGTTGATTCAAAATCAGTCTTGTTAGTTATCAAAAATTGGCATGGTAAACTGCAGAATGACATTATATTTGAAACTAGAGTTTTGGTGTACTGTATGAAGTCACCAAGTACAAAATTAGATTTTGCTGGGTCCCATCACATTACAGACTGTACTGGAATGACAGTGGATTATCTTGCTAAACAAGTAGCTTCAGAAACTTTTAACACTAATGACTTGAATACAACTGGCCTAAAATTATCACCAGATGAAATAAAATAAATTTTAACAAGTTCTGTGTATTCTGAATTCCTGAAACTGCATTTTGAAAATCTTTCTTCCTCTCAGAATATAGAGATGATTGTTCACAATTAGTTCAAGGCTGATCAAAGGCCTTGAAGATAAAATATTCCAAAATGTGACATGCTTGGTGTCCTCAATGTTCTTTTACAGTCTATCACCAACTGTTTGATTGCCCTTGCCCCTATTCTTTAAAGATTAGCACACAAAGAAGAAAACTGATACCAGGTCAACATATAAGATCATGAAGTGTATATCATATGATTCTCAGAAATATATATGTGTATCATCAATTCCTGAAGCATTTATCATTTTACAGTAGGAAGGTTACTAATACTATATTCCTTCCTGATGTAATGCATACTTCCCTCTTTGATTTTTTTTAAAAATCATGCAAATTTGCCTGTTTGAATCACCTAGTAGTGAACAGACATTAAACCAAGGGAAAAAAAAGACAAAAAGCTGTATGCTGTGCTTACAGGTAGTATAACAATTATAAATACACAATGTCATATCTATGCTCAGTATAATAGAATTTACTTACTGGTATCGTGCCAGGAGCAATCATACCCTGAAAAAGAAAACAGATAATGTCAAAAGAGCATTCTTCTCTAAAGTTGCTTTTTAAAAAAAATAGTTCTACATATGTATATTTCAGTATAATATATTAGTACAATAACACTAAATTTCATACTGTATTTGGACGATACTTTTCTAGAGCACAAAAACAGAATTCCAACATCTTTTACACATTTTTTCCCCCATTCCTCAACTAGACCTCTGAGGTTCACCAATGGTGAGATGCTTGCATACATGCAACCGTTCCCCCCTCCCCCACAACCATTTAGGAAGCCACATTCCGACTTTTGGGATGGTGTCTAAACACACACTTAAGTGTATGCATTGAAAAAGATTTTGTCATCCATTCCTACCATCACAAAAAGCCTACTCTTCTGAAAGGCCAAACGTGCGCAAGATGCTCTGCATGCATTTGCACAAGGAGCCTCAGTTTATAGTCTCATATGAAGGACTTTGACATTCAGTTCAATTTTCTCATGAAACTGGGAAGAAGGGACAAGGCTGGAAATAAAACCCAGAACATCATGTTTTACTTGTTAGGCAGGTGAACATCTTAACTGTCCTGCCACCTTTTTTCTTTTAACCGTCTTAGCCCCGTTGCGGCCGCAGCCGCCCGTAACAGCACCTGCTGCTAGATTCCGTTGCGGCCGTAGCCGCCCGTTGGTCCTGACCACGTGGGCAGTACTTTTCCATCACACACATACCTCGTGGTTCTCACACAATGTGTCTGAAATTTGGTGGGGCGATGCAGGGAAGGTTTCAGATGGTGCCAGTGATAAATTTAGACCACTAACAGTGTGTACTTGGGAGGGAAGGAAGAAAGCAAGGCTGGCGATAGAAACGCCTTTCACTCATAACGCGTGGCGAAAAAAAATGGCGTCTTCGTTGGTAGCAGACGATTCATCTAACTAACTAGACAATAAAATGAACGTGTTTGCATTGGAAGTAGAAAAAATTCAATGATAAATATTAAGTGAGTCAGAAATAAAAAGCTGACGGGGGAGAAGAGAAAGGAAATAACGCAGTTAGAGAGAAGAATGAACCCGACTACACGGCACATTCCTGCAAGCGTGGCGACCTGTGCTACCCACACGCTGTGGAGAAATTTGACGGGGGGGGGGGGGGGGTCCGCAGTATAAACGCCAGAAAATGTGACGCCTTTTGTCTATTTTCTAGTTAATACCACACTTTTTATTTGAAACTCAACGGACAGATTTGCTGATGACGAAAATACCGAGAAGGAAAAGAAAATAGACCTCAAGTCTGCCAAGATGCCACAGGTGACAGCGATAGGTACACCCCCGACACATCCACATTTTGTGCTTTCTGTGATGTGATGTGTCCCTGTGCCATCACTATGACTACTTTAAAGGCTATCACGATTAAAATTTTGTAGAATTACAGAAGTTCTGTGTTGTTTCATGTTTGTCACACCTGTGTGGTGACACTGGTGACAATGTGACACTTATGTACAATATTACACTTCTGTGCACTTAACAAACATGTGGTAAGACATAGACATCTGAAATGCAGTATATAGGTAAGATATTGATTGAATATTCCTTGTTTTCAAAAGACAAAAAACCAGTTAAACAAAAAGTATGCCTCATCAAAACATATAAAACAATAGGTGTTATGAGGACATTGTGTGACACATCCTTGAAGTACAATTGCACACAAACATTAATAAACACGTTAGCTAGGCATCAGTTCTTTATTCAACACTTACATGTATGAATTTGTGTCTATTCCATATATATTTTGCTGGTTTATTGTATACAACATACTTTTACCTGTGATTGGTGACAAATAAGGTGACAACGACACGACATTTTGTGACCAGACATGTAAACTTGTCTTAAAATGCAAGTACAAAGATATATCTAGCTTGTGACAAAATTTCAGCTTGATAGCTTGTCATGCACACAGACAATTGTCTCAGGAGTAGACTATGTCAGTTTGGGGTAGAAAACTTTAAAAGAATTCAAAATCTACAGCAGTTTAGCTCTGTAGAATTCAACAACAAGAGGGTTAAGCAACGAAGCGCTGTGAATTCATTTTTGACCTATAGTCGTACAGATCTTATACATAAAAAATGGCTGTTGTTTAGCTATCATAGTCTAAGAATACAAGTGTTACCAACCAGCCAAGAGCAGTAAAGGCTTTGCTTGAAATAAACTTGGTCCTCTCACTAACTGCCTATATGAAGGAACTAGACTAAAGCTGAGTGCCTTTAATTAAATATATCCAGCTGTGAAGTATGAGAAGAAAAGCAAACACACAATTTCTCCAAAGTAGCTTTTTTCTGTTGGACTCCCTTTCTGCAAAGACACAGTGATGGAGTTGGCTTTTGGAGACAAAAATCATATTAGTATCTGGAAAAAATAAATAATGATGGTTAAAGTCAGTAGTAACAAAAACTGCAGCAAACTCTATTTTCACTTTAAAAGAAAGACAAACAACTTGAAAAAGAATTCTTAAAAAAATTACAGGTACCTTTTTCATCTGTTTCCTCCACTTCTTGCGCTCTTTCTTTTGATGCTTTGGCAGATGTTTCCACTCATCATCTGAAGAGTCAGAGCTGCTCGAAGATGAAGAGCTGTGTTTTCCATGTTTCTTATGCTTTCCCATTCTTGCGTCACCTGTAATAAAACCTGTGGACAAGACTCATGGTTGTTGGTGCTCAAAATAGTAATTTCTCATTTTCCATAAATATAACAATTCATAAAACATCTCTCTCCCTCTCTCTCTCTCTCTCTCTCTTATTCTATTATTATATAACATGCTGACAGGATGTTGACAGTCTGATAAAGGCTAGGTATTTTGTTTCATCAACTAGCTTTTGGAAAGGCTTTTGTACAAAAAACTAAATGTAGCCGTGCACATTTGCTTTCACAATCTAGGTCTTTGATAATAGCCTGAATAGGACAAGTTGATAATGTAAAAATCAACTGATTCTCCCTGATCTAAAGTAGAGCCATTTCAGAGCTTAGGGGTCTACTTTGCGATGGAGAAGAACAATAAATCCAGCTGACTAAAATAGCTCCAGTAACTTGTGTTCCATTTCTTCATATATATTGGAATTGGATTGAGGACTGTTAATAACAATCAATGAAAAGAACATTTGCCCTATCCTAATGACGCAGTTTACAACTGAGTAAGGTGAGAAAATCTACCACCACATGTGCGTCTATCCTGACTGTGACCTGCGAAGTCTGCCTCTGGAATTTTATGGTCTAATAGCAACACTATTACTTCTTTTAAAAGTAAAAGGCAATTCACTAGCTAGTTTCATTGAGTTTCATCTGCCTAGTGCTTTTACATTTGGATAGTTTGCTTACCCCGAGGGAGAAGCCAGGGCCTGTCAGTATAAATTAAATAGTATCTCCACCTTCTAGAAATTATATGCCACTGCTAGGAATTGCCCCTCTCTCTCTCTCTCTCTCTCTCTCTCTCTCTCTCTCTCTCTCTCTCTCTCTCTCTTATCCCTTTCTTTGTTTCTGCCTTCTTCCTTTTCTTCTTGAAGCTCTTCTCACCTCTTTGTCTATTTCCTGCCTTCTTGGTCTATTCTGCACTTTTTTCTAGAAAGACTTAAAACTAAAAGACAGCAATTCTCTTCCATGCTAGAGTCGGTTGTCCTAGGCCTGACTTATCAGTGACTTAACTGCAGTCACAGTCACTCATAGTCATATGACATTGACTGACAACAATAATTCTTGTCTGAGCGTTCAATAAAAAAGCCAAAAAAAAGCTTGATTTTGTTAGTTGGGACCGATTTTGGGCATGACTTTTCCTGAACTGATGATCGATCAGGGATTCATGTCAAGTAGTTTTAGTTGCTCAATCTATTTCTCAACTGTCTGCTCACAATGGATCATATTTCCCACCTCTATCCCACAAAAGTGCGCATTCATGAGCCTTTAATATTTTTTTTTAATTGTATTTCTTTCAGATCTCAGTCAAATCATTACCCAGTCAACGTAGTCTAGACTTGACTGTTTCTCTAAAACTAAATGGTAGGCGAACACTGACAGCTAGAATTCTGCTATGTGCAGAATTTACTTCTTTTTTTTATAACTTCTTTTCATTACCCTCTTGACAAGGCCTTGTGGCAAACTACTCTCTGAAACTGACCATTGGCCTAAAGCTGGAATTTTGCATGGCTGTTACAGTGTTAGGTATTACTGATGCCCTGCCTTAACCACCCCTTCTCATTTGTGTACAATGTGTATCATAGAATGTCACCATGTATGTGTGTGTGTGTGTGTGTGTGTGTGTGTGTGTGTGTGTGTGTGTGTGTATTACTGTGTCAATGTGTGTGTGTGTGTTACTGTGTCAGTGTGTGTGTGTGTGTGTGTGTGTGTGTGTGTGTGTGTGTGTGTGTGTGTGTGTGTGTGTGTTTCTTCAGTTTAAGGCCTGTTCATCTCGAAGTGATTATTGTTTTAGTCCTGGTGTGTGTGTTGTGTGTGTGGGTGGGTGTGGTGGTGTGGTGTGTGGTGGTGTGGTACTGTCATGTGTGTGTAGGGGGGGGGGGGGGGGGGGGTGTCGTGTGTCTGTGTTGCTGGACACTGTAGCAATGTAGGCCTACCAGTGTACTGTTTGGTTGCTATCCACAATTGGCTGGTGGTCCTGGTGTCATTGTATAATACAGTGCAATCCTAGCATGTTGTATGAGACCCGTGGGTTATCAAACTGCCGTAGGCCTTGTGAAATGATGTACGTACAAAGTAGGTGTAAATCCCTACATGAAAAGAACGCACCATACATGACACTTTTTTTGTTTTTTGGATCAAGTGCAAAACAAAAACAAATAACCACACACACTCACACACATGCGTGCACGATCGGCCAAAGCGACCATCTACTTAGCTGGCCTCCTGTTTAGCTGATATACTGATTTTCCAAACGAAAAGCTTACAAGACAGAACCTACCAGTCTGTGATGTGTTGTTTGGTATGAGGGTGTTTCAGACCGGAAACTTGCTCAACATTTACGCCTTCGGCCGCACTCCAGCTTTAAGTTTTGGCCCCTTATAAACTCCCATCCATCCATCCAAAGCCTTTTTATGCCTTCTTGGCATGTAGGGCAGCAACAAAGGAATTTCTTTGTTGCTGTTTCTGTAACAAACTTTTTTTTACAGACCAGGGTTGTTAGCCCTGTGTCCAACCCCCTACCTGGGGGAGTGGGGCCACCTTAGTCGCCTCTTACGACATGCCTGGCTGGCGGGCAGGGACCCTATTCTTGTAATGCTTGCTTTGCAAGCATTCCCCGGGAGTCCCACGGGGGCCCTTATCAACTAGCCTAGTCCTATTTTTTCCTATGAACATCTAGTACTGACCCTAGCATCCTCAAAATAAAAAGCATTTTGTGTTGAATACTAATTTATGTATCAAAACTAATGTGATTTTACGCAATTTTGGTTGGTCTTTCTCTTCTTCTTCTTCTTCTTCTTTTTTTTTTTTTAAAATCAGTAAACATTGCCTGCACCCCCCTTAGTCTTTTGGTGTCTGCTAGCCTCCTTTCAGGCTACGCTATGCGTCAGGCTACAGCTGCCATTCATATTTTAAAGAAAAAACAAAAACAAAATAAGAAAATCAAAGAAATAACCTTGTATAATTATGGGCTGGATTTTTATTTGTTTGTTTGTGTCAGTGTGTCTCCGTGTCTGTGTCACTGTGTCTGGTGTGTGTTTTCTTTTTCTGTCAAGTACAAAAAAAATGTGCAAAAAAAACAACCCCAACATGTGTGTGTGTGTGTGTGTGTGTGTGTGTGTGTGTGTGTGTGTGTGTGTGTGTGTGTGTGTGTGTGTGTGTGTGTGTGTGTGTGTGTGTGTGTGAATTTGGTCATATCTTTGCACAGCAGTTAGTATGTTGGGTTATCAGTGGTAAGGTCATTTGCTCAAATCTACTAAGCTGTTACCGTGAAAAGTGTTATAATTGATATGAACACATGAAACTGATGCAGAGAAAAACCAGCACACCAGTTTTTGTAAAGTGTTGTTTTTTGTTTTTGTTGGGGGGGGGGGGGGGGGGGGGGTTGGGGGTTCGTGGTACTGGTATGTGTGTGAAATAATTTATGTATGTGTGTGAATTAATTTTGGCTAGCCCCAAATTACTAATTAGTTCATTGGATACGCCACAGTGCTTTGCCTAGCAACCAACTAGTTTGTGGCTTTAATCATCAAGTATGTAAATGGCTTCAACGAAAACTGCACTAAGAGGCACATAATTGCCAGCAATTTATCTAGCGATTTTATCGACAAAATTTGGTTATATCATCAGTCACCATCGCACACCGGTAAGTATGTTGGGTTATCGATGGTAAGGTTATGAGTTTGAAAAAAAAAGTCAGAGTTTTGTTTTTAACTATGGCCAGCTCTTATCAAGAGAGAATTCACCATGAGTTCTGTGGGAAGGCTGGGATTATACAATGGAGATTCCTCCGCTTTACATATGCAATTTCGACAGTGTTAAACTAATTATTGTCTAACACAGTACGTGTCTGTATCTCTCTGGCCTGGTTGACGCCAGGATACAGTATGATATGAAGTGTAGAATACAGCCATATGAAGTTGACTCAAATCAGGTGCACCACCATAGCAACATCACTACTTTCATCTTAATCACACTGATCACCATACAATGAAAGAAAATTGTCTCTGATTTGATAGCCCTTTTTGTTCTGATCCCACAGTGACCTCAGTAGGTTTCCCGTTTAGTTATGTGCCTGTTTAAGTTAGTTTTAAAGATTTCAGGGTTGGAGGTTTATAGAAGAAAGTCGGAGGATCAGTGTGGTGGTCACCAACCCGACTGGCTCTACGACTCACTTACTATTGTCGTCAGTAAGGGGCTTAGTAGGTGGTGTCCTGCTTATTTAAGTTCAGATCAGCCATCACTGAACACCATGAAAGTGACCCACCAACAGTGCAGACCTCTATAGCCAGCGACTCCATGGAAGCCTAACAATGAAGAGTTCTCTGTGGACCCTAAGAATGTGACATAGTGAGCCTGTGTATGGCTGGGGCTGAGAGATGGAAAAGAGCCGCGTGGCAACATCACTTAAAAAAAGTTACCCCCCACCCCCCTAAAAAAAAAAAGAAGAAGAAAGAACAAAAGAAACAGACAAACAACAACAAAAACAATTAGAATTTGCATGTGCACGCTCTCTTTAGACAGAGTAATGCCATGCCCGGAGGCATGGAGGAAAGGGGTGTATTGGGGGTGGGGAAAGATAAGCGATTTTTCTGATAAAAGTGTCGCATGTTTAAAATAAATTTATACATTTTGTCAGAGAGGGGCTTTAACTTCTTCACCCAGCAAAACTCAGTGTTTTCTTTCTTTCTTTCTTTCTTTATTTATTTATGTGTATGCAAAACTCAGTATTACTTGTGACGAGCGTTAAATTCCATATGTCGAGAGAAGCCTTCCTGACTCCAAAAATTGATATTTGAGTAGAATAGAACTAATTTGACTGTAAGTATGGTAAAAAGATGAATGTCATACAGGAACTGGGCGAAATTGTCCCCCCTACGTCCTTTGGGACATGGGACTGAGTGAGTGAGTGAGTGATCCTATCCCAACACACGTGCGAAGAACCTGTGGAGGAGTGTGTTACTAAAACGATTTTGTTGTTGTTCTGATGATATTTATGCCGTGAACGAAATAATGGCACCGTTGAAAAAGAAGTAAGCACAATTGGAAATTAAATGGGATCGTTTTAGGGTATTTAAGAGTAATTGGCATTGTGTTCTAACAGTCCACGTTTACCTGGACACTTGTAGATCGTTCATTACAATTTTACATTCATGAACTGTCTACTGAGAGATGGCTAAAAAAAAATCTTCCAGAAAAGTCCAAACCAAAAGGTATTCATGAATAACTATCTAAAACTATCATAAACTTGAAATTTTTGTTGGTTCACCTGCAGTACAAAAGAGCTGATGTGGTGATGACAATGAAGAGGTATACAGTTGTGTACCATACAATATTCTTGTTAAGAATCATTAGAATGTGAGGAAGATTACTGTGGTGAAAACAGAACTATCAGGTAATGGAGTTTTAAAAAAAACAACCCAGCATCAACAATTTCTTCTTGACAGATGTGGCAGAACACTGTAAAGTGTAAAGACTCGGGTAATAGCATCTAGAGCTATGAAAAATGAACTCCAGCTTCTGGAAAATAATAATATTATTAATAATAATAATATATGGAATTTATATAGCGCTATATCTTGTAAAAACAAATCAAAGCGCTTGCATTCGACCTATACATCACACAAGCAATCAATAACAATTTATGAAAACACAAAAATCCAGACTAGACCCTTGGCCTCATGGTTGAAGGAGAAAGATTAGAGGGGCACTGGTTCCTCTGTGGGGATGCCGGGGACCTTTCAGTGTAAATAAGCATCCCCACTTTCTGGAAATTCTGTGCTGGGAATTCCCTCTTTTCTATCCCTCTTCTTGTCTCTGCCTTGTTCTTTTTCTTCCTGTCACCTTCTTATCTATTTGCTGTCTTCTTGTTCTTGTCCATTCTCCTGCCTGTATTATTTTTTTCCCAGTGAGACTTAAATTGAAAGATAACGATTCTTTTCCACGCAGAACTCCAGAAGCCAGACGTGCTGTGCCTGTGTAGATCATGCTTAATTGCAGCGCAATGCTTTATTGCTCTTATGACATAATAATATGTATTCATCATTGATAGGGTTTTTTGTTTTTTTCATTATTGATAGTTGCTGTCAGAGCATAAGATGACAAAAAAGAAGAAAGGTGCCACTGAACTTGGATAGAAGTAGAAGGAAATCCATCTTTGAACAGGGGCATTATCATTATCATCGTCTAGATCTACCATCTTTCATTCAATAATGCTGTAACTTAAGCACAGCCAAAGGAACCATTTTTAGTACTTTGCTTGACACAGGAAATGAGGTACGCCTGAAACAAGGGGAAGCTTGAGGTTAGTGAGCAAAGAGTCAACATCTACCCCAGAGGACTTTTCATTTGATTAATGGCACTGTCAGAAAGTGTTCCGTCTTCATCATTTTACTGTTGAATCAAAATAGTTTGTTTTGAAGGTATCTACAGGTCCAATTGTGTGACTTTTTTTTCTGTTGTTCCTTTGTCAAAATATATGTGTACTGTGTGTGCAGTTTGGCTGCTTTCCAGAAAGTGGAAGCTTTCTATACAGGAGGAAATATACAGGTGTGTTGGCATAATTCGTTTTTGTCAGGGGGAGGGGGCTCTTTTATTTATTTATTTTTTATGATCAATGAAAAGGAAGTTTGTTAAGTTTACACACTCCCGTTTCTTAGTTTTAAAAAAGGAAGCTTTGTTTACTTTCAGCCATATGAATTTTTCTTTGTTAACAGTTCCCTGTAGAACTGTTTCAGTAAGACTGTTGGATCTTGTAACTTGGCCATACCAACAGAAGTTACGTTTTCTGGCTGAATTCAACAGATATTTTTGTTGACCAATAATACTTTACTGTAAAAGTAACTTACATGGTTTGGAAAAAGGTTAGATAAAATTTTTATGTCAACTCTGTATAAATTCATTAGTTACTTTATAAATGCTGTTTTGAACTATATGATATTAAAAAAAAGTTTTATGGCCAAAATCATCATGTATAAAAATGATTGAATTACTTGACTTCATGAGTGAAATTACTTGACTCATGACTGTGTTTCTGGTATGTAACTGACACTGACAGAAGTCCAAAAGTGATAATCGATAAAGGATGCATGTACGGTTTGTGTTAAAGATTGGGTCAAGATGTTTTTCTTTCATCGTCTCCTGTCTTGCCTCTAAGTTGAATGCTCATCCCTTCTTTCTCATCCTTGTTTCTCTTTTGTTGGGCTCTTCTTTGTTGCCACCTGTTGACATGTGTGATTATTCAAATGTAATAGTCTTTTATCATCATTTTATTAAATCATTTCACAGATCAGCAAAGATGGACAGCACATGTTCAGTGGGATTGCACAGCATGTCAAGATCTTGGAACTGGAAACTGCCAAAACCACCTGCACAATTGGTCAGGTAAAAGCTTGAAAAAATGTTGTTTTGGTTTTTTTCAAACCCTTTCTGTCATCTTTTGGTTTGTTGGGGAAGTGTCGTCACACAAAGAGTTCCAATAAATATAACATGTTTTGCACAGTGTCTTGCATTTTTTGTTTGGAGGATTTTTGTTGTTGTTTTGTTTAAGGATTTTACATTTTGTTGTTGTTTTAGTCTTTTTTTTCTTTTTTTTTATCTTCTTGTCATTTAAGAAAAGAAATGAAAATCGCTGTGGAGAAAAACAGAGCAGTTTTTAATTTCTCACACACATACATGAATATGTATACACATGCACATGACCTGTGTGCATGTAAGCAAGTGTTTAGACATAAAAAAGATATGTCGTCATGTGACAGCACAGGCATTGTAATTGTATTCACGATTCATGTATACAGGGACGATATAACATTTATTCATTTTGTCGGCATCAATGTTTGTCATGGTCAGCCTCAGAGACATAGTAATGGCACTGCTACCTTTGATTCTTGCTGTTTTTTCCATGTGTAAGGACAGGTTTAAATATATATATCGATAACCTTTTTTGTAATGTTACGGTAAACTATTTATAGCTGATATCAGTTTTTTAAGTTTAACATATATATCTGTTTACATGGAAATGAAGAAGTCACTTCATTTTGTGTCCTTTATTATGTCTGTTTACATGAAGATGAAATGATCACTTCATTTTGTGTCCTTTATTATGTCTGTTTACAGGAGGATGAAGAAATCACTTCATTTTGTGTCCTTTATTATGTCTGTTTACAGGAGGATGAAGAAATCACTTCATTTTGTGTTGTATATTATGTCTGTTTACAGGAGGATGAAGAAATCACTTCATTTTGTGTCCTTTATTATGTCTGTTTACAGGAGGATGAAGAAATCACTTCATTTTGTGTCCTTTATTATGTCTGTTTACAGGAGGATGAAGAAATCACTTCATTTTGTGTCATTTGTTATGTCTGTTTACAGGAGGATGAAGAAATCACTTCATTTTGTGTCCTTTATTATGTCTGTTTACAGGAGGATGAAGAAATCACTTCATTTTGTGTCATTTGTTATGTCTGTTTACAGGAGGATGAAGAAATCACTTCATTTTGTGTTAGCCCTGATGACGAGGTGAGTAAGAAAAAAAAAATCAATAGGATGAATGTGTTCACTTTGATTTGCCTGTTGGAATGGAAAAGGATTGTTTTAGTCTTGTTTTTTTTTTTATCTTCATGTCATTTAGGAAAAGAAATGAAAATCGCTGGAAATTTAGGAAAAGAAATGAAATTGTTCAAATTGTGAGAGTTTTGTTTTTCGCTTTATGTGTATCATGTGTTTTAGGTTTGTTGTTTTGGTTTTGTTTTCCCTGCACAGTGGCCTTGAGATGTCTTACACTGTTGTTGTTGTTTTTTTTCTCCATTGCTATCATGTCAACTTTTTGGTTTATGTGTTTTTGTCTGAGTGTCTTGTTCTTTTTTGGTTTTTTGTTTGTGTGTTTCTTTCTTTCTTTCTTTCTAACTAGTTAGCAATTCTTTTGTATGCTTGATTTAGTTTTGCTTCATGAGAGCATAAACAGAACAAAGAAATTCAAAGGATGAGCGTGATTTTCTTTTTTAAACAGAGTAGAGCCTTATGTGAAATTTACTGGTAATTATGCCTGTTGTATGGTGTTCATAAAGAGGTTAAATTTTGAAAGTAGTGAATACACTTTACATGTGTAGACAAATAATTCTGTAATGCATGGTCTCTTTTGTCATTCAGTTTCTGGTACTTGCGACACAAAACTGCCTCTTGCGGAAGTGGAAATGGAAAACTAAGGAACTTGTTCACACTTGGAAGGTAAGTCATACGGCTTTTGTACTGTGAATTAAAGTAAGTTGCTTTTAAGGTGTAATAAATTAGACAAGACAACCTGTACTTTGTATAGAAACAATGATTTGAAACATCATGCAGAAGTTCAGAAAAGGTCCAAAGCTTTTGTGCTTAACACCATCTACATCCTCATCAGCATCCTCAGGTCAACACTGTCGTTGTGTTGATATCTTTCTGCTGTCAGTGCTTTTGTCACAAGTTGCTATGTTGACTATGAGGCAGCTGGGGCCAAATGAGTGTACTTTTTTTTTGCTGAACTCTGTTCACAGTGTCACTTACAGAAACCTTGATCTGGTTAAGGGTCAAGAAAAACATTTTCTTTGTTTCTTTGTATACATGTGCACACATTTTTATATGTGTGTGTGTGTGTGTGTGTGTGTGTGTGTGTGTTTATATATTGTGTGTGTGTGTATGCACATGATCTCCACATGTGAATGACATGGGTTGCAGGCTCTCCACTCTACCCCGGTCATGTCGATGGGGTTTGACCCCACCTCCACACTCCTGGCCACAGGGGGCAGTGACTGCCTCATAAAGGTGTGGGACTGCATCCAGCAGTACTGCACCCACCACCTGCGAGGTCACACAGGTGTAGTCAGGTGAGCATAGTGCTGTTAGTGCATGCCACTCCTCAGTAAAATCTGATAGGTAGTTACCGTTGTTGTTATTGCTTTCATGAAGACATTACAGATTGTTATTGTCTGCATGAAGACGTTACAGATTGATATTGTTTGCATGAAGACATCACAGATTGATATTGTCTGCATGAAGACATTACAGATTGATATTGTCTGCATGAAGACATTACAGATTGATATTGTCTGCATGAAGACATTACAGATTGTTATTGTCTGCATGAAGACATTACAGATTGATATTGTCTGCATGAAGACATGACAGATTGATATTGTCTGCATGAAGACATTACAGATTGATATTGTCTGCATGAAGACATTACAGATTGTTATTGTCTGCATGAAGGCATTACAGATTGTTGTTGTCTGCATGAAGACATTACAGATTGTTATTGTCTGCATGAAGACATTACATATTGATATTGTCTGCATGAAGACATTACATATTGTTATTGTCTGCATGAAGACATTACAGATTGATATTGTCTGCATGAAGGCATTACAGATTGTTATTGTCTGCATGAAGACATTACAGATTGATATTGTCTGCATGAAGACATTACATATTGATATTGTCTGCATGAAGACATTACAGATTGATATTGTCTGCATGAAGGCATTACAGATTGTTATTGTCTGCATGAAGACATTACAGATTGTTATTGTCTGCATGAAGGCATTACAGATATTTATTGTCTACATGCTAATGAAAACATTCCCCATACTAGTTTGGTTGTTGGATGGTTATGAAGAGATGGGATAGAAGCTATATCATTCTGTTTTCACATATTACTCACACATATGTGCACATATGCATACACACACACACACACACACACACACTTACACATACACTTACACACACACTTACACACACACACACACACACACACACACACACACACACACACACACACACACACACACACACACACACACACACACATGGGGACTGGATGTAAAAAAGCACATAAGTGCTTATTCCATTATCCTGGATATAAAAGAATAAATAAAACACACACACACACACACACACACACACACACACACACACACACACACACACAACACACACATCCACGCACTCTCGTCAGCCTATCCTGTTTCAGACCCCCATTGTCTGTTGTTGTTGCAGACTGGTACGCTTCCATCCCGACATAGAGCAGCTGCAGCTGGTGTCTGCAGCAGACGACGGCACAGTGAGAGTGTGGGACCTCAGGACCAGCGTCTGTCTAACGGTCAGCTCCCAACACCACTCCCTGGTCAGGGACCTGTGCTTCTTTGACAACGGTCACTCTATGTACAGGTACACCTCTTTATTTGTAGTGTATGTATATACTTTCAGGTGTGATAAAATCTTGATTGATGATCATCATGATAATTAGGTCACTGGCTTGCACTGTATATGTTCATCCTTCCCTTCAGTGTTATTAAAGTCTGCAGTGGTGGTAGACAGATGATGGACAGGTAAATTGCGTACATTTATTTATGCATAAATCTTCTCAGGAGGTGATTTACAGTTCATTTGCCATTCATAGTTTATTACAGAGCTGAAATAAATTACACCGTGTGACAGGATATTTTCCATGAAAAGAAGAAAAAAAAAAGAAGAAAGAACGAGTAAGCCAAATGGAAAATAATAACAGTGGCATGAGAGAAAAGTGTTGAACAATGTCAAATTAGTAAGTAGCAATCTGAAAAATACTGGAAAGTGTGCAAAGTCCAGTTTAATAATGAGCAAGAATGATATTCACCCCCTATTGATTTAATTGAGACATTTCTCAGTTAATTATGTTCCCTCCATTAAAAAAAATACAGTTGAGTAGAATCTTTCAGCCTCATATCTAATCTCATAACATGGAATTAATCCTTGTGAGTGTGAGTAAATACAAATAGTGTGAGGATGTGCATTTTGCAGATCTTAGTTGTGTTGATGTTATTTTGATAGAAGTTTGTGTGTATAGCTCTGTGGACAGACAGACAGACAAAATGCCTGACAGAAATCTGTGTGTGTGTGCAGCTGTGGTCAGGACAAAGTGGTGTGTGTGTGGGACATGGACACACTGAAAGTGACCAGGACTCTGCCAGTGTTTGAGGTATGTCAGCTGTGGATGGTGTGCATGGATCTCTGTCATTGTGATTTAAATCTTATGAGGTGACAGCCCCGGTATGGACTCTGTGGTCAGTGAGGCTGTAAGCAATAAGATAGGATTGGCATTGCAGAGTTTTTTTTATGGTTTTCCATAGATGTTGAACTAAGGCTTGGAAACTACAATCACAAGTAGAAACTGTAATGTTGTCCAGTGTAGATAGATATTTTTCTGTTGGCTTTGATTCTTCTATTCACAGTTGTCCTGCAAACAGTCTTTCAAATTATGTCAGTCAAACTTGCCACCAGTTTGTCTTGTGTGTGTGTGTGTGTGTGTGTGTGTGTGTGTGTGTGTACGCGCGTGTGTGTGTGCGCATGTGTGTGCATGCGTGTGTGTGTGTGTGTCAGTGCTTCAGTATCACACCACACTTACCTTCTGTGATGTGCTGTGCGCAGAGTTCAGTGTGTGTGTGTGTGTCAGTGCTTCAGTATCACACCACACTTACTGTCTGTGACGTGCTGTGTGCAGAGTTCAGTGTGTGTGTGTGTGTCAGTGCTTCAGTATCACACCACACTTACTGTCTGTGACGTGCTGTGTGCAGAGTTCAGTGTGTGTGTGTGTGTCAGTGCTTCAGTATCACACCACACTTACCTTCTGTGACGTGCTGTGTGCAGAGTTCAGTGTGTGTGTGTGTGTGTTAGTGCTTCAGTATCACACCACACTTACTGTCTGTGACGTGCTGTGTGCAGAGTTCAGTGTGTGTGTGTGTGTGTGTCAGTGCTTCAGTATCACACCACACTTACTGTCTGTGACGTGCTGTGTGCAGAGTTCAGTGTGTGTGTGTGTGTCAGTGCTTCAGTATCACACCACGCTTACTGTCTGTGACGTGCTGTGTGCAGAGTTCAGTGTGTGTGTGTGTGTCAGTGCTTCAGTATCACACCACACTTACTGTCTGTGACGTGCTGTGTGCAGAGTTCAGTGTGTGTGTGTGTGTCAGTGCTTCAGTATCACACCACACTTACTGTCTGTGACGTGCTGTGCGCAGAGTTCAGTGTGTGTGTGTGTGTGTGTCAGTGCTTCAGTATCACACCACACTTACTGTCTGTGACGTGCTGTGTGCAGAGTTCAGTGTGTGTGTGTGTCAGTGCTTCAGTATCACACCACACTTACTGTCTGTGACGTGCTGTGCGCAGAGTTCAGTGTGTGTGTGTGTGTGTGTCAGTGCTTCAGTATCACACCACACTTACTGTCTGTGACGTGCTGTGTGCAGAGTTCAGTGTGTGTGTGTGTGTGTGTCAGTGCTTCAGTATCACACCACACTTACTGTCTGTGACGTGCTGTGTGCAGAGTTCAGTGTGTGTGTGTGTGTCAGTGCTTCAGTATCACACCACACTTACTGTCTGTGACGTGCTGTGTGCAGAGTTCAGTGTGTGTGTCAGTGCTTCAGTATCACACCACACTTACTGTCTGTGACGTGCTGTGTGCAGAGTTCAGTGTGTGTGTGTGTGTCAGTGCTTCAGTATCACACCACACTTACTGTCTGTGACGTGCTGTGTGCAGAGTTCAGTGTGTGTGTGTGTGTCAGTGCTTCAGTATCACACCACACTTACTGTCTGTGACGTGCTGTGTGCAGAGTTCAGTGGGGGTCATGGTGCTGGAGAACCTGCCAGTTCTGGAGGATGGGGATGCCAGGGATTACTTCGTGTGTGTCGGCACTGATGGTGAGATTTGTACTGTGCTTGTAAAAAATAAATAAGAATTAAAAAAAGAATATATATATATTAGAAAAAAAACAACAACCCCGATTTGTACCATGCTCGTGTCAGCAGACCGGGATTACATGCCACCTTTTTAGGCCATGTTGAAGAGTTTTATATATATGTATGCATCTTTTTGAGACCATGTTGAGGAGTTTCATACATATGTATGCATCTTTTTTTTCAAGAGCAAAAGAGCCTTGTGGTCTGATGTCTGGTGGTTAGAGCACCAAACTGGTGTTCCGACAGGAACAGGTGGCATGGGTTCAAACTGCCATTGTACTGACTGCCTTGGGGGAGGGGGGGGGGGGATTTTTTTCTTCCATTTACTGTCTTTATTTTTTCTCTTTTGAGTCTTTTTCTTTTAATGTGTCACATTGTATGAGAAAAATAACTCAACACAGAATTAAGGAAGTCCACAGATTTGTTGGCTTTTTCCCACATACATGATTTTCAGTTTTTGTAGTATAATGCACATATTAATGGTGATGTTTTCTACTGTGTTAATATTAGTATACAATTATTATAGATTAGATAAAGACACCTCTTTAAATCAGATAGCTTGTCTAGAAACAATTTGTGTTGCTGCAAGTACAGGAGTGTCAGTGCTTTGTGATGCAGCCTCATATGGCACACCTAGCAGCTTCAGACTGTGCTTTTCAGTTTGCCATACTGCTGCATTGAGAGCTGCGACAGAGTGAACAAATCTGAATGTCACTAAGAAAGTACATGTATTGACATGCCCTGAAACCATGAAACTTGAAGACAGTGCAAAACGGTTTGCAAAAGCTGTACAGAATATTGTTATGATCTGTGTGCCCATGTTACTGCAACCACAAATATTCACACAGATGTCTTTTTGCTTGTGTAAATGGAAATTCAGTGTATTCTGCTGGGTTCCTGGGGTGATGTAGAATATCATTACATGCTAAAGAGTTAAGTAAGGCCACAGCTGTAGTTTTACCCCACTTTCAGCTCTCTCAGCTGCTATCCATTCCATCCCATCCCACCCCACCCCAGCTGGTGCTAATCACAGTGGGAATTGACCACACTTGGGACTTGGCAAAAGGAAGGTGCATGCTAATTTCAGCTCTGGGCTTTGGACCCTTCACTGAGTTATGCTGGATTTGCATGCTGTTATGCCATTATTAACATTATTTTTTCATTTGAAAAAAAAATTGTGTGTGTATGTGCATTCATCAGATTGATATCTCAGTTGCTGTGACAAAGGCAGCTGTAGGCAGCAAGTCTTCCCAGTCTCCATGAAGCTCCTTGGCCCCTGGGGTGGGGTCAGGCCAGATCCTCTTTCACAGTGCCTCGTGTAGTGGGCAGGACTGCAGCAGTTGTTCTGTTGTCAGCCTGCCAGTTCTTGCAAGGGCACTGCTCTGTGTGGCCTATGAGGAGTTTCGTGTACATATGATAATTTAGGCAGCTGTGGCATGTCCTGAGTCTGAATATACAGACCTATTCTTAACCTGTCTGTAGGTAGTAGGGTCTGACCTTTTGTAGTGTGAATGTTGTATCCAATTAAAATTTTTTTGGGTTTTTTTTGTGGGAGGGGAGTGTTGTTTTGTTCTTGTTGTTTGTGTCAATCATGCTGAAAACAAAACAGAAGTGATTCATTGATTTCTGATCAAAAGTTGTCTTTGTGGCAGGTACTCTGAGGGTGGTCAATGCCAAGACAGGCAAATGTATTCACACTGACCGCTCTCAGTGTGAAGAAAGGAGTGGAGAGGAGAACAAGGACCTGATTGTGCAGGCCTTCCACTGCCCCGCATTGGGGTGTATGGTGATGGTCACCTACGACCACACCATTCACTTGATCAACAGTGATTTCACTGTATACAAGCAGGTATGTTTCAGCGTGAAAGTTTCCATCAGTGTGGTTTTATGGTAGCAAAATTGATGAAGAGACAGATGAACAGTTTTTTTTTTGGTTGTTATGTGTGACTTTTTGAATAGTTATTATATATATGTCTAGCCTTTGAAAATATTACGATTTAGGTTGAAATTTACCTCTACTGCACAGATATCATGCAAGTGCACACTCTTGTATGTGTTTATAATACACATGCACACACACACCTCACATGCGCACACACACATGCTCACGTGCACACACACGCATGCACGCACGCACGCACGCACACAGTCAAGCTCTTTCTGTCTCTCTCTCTGTCTCTCTCTCTCTCTCTCTCATGTGCACATGTATGGTACTTTGTAAAGAAAACTATCAGATAGAAGAGATATCAGAGTGAAAGACATGTTTTGTTCTTTACAGAACCGCCCTGTACAAAGTAGAACCACTGCGCTAACATTGACTAAACCAAAACAAAGGGCTGGCATGATCTATGGGTTGCCGTTTCTGAAAATTAAAGTGACACCCACTGCCGCTAGGTATCTCAGTCCCCTGACCAGTTTGGTCATCAGGAGGACTGGACATCTGCAGCAGACTTTGCAATGGATCGTTAATCAATTAATCTGAGGTTTGCTGGGCAGCTTCAGGCTGGTCTGGGTGCTCATGATCAAACCTGAGGAAAGCAGCAAATCAGTCAGTTAATGGCCCAGGGCAAAAGCTTTATCAGTGAGTGATGTAAGCTAAGTGCATAGGCCTACACTGAACTGTTGGTATGCTTTGAAATGGTGTGTTAAGAAGAACAAATCAGTGACATCATTGACAAGAACAAATTAGTGACATCATTGACAAAAACAAGTCAGTGACATCATTGACAAGAACAAGTCAGTAACAAGAACAAATCGGTGACATCATTGACAAGAGCAAATCAGTGACATCATTGACAAGAACAAATCAGTGACATCATTGACAAGAACACAACAGGGACATCCGCACTCACCTGGCGTTGTGGTTTCAGCTGTCGGGTTACCTGGAAGAGGTGCTGGACATTGCCCTGCTGGGCCGAGAGGGGTCCCACCTGGCGGTGGTGTCCAACAGCTCCAAGGTGAAGGTCTTCAGCCGGCAGAGCTTGGAGTGTCAGATCCTGTCGGGGCACACAGACACCGTGCTGGCCGTCAGCGTCTGCCCCAAACAAAACCTCTTCGCTACCGCCTCCAAGGTGAGTTTGTCAGTTTGTCTGTCTGTCTGAAGTGAGGTGAGGTGGTAAGGGTTCAGAGTCTGTTGAGAAGTAGAATGTGTGTGTGTGTGTGTGTGTGTGTGTGTGGTGTGTGTGTGTGTGTGTGTGTGTGTGTGGTGGTGTGTGTTTTGTGTGTTGATCTTTTTGCTGTTGAGCAAATTACTTGTCTGAAAAAGTTTTTATCTGCTTTGTTTTTCAGAGTTTGGTTGTTTTCTCAGACTGTTGTTTGCAATGTCTTTGAAACCTTTATACTTCCACCTCTACTATAAACAGTTTGGAGACATGTGGACAAGTGTGTTTCTTTTTATTGTTTCTTTTTTTTTAATTTTTATTTTTTATTGATGACAATCCTATGGAATTGTTTCATTTAAGCAGAAGTTTCTCTTGTGCTTTAAATTTTTTTTTTTTTTATATAGATTTGATATTTGCATCATTCACTGTACCATGTCAGACAATTACAGTTCAGCAGATATGGCTGTTCTGTCATCCCATGTCAGCTGAAATTCAGATGTATTCTTTTCTGAGTTATTGTCTTGGTCATTTTTTTTTTCTCACAACTTTCTTTCCCCCAGTTTTCTATGTTTTGGACAGGTATACTGTTCATCTTCCAAGTGTTATTTTTAGAGACATGGACTGAAGGTGTATTCATGTTACTGTGTGCAGGACAATCAGGTGAGAGTGTGGAAAATGAACCCCGACACCTTTGCTGTCAGTTGTGTGGCAGTAGGAGAGGGCCATGCCAAGGCTGTGACGTCTGTCGCCTTTTCCAGGTGAGTCACCTGCTGTTGTTAGGTTTGTTGTTTGTTTTGTTGTTGTTGTTTTCTTTTTTTTTGGGGGGGGGGGGGAGGTTCAGCTGTTTGAGAAATTGGATTGAATAATTGAATACCACTTTAAATCACAGCAGATTCCTCTGTATGAAATTTGTGCCTGCCACAAGAGCAACTCCACTCATTTTTGTTGTTGTTGATCATTTTCCTGTATGCAAGTTTATTTGATTCTTTTGAGTGGCTTTTTTTCTACATAATTTTGCCAGGAGCAACTCTCTTGTTGCTGTGGGTTCTTTCATGTGTGCTGAATGTGTGTTGCACATAAGACCTCAGTTTATTATGTCATTCCTAAAGACTAGCACCCAGACCACCACTCCAGGTTTAGTAGATGGTAGTAACAGACACAACAAAGACAGACAAGATACACATACTTGCTTTTCTAATCAACAAAACTCATATATATATATTTTATTAAAACTTAATCATGTGGAAAGTCTGCGTTTCTGGAAGAGAAAATATCCCTTACACAAGAAGTGCCAGGGCAGAAAGGAATTCAATTCCAGAAGTTGACGTTTTTATCTGGAACACAGAGTAATGCACAGACCCTGACTACATTTTTCGCACAGGTAAAGTTATAACGCCCAATGGTTGTGTTTCAGGTTGTCGGCCAAGTTCATCGTGTCTGGCAGCGAAGACCAGACGATCAAGGTGTGGAAGGTGGGGGCAGAGGTGAGTCAGCAGGAGACGGAGAAGCTGGTCACCCTTCACTCCTCTGTCACGGAGTGGGCCCATCAGGACGACATCAACTGCGTTGCTGTGGCTCCCAACGATTTGTGCGTTGCTTCCGCATCCAGAGACAAAACTGCCAAAGTAAGTCTGGGGGATTTAGTGGGGGTTTTGTTGTTGTTGTTGCTGTTGTTTTTAAAGGGGATAACTATTCTTTGGTGATTTTTAAGGGTATAGCTATTTTTGTTAGTGGTTTTTAAGGGGATAGCTATTTTTTGTGGGTGGTTTTTAAGGGGATAGCTATTTTTGTTGGTGGTTTTCAAGGGGTGAAATATTTTAGTTGTTGGTTTTTAAAGGAATAGCTATTTTTGTTGGTGGTTTTTTAAGAGGATAACTATTTTTGCTGTGAACATACCCAGCAGTTTAGGATTTTGTAGGTAGGATGAGGAAAAGGTCGAGATGAGTGACCAAGGAATAGTGATAATTTATTTTTTGCTTTCATTTCATTTTTTTTTTCATATCAGTTGTGGAGCCTCCCAGACCTGAAGCTGCAAGGCGTGGTTAGAGGACACAAACGAGGAGTGTGGTGTGTTCAGTTTTCAGAGGTCGACAAGGTGAGTGCTTATTTCACTGCTTTCCTGTTCATTTTGTGTGTGTGAAGGGTCTTAGTTATTGTTTGTGTGCGTTCACTTGAAAACTGTTCAGTTTTATTTCAGTGGTTGTTAGTGCGTTTGGTGTTGATGCATTGATTGTCAAGCTATTTCTGCCTATCTCCAGATACAATTTCTAACAGAAAATGTTTCCTCAGAAGTTTTCTGATACATACAGATATCATCACCTTATACTGAACATTTCATCATAATGGATTTTGACTTTTCTGTCTTCCAGAAAACTGCCCTTTTTTTTTGCAACTCCCTAAAACCATTTTGCCTGCTTGTTAGTTAAACACAATCAGATTATAGACTCCTCAGTGATGTTATAAAACTGGAAGTAACATGCATTATCAGTATTGTAGCGAAAACCAGACAAGCGAGCATATCCTTCAAAGGTATTTGTATTTTGTACCACTTAATGTCACAGCAGATTTCTCTGTGTGAAATTTGGGCTGCTCTTCCCAGGGAGAGCACGTTGCCACAAGTGCAGCGCCTACCCTTTTTTTTTTTTTTTTCTTTTTCCTGCATGCAACTGTATCTGTATCTGCAGTGGCCTTAATGTTCATTGGGTGACCTTTTAAAGTGAAAGAGAGCCATTGATTACATCAATAAGGTCATTCTGGTTTATTCTAGAGTTTGTCATGCAGCCCAGCAAGCTCGTCTCGGAACATTCTGGGAACCTCGCTACTTCTGTTAATTCACCAGATGTGGCTGCTGAGATTTGAACCCATGATTAATGGACCCACAGGACTGAAGTCAAATGGTTTTAACCACTTGGCTGTAGTGTCTGTCAAGTGTATCTGATGTCATTACAAACCAGTGTATAAATGTGCAGGCAGACTGAAAATTTCATTACATTACACTCAGAGACGATCTGGTGACTGCCATGGAAAATGGGTTTGCAAAGACAGTTTGGAAGACAAAGACTTGAGACTTTTAGACAGACTTGGTCATCATTGTCATGATTTTCA
>CM060316.1:26915289-26925289 GCA_030674155.1 Stramonita haemastoma | reverse complement strand
TGAGGATGTGGAACCTTTGACAGATATTGTATGTTCAATGGAAGCCATGGAATAAAAACAAAAAACCTCCAAAACTCCCCAAAAGCATAAGAGAAAAAAGACTGACAAGTGTGATTTTCATGGAGGTCATGCCTGATGGAGATTTTGAACTATAGTTTGTAATCAGCGTGAGATTCTCCTGCCATGAAGAGTGTCCCAGAAAGCTTGTTGTGTGCTGTTCACGTCATGGAGATCTGCGTGTTTTGGGAGAAGGGCAGGGAGTTGTCACAGGCATCCAACTTCAACACGGCTTGTTCCACCAGGTCATCGTCGTCGTCCTTGCAGTATGTTCTGGCCTGAACAGAACAGAATATAGAACCACTGAGCAGTGGAAGCAGATTGCTGATGCAGGTTAGACACCAGCCTGTGTGTAGGACATTCTGACAATGTCCTGGGGTTTTGCTTGTGAGGTTTTTTTATTAGTGTTTTGTGGGTTTTTTTTAACTTCAATGTAAAGCTCTCCGCTTATTCCTCAAGTTTTGGGGGAAAAGAAAAATTTGTGTGCTGTTGTGGATGACTGGAAATAACTTAGTGGTGGGTAAAAATGGTCGCATACGCAAAATCTCTCCCTTGGTGAATCTCAGAGCTCTAACCAAGGATCAAACAGAAAACACAGACTGTTCATTCTGATCATCAAAAGAATTTAGAAATAATCAGATACTTTGCCCCCTGGGCAATTCAAGCAAGGTTATGACCCTGCATCCTGTCAGGACCTTGCCTGCCCTGAATCACAACCTTTTCATTTTTTTCCCTCACAAAATTCCATATTTCTGTTGTGCATGATATGTTCGGGGAAAAAATCATGCTTGATTGATTGAAAGGGTGTGTAAAAAAAATACACAAGCAATGTTTTTACTCAATGATGAAAAATAAAGATATGTACATGATGTTAATTCTGTGTGTGTGTGTGTGTGTGTGTGTGTGTGTGTGTGGAGTGTTGTGTGAGTGAGAGAGAGAGGGAGAGAGAGAGAGAGAGAACCTTTTGGACAAGCTGTTGAAGCAGATCATGGTTTTCAGCACTGATGTCAGTGGCTAACACAGACTTCAGGACCAGTTTGGCCAGGTCAGCATGTCCTCCATTTTCCTCCACACACAGCATCTGAAGTTACCAAAAATGAAAGTCTATGAAATGAACAAGAGAGTTGACACTTGTTTTTCCCAAAACACACAGATGCACATAACTTATAGCAAGTAATACTTGTGCTGCCCTCCCAGCTTGCACAGAGGTAAATCTGTTCCTACCTCTATGCTTTTGATTCTTCTTCTTTGTTGAACACTCAGACAGCTAGTCACTGCTGTCTGTGATATGAGTGAAAATGTGTCACTCTGCCCTTAATTCGGCACCTGACAAGTCAGGCGCAGCGCATCTGATTTCAGCAGGGGGAGAATTGTTATATTTAAAGTCTCTCTGGGAAAAAGATAGAAGCAAGGACCAAGAAGGTGGAAAATAGACAATAAGGTGGAAAATAGACAATAAGGTAACAGGAAGAAAAGAAACAAGGCAGAAACAAAGAGAGGGGTTGAAAAGAGAGAATTCCAAGCACAGAATTTCCAGAGATGGGGATGATATTTATACTGACAGGCCCCTGGTATCCCCATAGGGGAATGCTTTGGATGAAACTATAAACTGAGGCCTGTGTGTGAACGCACGCAGATAATCGTGCGCACACATTAAAAAGCTGCTTTGCCTTCCGGAAGAGTAGGCCAGTTGTGTTGGCTGGAACGGATGACAAAATTTGCAAGACCACATGCACACAAGAACTGGATGTGAAAAATCACATAAGTGCATATTCCATTATCCTCAAAATAAAAGACTTAATGCTAACTGATGAGTAACAAGACACTTTGGGGGGGGGGGGGGGGTTAAAGTTAAATGCCTTCATGTGTTTTCAGTCTGCCAAATTTTTTTGTTTTGCCCATAATGTAAATACCAGCTCATGGCCCTACTTCTTTAACACGAGTTTTTATGAATTTGTGTTCTTCACCAGCATCTGAGTTAACCTGCACTTGTTTATTACAGAAAAAGGATTAAATAACCCTGTAACAAAGTATAAGGGTTCACCAGAAGTTTACACTTGTTTTTGTTTTGCATATTTTCCATACCATTTATAGAACAAACCCATCCATCCAAAGCCTTTTTATGCCTTCTTGGCATGTAGAGCAGCAACAAAGGAATTTCTTTGTTGCTGTTTCTGTAACAAACTTTTTTTTACAGAACAGGGTTGTTAGCCCTGTGTCCAACCCCCTACCTGGGGGAGTGGGGCCACCTTAGTCGCCTCTTACGACATGCCTGGCTGGCGGGCAGGGACCCTATTCTTGTGATGCTCGCTTTGCAAGCATTCCCCGGGAGTCCCACGGGGAATAGAACAAACACTCGTATCATATTTAAAGTAAGTATTCAGACTAACCTGATGAATGAATTCAGCTGTGTGCATCTCCAGTCCAGAAGTGACTGTGTTTGTCAGCACAAAGTGCAGTAGTTGTGGATTCCATGGGTTATGGAGGAAGTGACCATCTTTAACAAGAAAGAACAAAGACAATCTTACATAAAATCAGTTATCAGTCTTTCTGTCTAAAAGTTCATATCTCAAAGCTCATCATCAGCAGTCCCTTGATCAATATGGTCATAAGGAAGACATGCAGGACATTGACTGACACTTCACTCCAGGCTGGTCTGTCTTCAGCCTTTTGCAGCAAAGTGCCATGTCAAAGCCAGTCCAATCTTTGATGTTCTTCATCCAGTTTTTTTTAATCTCTCTGTCATATCGTCTTTCTCCTTCAAGTGTCCCCTGTTAAGAGTCTTGGCAAGCAAGTTACAATGCATGACATGACCAAAGCAGGCCAGCTTCCTCATCATCTGTCTGTCTGTCCTGCGGTCTGGTCTGTCTCTGTCTCTGTCTGTCTGTCTGTCTGTCTGTCTGTCTGTCTGTCTGTCTGTCTGTCTGTCTGTCTGTCTGTCTCTGTCTGTCTGTCTGTCTGTCTGTCTGTCTGTCTCTGTCTGTCTGTCTTCTGTCTCTTCTCTCTCTCTCTCTCTCTCTCTCTGGCACCCTCTGTTAAGAGCTGGATGAAAAAAGTCATTGCACTTATTCTATTACCCTAAAAGAATAAAATGTTCTGTTCTCTGTCTCTGTGCAAGTATATACTGCTGTGTACAAAAGCGTCGTTTTGCTTGCATAATTGGAACTGGATGTACATATGCATGTCTCTGCTATCTTAGTCACTGATGTGCAGAGAAATAGAAGAGAGAAGAAAGTAAAACGTGCCATGATGTATTTCTGCCCTGATTAGAGCACCACATCACTGGAAATAAGATACAACCAAAACAGCACAGCAATACTTACCCAGTGTGTTGTCCAGCAGTTTTCTGTGATTGAGCACCTCCAGGCAGCATTTCATTGCACAGAACTGGATTTCCTCATCATCCTGTAACAGTTCCATGATAATTGATCACACACGCAGCACGCACGCACGCACAACACACACACACACACACACACACACACACACACACACAACACCTGAGGAATTTCTGTGCTACCATATTCTGCCATACAAAAAAACACATGGAAATATTCTTTTTTTCACATGGTTGCTGCAACAATGTCCATGTCAGGTTAAGTTTAACTTACACAGGTTGCAAAAGCAAGGTACATTGTACTGTATGGGAACAAAGATAACACCAAGTACTGTTTATGTCTAATGAAAGATGCTTGCTGATAGATGTTAAATGATTAAACTCATGAAAATATTATCTTAATTATAAGATAATGTCAGGACAATTCATTCCATTTAATGTGCCAAATATTCTGCCGCCAAGGTTTACTCTCCATTGACAAATATCTGTCACAGTCTTCTTTACTAAACTTTCTAAAGGTTGCCATTTTACCACCAATGACTGGTATAACAATATCTGAACTCCGCCTTTCGTTGTGTTACTCATATCAAACTATAAAAGCATGAATATAAAACCAGAACAAATACTTTTGAACCTGAACAAGAAAGGGAAGGACTTTCTTCAGAGAAACAAAATAGGCCACATTTGGAATGGCTTCATTTTTGAAGACACTAAGATTGTTTCTTACAGAGCAGATATACTGTTGGACGTAACTGAAGAGAAGACGAAGCTCGTGACTGGTGTATAAAGATCCATCCTGGTGAAGGCTGTGGGAGCCTTGAAAGGACACGGGGACAGTCAGGCCAGGACTGGACTGGTCCATAGACAGACCCAAAATCTTCAGGGCAGCCACAACCTGCTTATGGCTTGACTGTGTGACCACCTGTATGATGAACTCTGTGCTCAGCGTGATCAGATGGTCAGTCTGCAACATAGGTTAAAAAAAAAGGTAAAGGTGTCCCATAACGTAGGCGGTCGTAGGAGAGTAAGGCATCAGAGACCCCAGCTTCAGTCTGCAACATACAGTTTAAATATTGCTGAGATGCTAGTACACATGGAGTTTTGTTTTGTATGCTTGTTCTTAACCTGTCAAACACATGTTAATTGTAAACCTGGCTGAATTCATATGGACAGTAATCTTCAATCAAAAACCAACATTTTGATTTCTGTACTGTATGGAAAATATAACATGAACCATTTTGCGTATCGATGAGTCCCAATTGTCAAATTTAACCATCTTGCTTTTTTTGCGATCAAATTTGGTTTGGTTTCCTCGTCATTTTCCAGTATAACATAACCACTACCATTACTTGCCATAAAATCACTGACCTGACAGTTGGAGTTGGAAGATGAAATCCAGGCAACAACAGACAGAGCAACAGATGATAACTGATCGTTTTTGTGCAGGCATCGCTCCAGCTGTTTCATGAAACTGGTATTTTGTAACAAAATTGGCACAACTGCAACAAACAGATTGAATGGATTAGTAGAATATAAACCTAGTCGATGTCACACACTTGATGTATTGTTTTAACTGTTACTCTAAGATCGAGCAGCATACAACTGCAACACACAGATTGGATGGATTAGTAGAATATAAATCTAGCCGATGTCACACACTTGATGTATTGTTTTAACTGTTACTCTAAGATCATGTAGCCTGACAGGCGCAATGCTATGACTGTAACTTAAGTAAAGTACCGTGCACAGTCCGCTTTAATAATTCTACCAGCAATCAGCTCCATACCATTGCTTTCTTCATCAATATACTTGAAGAATTAAACAATGAGTTATAGATTTTCACCTGGGAAATTTGCTTTGTTCTTACGTGTTTTGCTTCTGGGAATAGTTTTTTCTTTGATAATTCTAACGATTGCTCTGCTCCATGTGATGTCTGCCGTGAGTGAAAGTTATGACACCTAAAATAAATATGTAAAATCATGTTCCCCTTAGGGGCTCACAAGACCTTCGACCCGGCTCTGTATTATTTCTTTTAGCTGCAGAGAATGCTCTCATCTCCATGCGTTTTCCCCCGGCTACACTTTGGTTATTCACCTGTGTGATGTGCATAGACATATTTCGCGTAGGATGTTGACTGGCATGTTCTTGTGAACTCTATTTTCTTACATATTTTTAGCATTATTGTTAACAGTATAAATGTGGTTTGCGTTTTGATCCCTGTGTGTAAACGTGTGTGTGTGTGTGTGTGTGTGTGTGTGTGTGTGTGTGTGTGTGTGTGTGTGTGTGTGTGGTGTGTGTGTGAGTGAGTGTGTGTGTGTGTGTGTGTGTGCGCGCGCGCGTGCGTCCGTGCATGTATCTGTGAAGTAAGGCTGAAGCCATTCCACCTGATGTAGGCTAGACCTTATCAAATATTACACATTACACAAGGTTTAGACCATAAGTCATGGGAGATTGTAAACATTGCGTGGTCTTTACACGAGAGAGTGAACAGAAGTAAAAGTGTGATGTATTTGAGGTATGATATTATAACCTACCTGTCTGATCCTGCTCCTGATCAGTGACGTTGGACAGGCAGTGAAGGGTTGCCAAGCTGTTGTACAGGAGTTCAGTGTCGTCACTGTCATTGGCTCCTATGTGATGGACCACTGCGGACAGTCAGAAACCAAAGAAGCGGCTGTAGTGTTGTGTACTGCTCAGTCTTTTTTCCTTTCTTTTTAAAGTATATTCATCTTCATATTCCAACACAGTCAACCTTTTTTGACGATTGGTATAGTTGCAAGTTTAACTGCTATATTATTGTTTGGTGGTATACTGCGTATTTTTGTGCCTCCGTTTAGAATCATGTCCTCTCCTTGCCTGGTTCCTTTCCTCTTCATCTTCTTTCCCTTTTAACCCCCACTAGAAAAGCTAAGGTCTCTGACATATCACTCCCCTACGACCACACAGACTACGAAAACACCTTTACTTGTGATTTGGAAACTCAACACAAGCTAAATGTTTATTTGATAAATTTAGAAACTTAAATGAAGTTAGTTTCAGTAGTAAGTTGTGAAAACTCACAGTGGTAGATGACAGCAATTAGCTTGGTGTTGTCTGGCTCTGAGGGTTCCCACATTGGATGCTGCATTACAGCCACCATCGTCTTCAGGAAACTGTTGACAACGTGCCCTGTCAACATGACGGCAAAGAAGCGCTCTTTTTAATAATACACGGACCGACAGCCACCGCATGTTGCGGCAAAGTCTACCACTCGTATGCAAAAACGAACATTACCCTGTGAGTTTAAGACACCATTTTTGTTTGTTTATTTGTTTGGTTGTTTGTTGTTGGTTTTTTTTTTTTTTTTTTTTTTTTTTTTTTTTTTGGGGGGGGGGGGGGGGTTGTTGTTGTCGTTGTTGTTTGTTTTTTTGGGTGGATTCTGTTTAAATTAGTATCAAACAATGGTTTCATATGACATTGTGTATACACCCTCACTAGTAGGTGTTCACTTTGTGCGTATTTTTGTGTGTGTTCATAATGTGTGTGTGTGTGTGTGTGTGTGAGAGAGAGAGAGAGAGAGAGAGAGAGAGAGAGAGAGAGAGAGAGAGAGAGAGAGAGAGAGAGAGAGAGAGAGAGAGAGAGAGAGAGAGAGAGAGAGAATGACAACGACAATGACAAAGGTTAATTGTGATAAGCAAGATGCCCATTCACAAGAGGACAGAGGGATTGGGGCTGGGCACAAAACACAAAAGGTCATATTCCGAGAACTTCTTTTATTACAACCCAAATGGTTATCGTGGCATGGGGTCCATAATATGTTTACAGGAAAGATTCAAATCCTTTTTATTATTATTATTTTTTTAATTATTATACAAGCTGAAAGAGAGAGAGAGAGAGAGAGAGACAGAGAGAGACAGAGACAGAGAGAGAGTGTGTGTGTGCGTGCGTGCGTTCGTGCGTGTGAGTGTATGTGTGTGTGTGCAATCGTAGTGCATGTATCAGTACGTGTGTAGACATATGTATAATGAATTGTGGCGGATATGCATCTATTTTTTGACAAAATTGAACAAAAATATACTATTCATATGAAGGAAAAGTATTTACATTTATAACCGTGCTATCGATATGTGTCATTAAGTGCACCCCTTCATATCCGTGTATATAAATTAAACCCTTGGATAGCGGAAGCAGGATGAAACTATTGACTCTCTCTCTCTCTCTCTCTCTCTCTTCTCTCTCTCTCTCTCTCTCTCTCTCTCTCTCTCTCTGACACACGCACAAACACACACAACATGTGAAAACTCATGCACACACACGCATACATAAGAGCGCGCGCGCGCACACACACACACACACACACACACACACACACACACACACACACACACACACACACACACACACACACACATGATATAATTCTTTAAAATAAAGTTTTTACGTTTTGGTTGGACTGAAAGCATGAAGAGACTCTGGAATTTGGACAGCACTTCCTCGAACAAGGTCCTGATCAGCTGATGACTCTGCTCCCTGGGTCTCTCCTGCTGAATAAGCATTGGGGTAGGGATTGACAAAACAATGAACATACAACGAGGTAAAGTAAGGCAAAAGGTAAAGGTGTCCCATAACTTAGGGGGTCGTAGGGGAGCGAGGTGTAAAAGACTTCAGCTTCTCTAGGGGCCAGCATATTGAGGGTGGCACCCATCTCCTCTTCCTCGCTGCTTTACCTTCCCTGACCCTAAAGAGGGCAGGTACCCATTTACAGCTGGGTGAACTGGGAGGGGGGGGGGGGAACTGTACTGAAGCCAAGGCGCGCAAACGGTCACCCATCCAACTGGTAACCACGCTCGACGCTGCTTAACTTGACTGGGGGAAAGCGAGCGCTCTGACCACTTAGCTATCCCGCCCCCCAACAAGGTAAATGCAAGCATAATAATTGTATTGTCTACACTCACTTTTCTTTCAGTTCCTCTTTTTGTCAATGTATTTTGTCAGGAAAGAATGTCTTTCAATTCGTTTTTTTCATTCGTTCGGTTTTTTTACGCATGACAAAAATGGTAGGACGACAGAGATAGGCTATCAAAGTAGGCCTACTTAGAGATATGCTCATATTTCTATGCAGATAAACTTCGTAAGGCATTTCCGATTGCTTTATTGAGAAGTAGTGTTATCAAGGTCTTTGTGATAGATCTTCAGCGAAGGATCCTTGTTCCAGACCTTCAGAGAAGGATCCTTGTTCCAGACCTTCAGAGAAGGATCCTTGTTCCAGACCTTCAGAGAAGGATCCTTGTTCCAGACTTTCAGAGAAAGGTCTTTGTGTCATGCCTACAGGGAATGATCCTTGTGCCACACCTACAGAAAAGATCCTTGTGGCACTCCTACAGAAAAGAAGTCACGTTCTAGCAAGGGTATTGGCCCTGTTATTTTTTTTTTTTGTATCTTAACATAGAAGGGACCTTTGACCAACGCTGTAGCCGATTGGTTAAGACTGTTTGATTTTAATCCTGTTGGTCCATGAATGGTAAGTTCGAATCTCGACAGTGGTGTGTAGGTGAATTAAGGGTGGGTTTGTTTGGTGTGTTTTTTTTAACGACCTTACAGGTCAACTTAAACTAGGTATACAGATCAGCAAGAGCTTTAATTCCCTTTGTGTATATACACACGTAGAAGATAAAATGTAAAAGGTAAAGGTGTCCCATAACATCTGTAGGCATAGTCGTAGGGGAGCTAGGCATCAGAGACCTCAGCTTCTCTAGGGGCCAGCATATTGAGGGCGGCGCCCATCTCCTCTTCCTCGCTCCTTTATCTTTCCTGACCCTAAAGAGGGCGGGTACCCATTTACAGCTGGGTAAACTGGGGGACTGTACTAAAGCCAGGGTGTGCAAACGGTCACCCATCCACTTGGTGACCACGTTCGATGCTGCTTAACCGCAGCTTGAGAAAAGCGTCTGACCTCGGAGTTATTCCGTCCCATAAATAAAATGTGTACGTTTTTAAAATCACCTGGTTTATGTAAGGGATTGGTGGGTTTCGAAAACACGGAATATATCCTGCATGTATCCTGTACAAAACAATGAGCTGTTGTGAAGTCGGAACCTGTCGGCTGAGGCCAGAAGGCAAAGATCTTGCAGAATTACTAGTACATGAGAAGACCAGGCACTATTCTATGCACCCCACCCTGTGTAGTAGGGAAACGCAGAGGGGAGAAACGAAGAGAGCTGCTCTTTTGAAGTCCTTTTGTTGTCAAGCTCTCCTTACAATATCTTTCCTCTCAAGATCCTTAGGCTTTGTCAAACCCATTTTCCATCTCTGTCTGTCTGTCTGTCTGTCTGTCTGTCTGTCTGTCTGTCTCTCTTCTGTGTGCGTGCGTGCGTGCATGCGTGGGTGTGTGCGTGTGTGTGTGTGTGTGTGGTGTGTGTGTGTGTGTGTGTGTGTGTGTGTGTGTGTGTGTGTGTGTGTGTGTGTGTGTGTTATCTGTCTCTCTGTCTAGCTGTCTGTCTGTCTGAACTACTGTCCTCCTTTCCCTTCATACCTGTTTCTAAATGAGAGTTTACAACCGAACATGTTTAAGCATAACGATGACTTGATGTTGGAATGTTCCCCTCTTAACCTGCTACCTATCAAAGG
>CM060316.1:26860289-26885289 GCA_030674155.1 Stramonita haemastoma | reverse complement strand
TAACAACTGCATCAGAAACATCATTTACAAGAAAAGCAAAACTATCAACAACAAATTCAGGATTGAAAGGAGGGGGGGTGGGGGGGTGGGGGGGGGGGGGGGGGGTGGTGAGATACCCCAATTCCAAACAAAGAAAAAAAAAACCCATACGGATTAAGTTTTTCGACTGAATCCTCGATATTTCATACTATCGGTAGTAAGTGGAGTACAAGATTACAGATGAAAACAAAACAATGCCGGGGGCAGGCTGGAGCTGCAGAGATAAGCAGTCAAATATGCACAGGTGGTGCCCTACAATTATCTGTGTATGGAACACAGCTGTGATACTTTGAAGGTAACAGTCTACTAGACAAGTGAATATCTCCGCCCAAACTAAAGAACAAGCCAGAGCAAAAGCTCCAGATTCAGTTCTTGAAAAGAATTTTAAGTTTGTGCTAAGAGAACACATACACACACATACGCACACGCACGTGCGCGCGTGCGCGCACACACACACACTAACACACACACACACACTGAAAGGTCCGCCTCTTTTAGAAGCATCTGTAACACTTTAAAGCATCCTAAAAAAACTGATGAACTTCTCTGCAGAATTTCTGAATGTCTGCTACACAGCCCATTTAGAATCTTCCTGTGATTGATGACGCAGTTTTAAAGTCGATCATTTATGCCCTGTTCTGAAAGCCTCTCCAAATGCCTTTGGTTTTTTACCCTATACTTTGGGCAAATATCTATAACTATGTGTTAATGTACACAAAGTCCAAACTTTCTGCATGTTGTAGCACTTATTGTTAGTTAATTTGCGGAGTTTTTGTTCTATTTGTTGTCTTTGACTGCTGGTACATTTATAAACACGTTTTTGATTTGTTCCCCTACACTACTAAAAGGTAGCCCCCAGTTCTTCGTAACAGTCAGTTGCTTTGGTTTTTATTGGCACACGCGCGCGCGTGCGCGCACACACACATACAAACGTGCTCCCCCCCCCCCCACACTCTCTTTCTCTCTCTCTTTCACACACACACACACACACACACACACACACACACACACACACCACACACGCACGCACGCACGCACGCACGCACGTACGCACACACACACACACACACGCGCGCGCGCGCGCGCGCGCGCACACACACAATCACACTTTCTCTCATATGCTTACACACACACACGTGCGCGCACGCGCATACACACTCACATAGCCTACACACACACACACACACACACACGGGCCCCGTCACAAGAAACTCACCTGTCATAATATCTAAGACATGCTGACACACAAGCGGATTATCGCAGAACATCTGTAGTGCTTCCTGGCTTTCTTTTATTGTGTTAGCCAACAGTGACAAATTGAACTGATTCTGAACTTTGGTCAGGGTCTGGTCCTCTAGATGTTCAACGAGGCAAGCGATGCATAAAGGAAGTTTGCTGTCCTCTGACACAATGCACCATAGGTCATCGTGACTGCTGTGGCTGTCCAAATTATGTAGGACCGTTTCCATTCTGTTTCAGTGACAGGAATGCGTGCCAACATTTATGTGTGCATGCACACACACACACACACACACACACACACACACACACACACACACACACACACACACACACACACACACACACACACACACACGCACGCACGCACGCGTGCGCGCGCGCGCCCCTGATCAAAGTGATGTGCTTGTGATCTGCTGACCCAGGTTCGAATCTCGTTCAAGAGGATTCTTCCTCTGGAGCTCACATCAGCGCCGACTCCATCCCCCCCCCCCCTCCCCCCAAAAGTCCTTCGGATGAGACTAAAACGAGGTCCCTTGTGCGAACGCACGCAGAGCATCTTGCGCACACGTTAAAACCCGTTCCGCTTTTCGGTAGAGTAGGTCGTTGTGTGCCGGTGGGAACGGATGACAAAATTGGTAAAATTGCATAGCCTACACACGGGGACTAAATGTAAAAAGCACACGATTATCATCGAAATAAAAGAATAAAAAACAAAAAACAAAAAACTAAACAAGCAAACAAAAACCATGTGCTCGTGTGCTCATTTGACCGCTAAAATGTATTAATATGAATGTAGCCTACTTGCACGCACGCACGCACACACACACACATTAAGCACACACATACACACGCACCAGTCCACACACAAGGGCTACAGATACACACAGACACACCCATTGAAGAGAGAACATAAAATAATGTGTATTGCTATGAAATGATGTCTATTATCATTATACTTTTTTTCCACCGGACACTAAAATTTCACCTATTTGTTGTTCCTTGTGCGATGTGCTTGCGTGGAGTGGGTCACCAATGGTCAGCAGTTAGGATGACAGGAACATACCCATTGTGTAGTTGTGAGAAAGCAATTTAATTTTTTTTTTTTTAGGACTGCATTGACATAGTTGAATGTTCCGGCAGTGCAATACTAGCTCGCGCCGCAGAAGATTAAACCTCAGACCACTCAGGACATCAAGCTGGGAAACGCATCCAGAACAAGCATAAACTTTTTGACACTTCTTGTGATATTTATGTTTTCAGTTCGTTCTTTTGTTATTTCCTTTTATTTTCTCCGCCTTCTCGAATCAGACCATGGGCAGAGGTTATTATCAATATTAGATCTAGCTTGATCTACAGAACCAAAAATGTAATAATAAAATATATTCAAAGCTGGGGCCCAGGGCAGCCTCGTATCATTGTTACCAAGTGTTCATGGAGAGAACCTATTGGTGCATTTCAACACATTACTAGTTATGAAGTAGAATCTTTTCGACCTACCGAACAGATTTCCCTCTTGGTGCGTTGTCTGTACCACCACAGAGCATCTATAGGCTAGATAACAAGTCTGTTCTATGAGGTGGGGAGTGACGAAGTTCTCTCCCAATCAAGATCGGTAGGGAAAACAGAACTGGTCAACACTTGATCTAAAAAAGAACAGTAATGTTGATGCCTGTTGATAATCTGGTTCTTTCTCCTGATGTTTTTTCCGACGGTGATGGCTTCATTTGTTTGCATCAGGTCAGACCCGGAGTAGCAGACGACAATATAACTTAGTAGTAGCAGACGACACGACAGCCAGGCAAAGCAGACAGCATGATGAATGAATGAACGCGAAAAACTTGTTTTGACGGGGCTCTGAATGAAAACAAGTGGTACCGTTGGGAAGATGTTATCAAGAAAAGTGCATTTTAAACGAAATTAGAGGTGAAAAGTGACATTTTCTTAACCTTTGACTGCCACCTTTGACACCGGATGCAAGTCACGTGATTCAAAGTTATGAATTGCTGCAGTGAGGGACCCCTAAACTTTAGGAACAGAAGCACAGCGACAGCTGTGTGAAGCTCGAGTTAAAAGGAGGACGCACGACGTCGCTTGTCAACTGCGATCATCGGACTAAAGAAGGTAACTTATTTTTTCGCAGTAGAATTATTTTTTCAAGTAAAATCGAGGAGAAACTGATGTGTGTGTGTTTCTAAAAAGAAATCTTGAGATCTGGCTTGGTTAAGATTCGTACACTATTTGGGGGGGTGCACAGCATCATTACTCTGCATCCGAGCATCAGTAAAGTTGACCCATCGCTCATCCCAGCAATGTTTACTTTATTTCATGATCATAGAATAAATAATGTTTGAGCTGAAACTGTGAATTCGTACCCAGACTGAATACACCGATGGCAAGAAAAAGCTGCGATATGGCATGAATAAATCTTTGATCTAAGTATAGCCGGTTCTTTAGAGTTTTGGCACTCATGATCGCAGAGGGGACTGGCTTATCAGCGAAGACTGGGCTGTCAGGTCGGGGAGTGCGTTTAACTAGAAAACAGTGGGAGAGCGAGTTTGAATCGAGAATTATTTTAGCAAAATCAGTTGTTGTTATCCAGATCTTTATTAAAATGAAGATATGATAATGTTCATTTCAGTTTAATGATCTTGGAGTTATCAGCTGTGCTGGAGAAGAGAGAGGAAGGGGGTACACAAGTAATAAACAGAAAGTGAGATATCACTGGTGATCAATGAGTGGGCACGTGTGTCTTGGCTTGCTTTTGGTAAAGCAGGAAAGCCTGTGTCAGAAGTGAAGAAATGTTTTCAAAACTTTAACTATGCAAAGTTTGGACTAATAGAAAACCAAATGGAGTTTATTATATTTTACTTTTTTTAGTCTTGGTTTTGTTGTTTATTTGAAAGAGGGTTTATACTTGGCTTTATTCTTTTCATAAAACTTCAATCAACAGAGGAAAAAAGTTTAAATAACAGGGGGAAAAAAGCTTAATCAACAGGGGAAAAAAAGTTTAATCAACAGGGAAAAAATACAACCTACTAAAAAGTGCAATGGCAACAGGTTTTATAGTTTGGTTTTTAATTGTGGAGGTGCTAACAACAACCACAAGAAAACTACAGTGAATAATAATGATGACAGAAAAAACTATATATAGACCATTCTTTAGCAATGCTGGGGCTTTGTTTTGTTTTTTTAATTAAGGGGTTTTGTTTTATTGATTTTTTAAAATTTGCTCTTTAACCTTTTGGAAAAAGAAAACTTTGTTTTTAAAAGTTAATTTCACCATGTGAAATTTTTTTGGCCACAAGGTAAAAGTTATTGTACAGTGGTTTTATACAATCCTGTCAGAGACTCAGTCTGGCCTTTTAATTTTTTTGTGTTGAAAGTGAGAAAGTATGTGAATGTGCATGTGTGTATGTGTGTGTGCATACGTGTGTGCATGTGCACACATGTACTTTTACAAATGTGTATGTGTGTGTAAACAAAAGAATTAGGGCATAACATTTATGATATTTATTTTATCCCACAATAGTATTGTCTATCAAACTTCTAGTTCTAAATATTCAAGCTCACAAATAATGATTTGTATTTGTGATATTGTGCATTTCTATGCCATTTTGAACAGAGATAATAGTGGTTTTTCTCTCTGTTCATTGTAAATGAGTTGGTGCTTAATTTAAAACATGACTGCCATGCTTGTCACAGCAATACTGGGTCATTTCAGTGATTTTTAGTGGGTGCGTGTGTGTGTGTGTGTTTGTGTGTGTGTGTGTGTGTGTGTGTGTGTGTGTGTGTGTGTGTGTGTGTGTGTGTGTGTGTGTGTGTGTGTGTGTTGTTCATACTTATAAGTAATCAGAAAATAAACTTAAGATATAAATACCTAATTCCAACACTTACCACTGACTATAGCAATATGCTATCATCAAAGCTGCTTAATAGTGAATATAGATCTATTTCTAATTTTCAGATAACAGTTTGCTTGTGCTGAATCACACTCATTTTTCTTTAATTTTCTGATGATCTTTTCATCGTTTTCAGGACTGAAGTTGTGTGAAGGGAAGAGGAAGGCAGCATCAAGATGTCGATCTTCCGCAGTGAGCAGATGACTTTGTGTCAGTTTTTCCTGCAGTCTGAAGCAGCCTATGCCTGCGTCTCGGAACTGGGAGAACTGGGCCTGGTGCAGTTCAAGGATGTATGTATATAATTGTCACAGCTTTATGTACTTGATGATGTTCTTGCATGATTATGTGTGCATACACAAATACAAACCACAACATGCACACATGTGCGCAAACACACACAGTAATACACATGCATACACATGCTCACACACGCACATGCACACACACACACACACACACACACACACACACACACACACACACACACACACACACACACACACACACACACACACACACACACACACACACACATACATTCATGTATATATATAGATGATAGGGAAGTACCTGGTATGTACCCAAGGTTTACCAAGTAACTATGCCTTATGAAGTTAATTAAACATCTACCAAAACCAGTGTGGCATCCCATTTTGGAGAATACGCTGTGTAGTAAAACTGAAATTGAAGCTGACTGTTCAGAAATACACTACCCACATTCAGGTGGGTGTATATATCGCTCATTTATGTGTCTGCAGACACAGATACTTATATTTTATGCTTTCATGGATGCTGCTACACTTTATAACTATTCAATTAAGTATTATTTACCTCCTTTTGTACTATATTCTGCTGTTCATTTAAAAAGAAAAAATAAATATATTGTACATTTAAATGTTTTGTCATATCAAGCCTTTGGGGGACAGGATAGCCTTGTGGTTAGAGCATTGAGCTGCAGTCTGATAGTGTGGGTTCATGCCACCACCTGTTTGAGGAGATTTTTCTTCTGGAAATTCCAGAAATTCCTTTGGATGAGACTATAATCTAAGGTCCTGTGTACAAATGCATGCAGAACATCTTGGGTACCGGGTACATGTTAAAAACCATTCCACCTTTTGAAAGAATTGGCCATCTTGTGCTTGTAGGAATGGATGACAAAGTTTTAAAAAATACATATGCTTTGGTTTAGTGTTTAGACATCATCCCTGAAGTTGGAATGTGGCAACCTTAAATGTTGGACAGAAATGGTCACATGCGCAAAATTCCACTCTGGGGAACCTTGGAGCTCAAGCTAAGGAACAAAAGAAAATTTGTCTTCTGCGCATTGTATTTCAATGTTTTTAAAAACACATGAGCAGCTAATGCAGTATAGTATATAATACACTTAAAGTAGTTTTAATTGAAATATAACCAGTAACCTCTGTGCAGTCATTAGCACTTTGGGTTACGGCATGGAAAGTAATGGGTTTGAATCCCGTAAGAGGCCTAGGGATTTCTGTAACTCCAGCTGACTCTTCCCTCTTTGAACTCACTGGGATGACTGGGAACTTACAGTTAAGTTTCATTCACTTTATGGATGAGATTTTGAGAGTTGCACAAATTACCAGACCAACACTGCAGGTTTTTGTATCTCTTGGGCCTAGTTGATTCTGGGATATATTATAACATGAAGCATAGAGTACAGATCTGTCAAGCAGTCTCGTGCACTTATTATGGCTGGGGCTTATAAATCAAAACGAGAGGCATGGGAATAGCAGGACAGGAATGTCACAGAAGACAAGGTAGTAAGAAAACAAACAAACTCCATAGTAAAAAAACAAAACAAACCCAAACCCACTTCAATTGAATCTTTTTCAATCTTTTTGTTGTTGATACTGATGACCAAATGGATTGCACGTTTTTCTTTTGTTTCAGCTGAATCCAGATGTGAATGCATTTCAGAGGAAGTTTGTGAATGAAGTTCGTCGGTGTGAAGAAATGGAGAGAAAACTAAGTAAGTTCTGTTGGATCTTTATTTGTATGCTCATTGAAGTTGTTTCATATTGTGGCATTTTTCTGATTTAAAAACAAAGAATGTTTTTGCTTTTAGTGAATTATAAGAGTAATTAACTAACACACTCACTCTGGATAGGAGCCAGCTGGAGTCTGAAAAATTCCTATGACTCTTATGGGATTCAAACCTGCGACCTTCCAGTCCAAAATCCAAGGCACTAACCACTGCGCCATGGCGGCTGGTAAAAAATGATATAATTCCTGCTCCTAAGGTTTTATATTTTTGAATACCTGCATTTATTTTTTGTTGTTGATCTTTTGCAGGATATGCTGAAAAGGAGATCAACAAAGAAAAGTTGAAGATTTATGACTATGGTGAGAACCCAAAGGCCCCCGCACCAAAAGAGATGGTGGATCTGGAGGTACAGAGCTGCTTCTGTCATTCTGTTTTGTTCTGCCTGATGTTGTTTGTTTGTTATCTTTGTTTTTTTCTCTTCAGTTTGTTTTGTTTTGTTTTTTAAGATTTGCCAAGATTTGAACAACATGTTTCTAGATCTGCAAAATGTGAACAAAAAGTATTCAGGTTTTAAGTGTTGAAAAGGTATAGTGAACAGTAAGTTATAGTTCATTTAAAGACTTCTTCATTGTGGTTGGGAAGGCGGAGATTTTCCAGAGAAAGTTAAGTTGTTAGATTTGATTCCAGTTCCTCCTACTTTATTACAGTGGAGTGTATGTTTTAATCACTGGTTAAGTCTAAAGCAATCACCATATTACCTTTCTCTCACGTATAAGGATGTGTGTAATTACTGAGAGTGACACACATCTTACACAGAAACATACAGGCATAGACAGACAAAGAGGCAGACAGACAAATGCATACACGCATACATGCACGCACGCACACATATGCATACACACACACACACACATACACACACACATACCACACACACACACACACACACACACACACACTCACACACACACACACACACACACACACACACACACACATGCAGTCTCCCCCCTCCCCATCTTGCTTTCTCTCTTGCTTTATCTATATTACATGCACACATTTGTGCACATGCATATGCAGCATGTACATGCTTACTCAAGCATTACACAATACACATGCATGCACGCACGCGCACACACGCACGCACGCACACACACGCACGCACGCACGCACAACCCCCCCCCCCTCCCCCATTCATTCATGTAAGGCAAATTTTGATGGTGGTCATATCTTTTTAACTTGAACTGAATTCCTGAAGAAAATGCTGTTGATGCTGTGCAGACAACTTTTGAAAAGATTGAAGGGGAGCTGCGTGAAGTGAACACCAACAACGAAGCTCTGAAGAAGAACTTTCAGGAGCTGTCAGAACTGAAGGAGGTGATGACCAAGACCCAGCTCTTCTTCCAGGCTGTAAGTCGACACTTCTTTGTGGGTTTGCAAACACTTTTGTCTTCCAAAATTGATGACAAAAAGTTATGTTGATACTGTACAGGTTTTTAAAAAAATATTTTTCTTTCAAATTAGTATTTTGTTGATATTTTACAGGTGTTTTTTTTTCTCAAATTAGTGATTGTGAAATGATAAATATAGATACATCTGAATATTAAAGGTTGAATAAAAGATGGGTTTTTTTCATGTATGTAATGACTTATCAAATTGATAATCTATTTGTTCACCCACAGTTGATCGATTCATTATTTTGTTTTTATATAAAGGCTAATTTCAAGGTCATTTGATTGACAGAAGAGGGAGAATCCATCTGTAGTCATTTGGTGAGTAAAAAAAGCAATAGTTTCATTTGTTTTGGGTTGTTTTTTTTTTACATTTCATAATCATCAGGTGAAATCATTGAAACAGAATGTTGGGATTCAATTTTAACTGAAGGAATTGTATTATTGTTTATTGTCAAAAGCATCCAGTGTATTGCAGAAATACCTGATAAGTTTCATATAGTACATCAAATACACCTTTTTGTGATTATTTATGAGTACGGCCAGAGTAGGTAACATGAAGATTGTGTAACAGCATGGTCAAGATCACCACACCATCATGGACGATGCCCAGAGAGCCATTTCCCAAGAGGAAACAGTTGCTGTTGGTGTGTCCGGACATCAGTCTGTGCAGCTGGGGTCAGTATTTATACTGCAGCAGTCTCTATTTTGAAGTGTGTGTGTGTGTGTGTGTGTGTGTGTGTATGTGTGTGTGCGTGCGTGCGTGTGCATTCGGTTTGTTTTGTTTTTTTCCCATCTCTGTTCTTGTTGTCTTTAACCTATGTCATGGATTTCTTGTCTTGTTCCCTGACATCACAAAAGTTTGAATTACCAGTATTCATATAGCAAGTATCTTAGATCATGTAGTCAGGATTTTATATTCTTGAAAGTCAGTTTAAAAGTTTAAAATCAGATTGGCTCAAGACTGGTGTACACAGGTGTATACATCTTCCAAATAAATCTGAAAGGGGCCTTGGCATGTTCTCTTTAATCTTGATTTTCTTTGTAACAGTTTTCTGGCTGGTGTGATCCCACGTGAGAAAACGATGGGCTTTGAACGACTGATGTGGTTTGCGTGCCGTGGAAATGTCTTCCTGCGCCATGAGCCAATCCAGCAACCATTGGAGGACCCTGTGTCTGTAAGTGGCATGTATAGCAAGCATGTATTGCACCGCTCGCAAACTCCTTGGCATTTCATACAGAGATCACATCACTAATGGAGAACTGACAACGGTCATCACTCCATATGAAGAGCTCCTAACTACAGTGAAAAAATGCAAGCTAAAGTGGTATGGGCATGTCACACAATCATCTGGACTGGCCAAGATAGTCTTACAGGGAACAGTAAGGGGAGGGAGACAAAGAGGAAGAGAGAAGAAACGATGGAAAGACAACATCAGAGAGTGGACAGGCCTTGGGTGGAAAGATCTACTACGGAGGGCGGAGGACCATGGGAAGTGGAGGAAGCTGGTTGCAAAATTTTCAGTTGTGCCCCCATGGTCCACGGGACTACCGGACAGGTGAAGGTGAAGATGATTGCATGGCTTATGTGTTATAAAACTGCCTTGTGAAAACTTCGAAACTGTTGTACTAGTTTTAGATTTATTTCCATTGTAATGATTGTCCTCTTCTTGTGCTCTGTCAAAGAAATGTTTTTGTATGTTTATGATGTATTTGTGTATGTGTTTGTCTTTAAGGGAGATCCAGTCTTCAAGGACGTCTTCATCGTCTTTTTCCAAGGAGAACAGCTGAAGAACAAAGTCAAGAAAATCTGTGAAGGGTCAGTTATTGTGGTTTCAGTCTGAAGCTGTTTTGTTTGGAGTGGTTTGATAGCATTTGATTTAACTCTTTGTGTATGTGTGTGTGTGTGTGTGTTTTAATGTCTATCCACTAAAAAGTGATTTTAGACAGCAGTGTGTGTGTGTGTGTGTGTGTGTGTGTGTGTGTGTGTGTGTGTGTGTGTGTGTGTGTGTGTACGCGCGCGCATGCAAATTACTGTTTGTTGTTGACTTCTTTCAGTAATGTTAGATTTTTCTGCATGGAATATGGGTTGAACTCCCCAAGGAAAGTGTGTCGTCACAAGAATTTTGTTTTTATTATCTCAGTCGAGAGACTAGCACCCAGACCACCACTGAAGGCTTAGTGGGTGGGAGAAAAGTTGAGGCTCAACCTGGGTAGTGTGTGTGTGTGTGTGTGTGTGTGTAAGTGAAGCATAATCTCTTCTTGTTTTTCTCAGTTGCTGAAAGTCCATACAGCTTGTTTGTTTCCAAAATGTCTGCGCCAATGAGATAATACTAGACGGTAATTCACATCAATGTCTGATATTTTCTCAGACTTAAAGAGCAGACTTTTATCAAAGTGTATGATTTATGTCACTGGTTTCTCAAGTGGAAGCTGTATAACTGTCCTGAAATGTCCTATCAGGTTCAAAGCCTCCATTTACCCATGTCCCGAGACACCCCAGGAGAGGGAAGAGATGCTGAAGGGTGTCAACACCCGGTTGGAAGACTTGAAGACTGTGAGTACTGGATTATAAAACTACTTATACCACTACAGGTTGTACAATATTTTGCAATAAAAATTTTGGCAAGGGCCTTTCTGACTGTCAGTGTTTATACCCAAAATAAATTGCTGTGAGCAGTTTTGTGGTCATTTTTACCATACATCAGGATTCATTGAATTATGAATGGCAATTTTGAGTATATTTGGTGTTACTAAGCATACTTCATAGTTAAACAGTTTTGACTGGTGTTTGGTGTGTCTAGATTTTCCATGACAGAAGTTGGTGACTGGATCATTACAAATTAAGTTCTGTTTCACTCTAAGCCAGACTTTCAGCAGGCTGATGGAACTGATTAACTGTTGGGGACAACCATAATAATTTGTTCAAAAGTACTTTTCATATCATATTACAGGTGCATGAAAGGGTTATGAAAAGTTATTTCTCCTAACACTAATGGGCTTATGCACGTGCGCGCGCGCGCACACACACACACACACACACACACACACACACACACACACACACACACACACACACACACACACACACACACACACACACACACACATATATATATATACACACACACACACACACATGTATAAGGGGCGGTATAGCTTAGTGGTTAGAGCGCTGCACTCATGATCTGTGGGCCCAGGATTGAGCCACCACTGAAGCACCGTTGTGGTCACAAAACATTTTGTGCACATAGTAAAACCTGTTCCATCTTTCTAAGGAGTGGGCCATTTTGTGCTGGTAGAAATTGATAACAAATTTAAAAATCGCATGCACATAGGTGTTGTGTTTAGACATTATTCTTGGAGTCAGAATGTGGTTATGCTAATGGTGGGTAAAAACAGTTGCTTAAATATGAAAAATGTGTGTGTGTGTGTGTGTGTGTGTGTGTGTGTGTGTGTGTGTGTGTGTGTGTGTGTGTGTGTGTGTGTCTCTCTGTCTGTCTGTCTGTCTGTCTGTCTGTCTGTCTGTCTGTCTGTCTGTCTGTCTGTCTGTTAGAATGCATGCATATTTTTTCAGTGTTCAGATGCAAGAAGACATTATTTTAAAAATGCATTAAAAATACATATATAAAAATACATATATATTGTAATATTCTATCCTGTTTTAGCCATAAAAATCAAAACTGCTCCTACATCTTGTGTGTGTTTTTGCATTATCCAAACTCAACGTCTTTTCCTTTCACCAGGTGTTGTCACAGACAGCAGATCATCGTCATCGTGTGCTGGTGTCGGCACAGAAAGAGATGAGGACGTGGATCATCAAGGTGGAGAAGATCAAGGCCATCTACCACACCCTCAACATGTTCAACTTTGATGTCTCCCACAACTCTCTCATTGCTGAGTGCTGGTGTCCCACCAGTGCCCTGGACAAAGTCCGGCTGGCTCTGAAAAATGGAGAGGCGAGTTGGAACTTGGCACCTAGAGATTGTCTGTCTGCTTCAGGGCGTAGCCCTCCATACCGCCCTCCATTGATTCCTGTCTTGTTCCTCTGTACTGTGCCGTGTCATGCCTGTGTATTTCTTTATGTCATCAATGGTTGCTGGTCTGCCTGGGTTTCTATAGCCATCCATATCTCAGCTGCCATTCCACGCATTGGTTTGTCCATCTGTTGTCCTGTCGTTTTGCAATGTGACCTGCAGTCTTCTATTTCTGTTTAAGCAAGAACTTTAGGAGATGTGGTAGCTGTGTGATGAACTTACTGATTTGATAAAACTGAAATGTGACTGGATGATGGTTTGTATTGTGTAATATTTTGAAGTATGTAGTGATACATTTTGGCCCTGTGCACAGTATTGTTTCAGATCAGAGCAATATCTGCCTGGTTGCTCTATCAGTTGAAACTTTGTAGAATTTTTAGCTGAAGTATGACATGCTTAAACAAGGAGTCTGCCTTGGGCATGTATATCAGAACTAATCTTTATTGCCTCCCACTTACCCTTTTTACATCTTTGGAAAACCTACAGACATGATACATCAATTCAGAGTTCTCTCCACAAGTTGTTTTACTCTCTCATCCTCTACAACTTAAAATGTTTTTGCTCTATCATCATCTGCCTTTCCTGATTTTATCAAAGTGCATGGAACTTTCAGAAAATCAGTGGCAGCACAGTTCCCAGCATTGTGCAGACCATGGAAACCAAGAAGAAGCCTCCTACATACTTCAACACCAACAAGTTCACCAATGGCTTCCAGAACATTGTCAGTGCCTATGGCATTGCCTCCTACAGGGAAGTCAATCCAGGTATGTGGCTCTGTGTCTATATTTAAAGAAGTGCATTTTTTAAACAAAAAATACATAGACTGTATCTTTTGTATTGTATTATAATTGATTGTAGTGTATTACTCTGATTTGTACTGTATTGGATGCCAGTTTCCGTCACTGCAGATATTGACGCATAAGATTCGGGCTGCTCTCTTTACTGCCTTTTTTCTGTCTGCATGTGTGCTGATTGTTTCTGTATGGAAGTGATACTTTTCAACAACATTTTAGCTGAGACAACTCTTCGAGCCAACGGTTCTTTTGTGTGCAACGCATGTATCTTGCACACAGGTCTTGGTTTATTCCCTCATCCAAAAAACAAGCATCCAATGCGTCATTCATAGCCTTGTGGATTTCTTTGTCACTTGTATCTGATCCAAAAAATCACTGAATTTAAAATAAGTGGGAGCTTGCACAAAGGAGTGTATTTGCATAGTATACTTAATTTCATGTTATGGATGCATGTCCTTTTAAACAACATCAACAAAAGCATGTGTAAGTCTTGTAAGAAACATTTAATATCTGACTTATGTCTCTTAAGGCTTATGTACACTCAGCCAAAAAGAAAAAAGTGGAGAATTTAAATGACAGAAGTATTGTAAGTAAGCCAGTGTAATACAATATAAGACTGTTGTTGAAGAGAATGCTATCAGTAAACATGTCAGCCAGAATCGCTTTGACTGGTGCACATTAAACTGCCCATTTGACTTGAAAATTGGTTGTGCTTTCAGCCCTGTACACCATCATTACCTTCCCATTCATATTCGCCATCATGTTTGGTGATGCTGGGCACGGCTTCATCATGTTCGCCTTTGGCCTCTACATGGTCCTGAATGAGAGACAGTTCCTCAAGCAACGCTCTGACAATGAGGTAGGAGTTATGATGCTGTTCAGTGTATTATTGTTATTGATAATTGCAGCCTTCTTGGTCTCCCTAGCAAATTGTAAGTGTTTTGTACTAAAAAAAAAATGTGTCACATGAAATTACTTATCTTGTATGAATGAGTACAAAGACGAACAAGATAGCAAGTAAATTCATATTTGATGTGACTTGTGTGGATTTTGTTTTTCACGCTTAAAAGGTGTAATAAGAGCAGTATTAGCTCTGCTAGGGTGTATACTGCATTTATAAAAACATGCTTCCAAGAAATTTTTGTTATCACTCACTTGTGCAGATCTGGAACACGTTTCTGGGAGGTCGATACATCATCATGCTGATGGGTCTCTTCTCTATCTACACCGGCATTGTCTACAATGACGCATTTTCCAAGTCTGCCAACATTTTTGGATCAGCATGGAGAGAGAGAGACTATGAGTTAGTAGAACCCAATAGCTGTTATACCATGGGGAGAGAGAAGGCTTATAGACAGTCTATGAGGAAGGACAAATGAAGTTTTTAAGGGAAACTGACATTGAAAAGAAGGGAATAAATATAACATTTGAGCAACTGCCATTACACAGTGCACAAAATCCAACATCACTCAGTCAAGAGTGCTAAATTTAGCGTGCCCTTTCTTGTAACCTAGTCCATGTGTGGTCGGTTCCTGCTATAAATAGCACCAGCTGGCCCCAATCTAGGCTGGGCTGGATTGGATTAATAAGCAGCTGAGAGGAGCTGAAAGTGGGGGAAACTGACAGCTGTGATTAAGCCAGATCTGAAAAGCATACATACATACATACATACATACATACATACATACATACATACATACATACATACATACATACATACATACATACATACACATATATATATATATATATATATATATATATATATATATATAATATATATATATATATATATATATATATATATATGTAACTAAACCACATAGCGAAAGTAAAACAACTGTATAACTGTTAAAGAAGGAAGGTGGCAGGATGGTTTAGATGTTCACCTGCCTACAAACCGTGGGGTTCTGGGTTTGTTTACCAGCCTTGCCCTTTCTTCCCAGTTCAATGGGAAAATAGAACTGAATGTCAAGTCTTTCAGGGGAGACTCTACACCAGTCAGACCTGTGTGCTTACAGACTTGTGCACGTCAGAAGATCCCATGAGAGTTGAAAATCAGAAAGATTGGAGAGGTATCTCCTGACTCACCTGGCAAAATCAGTAAGTTCAAGTGCCATCTGTACCCTGAAGTTGGAATGCAGCTACCTTAGTGGTGGAGAAAAAAGGTCGCATATTTAAAAATCTCTCCATTGGTGAACCTTGGAGCTCGAACCAAGAAATAAAATAAAAAGAAATGTAAGAAAGATGAGATACTGTTCTGGAGCTGAACGGATATTTACCCACAAATATTTAAAAGAGAAGACAAAAAAACAAGTTCAGTCCTAACTTGTTGCTACTTTCTTTAGGGACTTTATGTAGAGCCAAAGAAGAAGAAAAACCTTGGGTTCCATGCCCTACAAACCCTCCTCACCCCTTTGAGATCAGTCTTGTCAGTCCCTTCCAGTTGGAGCATGTTAGCATGAGGATTCAGAAACTGTTTAAAACCCACATGTAGAATATTGGGAAGGGATCAATTTTAGTGTAGGGACTGAGAGACTGGTTTTAAAAGCCACATATGTAGAGGCTCTTATTCATACACAGAGACTTTAGAAATACAGATCATATAATAAGTCCATTACCAAATAAATCACTTTCATTCAGAAAGATGTTTATATCAAGTTGTTTGAACACCTCATCCTTTTGATTTTTAATCTCTTACAATTTCCATGTAGATCATTAAACATACTTTTCATTTTGATTGATTGTGGTTCTGTTTACAGTAATGCGACACTTGACTGCTGCAAGACTCTGACGCTTAGTCCCACTTTCTTCTATAGAAACGACACACCGTATCCTTATGGCATTGATCCAGTGAGTAGATATGCTTTCGTATGTTTATACGTGTTTCCATATGTCAGTAAATATTTAAACTTCTGTGCACATATTGCACACAAACCTTCATTCGAATTCTTGTACTCAGCATTTTTTGTAAATTCATAGACTTTCTTTGAGAAAGATTTCTGGTTCTGTGGCCAAAACAAAGAAAGAAAAGCCTTTAACTAGCTGTGTATAACAAAGATAATTGGGACTTCTTAATGGTTTTTAGCTAGATTTATGTTTGATTTAGAAGTCTTGAAAACAAGGCAGGTGCCAGTGTTTAAAATGTTGGATTTTAATCAGAATAAAGGCAAACCAACCAGAAGAGATGTGGGGTTGAAGGGCAGGGGGTGTTGAGGCTTTAATGCTGAAGAAGAAACCTAAAAAAAAAAACATTGTTCTAATGGAGGATCTAAGAAGACTGGTTTTGAACACATAGTGAGTAACTGACACACATGCATGTGCATGTACGCACGCATGCACACACACACACACACACACACACACACACACACACACACACACACACACACACACACACACACACACACACACACACACACCACACACACAAGATTCAAGATTCAATTCCTTTCACCCCTTTTGGGATATGGAGGATTACAAATTCTTCTGTTACAAATTCAACAGAAGAATAAACCTAACAGCGATACACCCAAAAATGATATCAATACTTATTGAACTGAACAACAAGTTCATCACAAAATGATAAAAAGCATAAAAATCTCAAAACATTTGTTTAAAATATATTAATTTCTTTAAAATACACAATGTACACTTGTGAATCACGCACACACGCACGCACGCACGCAAATATACCGTTTATTGATTTGAAGCAGAGGTATCCTAACCACCAAGGTATAATTCTCGAAATTATCTTTTTTTTCCAGCGTTCTGTTTACATGGGATATATTGTACAGATCTTTTAATCTATTGTAGTTACATTAGTTTATACAGTTATTCATAACATAAGTTCAATTCTTCCATTGTATTATGGTTACAGTAGTTAAACAGTTCTTTAACTTTTTTTCTGAATCCTTTGCATTTTTTTGGGTCTAACATCACTTAATATGAATAGACGTTAAATTGAAGAAGAAGAAGAAGAAGAAGAAGAAGAAGAACAACAACAACAACAACAACAACAACAACAACAACAACAACAACAACAACAACAGACAGACAGACAGACAGACAGACAGACAGACAGACAGACAGACACACACACACACACACACACACACACACACACACACACACACACACACACACACACACACACACACACACACACACAAAGAGACCATTGTTTTTAAATTGTTGGACTGTATTGAGCCATTTTGTGAAAAATTGTGACTTAAAGTAAAATACTGAATGCAGACTATAATAATAGTGTGTGTGGGTGTGTGTGTCTGTGTCTGTGTCTGTCTGTCTATTGGCTGTATGAAAATGAATCATGGAATTTAAACCACATAAAGCCATTGTTATTTTGTTGTGTTTTGTTTTTTCAGATCTGGCAGTCTGCCAAAAATAAGATAGGCTTCCTGAATTCTCTGAAGATGAAACTGGCGGTCATCATCGGCATTTCACAGATGTTCTTTGGAATCTGTCTCAGTCTGTTTAATCACGTGTAAGATCATTTCTTTACTCCTCTCTTGTGGTCATGTATAGATTGAAAGGAAAAATCACCGATGCCAGAGTCTGGCTACCTAAATGATGCTGGGAAAAATGGTTGCACACATAAAAATCTCACCACTGGTGAACCTCTGAGCTCTAGCTGAGGTACAAAAGAAAGGAAGAGAAAGGAACAGTTTGGGTTTTTCATACTCTGACTTAAAATCTGTCAGTTTGTTGAGGTAATTTTTATATATTTCTTTTATGTGTACTTTTACAGTGACGCAAAAGTGAAGTAAAACATGTAAGACCAGAAAACTCTTAATTACAACTTGTATTGTAAGCTTAAGAACATAATTTCTAGAGACTAATGAGACAATTGTTCCCTTTGATGCAGCTACTTCCGCAGGTTTCTCAACATATTCGTGGAGTTCATCCCTGAGGTAGTTTTCTTGGGCTGCTTGTTTGGATACCTGGTAGCACTCATCTTCTACAAGTGGATTATGTTTCCGCCTTCAGAATCTAAATGTGCACCAGCTTTGCTTATCCGTAAGTACGGTTTTCTTTTCAGGATATAGAAAAAGTAAAGTATTACTTTTTAAAAGGTAGTAAAAAAAAAGAATGAAGAAAAACAATCTTGCTGTGTTATGAAAGTAAACATCAGTTCTTACTAAAAGCACTTTATACAGTTCAACTAAAAGAAAGGTAGTTGTTTTTTGTGTTGTTTTAGGCGTAGTTGAAAGAAATCCAAGAAGAAAGATGAAGAATGGTCGACATATCCACCTATCAAGCAAGTAATCCATGAGGATCTGGGTTCAGTTCCCAGCCTTGGTCTTTTCTTCCTAGTTTGACGAGAAAATCAAACTGAATGTCCAAGTCCTTTGCATGAGACTATAAACTAAGGCCCCCATGTGCAAATGCATGCAGAACATATTGCGCACTTATTAAACACCCGTTTCATCATTCCAAGAATATGTCATTTCATGCTAATAGGAATGGATGACAAAATATAATAAAAATGCATGCACACAGGTGTTGTGTTTGGACACCATCTCTGACATTGGAATGCAGCTACCTAAATTTGGGGGGGGGGGGGGGGGGTGATGGTTGCCTATGCAACTTTTACTATTGGCAAATCAGAGCTCTAACCATAGTATGGAAGGAAAAAAAATATATATATATATCCAACGTATAAGTTTGAATGTGAGCTAGCATTCAGTTTGAAAACTTGAATACACAAAATTCTGTTTGGTCCATTGAAAGAAATTAGCTTGTGCTTTATTTCCATCCACCTTCGCAAAGGTAACTAATTAGCAAAAGGGAAAAAAAAGCATTGGTATGGTTATGCTAAAAAGCCAGAAAAGAGAGAAAAAGATGGTACAAAATTAGGTTGGCTGTGAAAATAAAGTGAAGAAATAAATCAACCAGGTTAACTGAACCTTACTGGAATGACGATGTCATTGAATACCACAAGTGACAGAAGTGTAAATGTGAATGTGACTTTGTCATATTGTAGCTGCTTAGTGGGAAAACTAAAAAACTGATCACCAATGAAAAAATAAAACAAATAAAAATCACTCCAACCACTGCAGTGTCTGCTTGTACCAGGTTGGAATGAATGTTTGTTTTGTTCATGTGCAGAGTATATCAACATGTTCATGTTGAGCACCCCGAAAAATGACTCGGGAGCTGATCCAAAAGTTGACTGCTCTCAGTACGAATTTTATGATAACCAGGTAAAAGGAATTTCTTTTTTTATTAATGTTAAGAAAAACAACTTAGGTTATCGGCTGCTTTATGTGCTTTAGCTTGTTTCCTCAGCATGGAGATGAAAAGCAGTCTCTACCATTTACCTTGAGAAGAAGATTAGATCCCTCCACATTTTTTTTAATGGCTAATAATTGGTGCACATTGATGTTAATTTTTTATATATTTTTTTTTAAAGAATTTTTATTTGGTTGTTAAATAAATGTGTAATCATGGTATGGTCATGTTTTTATCCATTGGTATTATGTTTTTGCATCTGTTTGTAATTCTGTCAGGCTTCTTTCTTATGGTTCGTTTCTGTCTATTAAGATGTTTGTTTGGTTTATGGCAGTATTTCTGTAAAATTATGTGTGTATGTATTATTATCATTTACTGATTTTATCAGTTTTGTAGACTTATGTTGTACATGGACATTGGTATTTGTTTAAAAAAAAAAGAAGAAAAAAACCCCAACCAAACAAAAAAGTTTATTATAAAGAAAAGTGGTGGACTTGTACATTAAACATTTTTCACTGTAAAGTCTGTTTTTAGCTGTGACATTGATCTGTATGTGGTTTCCCAATGACGTTGGTTGTGTGTCATTTGGATGAGACTATAAACCGAAGCCCTGTATGCGAATGCACGCAGGACATCTTGCGCACACGTTAAAACACCGTTCCGCCTTTCGGAAGAGCAGGCCATTGTGTGGCAGTAGGAGCGGATGACAAAATTATAAAAAATCAGCATACACACAGGTGTCATGTTTAGACACCATCCCTGAGAAAAAATCGGGTAGTTGGAGTCCCCAGGGCGGTTCAAGGCTGTAAATGGCAACGCTCTGGTGGCTCCTGCGATGGTACTGGAACCATTCGTGTCAGTCTTTGCCTTTCCAATGGACCATTCCAGTGGCATGGAGAGGGGGGTCAGCTGCATGGGTAACAGCTTGCCCTCCATACTTATTTACCCAGGCTTTGAGCTCTAAAGAATAGAGTGCAACTCCATAGTCTTCCAAGACTGATGGGTCCCTACTACTACTGGTTGAGTATACAGTGACTGGATTTATCAAGCTGTGTGCTAAAATAACTGCATAGCAAATACAAAATTGTACAATTTTGGATGTTAGAAATGTTTACCAACACCTGACAAAACAAAAGACAACAAACAAGCAAAAAACCAAGCCAACCCACTAGTAAGCTATGTCCTTATTGCCATTAAGCTAAACAAGTCCAGAAAAAATCAAATTGGACAGTTCCTGTTGCCTTGAAAAAAGACTGTTTTCCATGAAGCTGAAGTGCCATGTACTTTGTGTCTGCAGGTTACCATTCAAACAGTGTTCCTGATCGCAGCCGTGGCGAGTGTGCCAGTTTTGCTGCTTGTCAAACCTTTTGTTCTGCGTTCAAGACATAACAAAAAAATGAGGGTATGTGGTATGTTTTGCATTTTTTTATGCTTAAGGTACCATTATATTTTGGTGTTGTATATTGTAAGCTCTTTGATCTGTTTGCTTTACAAGATTCTACTTTGTCTGTCTGTCTGTCTGTCTGCTGTCTGTCTGTCTGTCTATCTATCTATATCTGTCTGTCTGTCTGTCTGTCTGTCTATCTATCTATATCTGTCTGTCTGTCTGTCTGTCTATCTATCTATCTATCTATCTATCTATCTATCTATCTATCTATCTATCTATCTATCTATCTATCTATCTATCTATCTATTATCTCTATCTATCTATCTATCTATCTATCTATCTATCTATCTATCTATCTATCTATCTATCTATCTATCTATTTATCTCTATCTATCTATCTATCTATCTATCTATCTATCTATCTATCTATCTATCTATCTATCTATCTATCTATCTATCTATCCCTTAGTCTGACGACTGTGGGGGCACCCATGAAGACTTGACAACCAGTTCCCTCCATTCCTCTCTCTGTTCTGCCTTTCTCAGGGTTTTGTTGAGTTCCAGGCCTGTCCATTCGCTGATGTTCAACTCTATAGAAATTCCATATATTATTATTATTATCATTTACTACCTAGTCAGACTTTGGCACACAAAACTAACATGACTTGCTGTGTTAGGAAAACTGTTTTTGATGGTTGTTGTGGAGAGAAACTTTTATGTCAGAGGTGTGGTGCATATCCCAGATCAGTATCTTTCATTTTCTCCTTCTTCTTCTTCAGCATACTGTTCACATATCATGGCAGGCTTCTCTGATTGAAATTTGAGTTCATAATTTTGGGGAGAGAAAAAAAAGTGTCATAATTGCAGTGGCTACCCATTGAACACATTTTTTCCATGTCTTTGTATATATTTTGAATTCATACAATAGTGGCATCTTTCCATATAATATTTCCAGGGACAACTCTCTTGTTGATGTGGGGTATTTTTCTTGTGCTAAATGTATGCCACATATGGGACCTAAGTTTATCATATTGTTCAAGATTCGTACTGAGACCATCAGTCATTATATATATAGGCATCTGTCAGTCTCAGTTGCGCTCTAGGCTATAGAGCTCAAAGCCTGGATAAGTAAGTGTGGGTGGCAAACTGTTACCCATGCGGCAGACCCCACTTCTCCATCTTACTGGAATGGTCCATTGGAAAGGCAATTGCAGATATGAATGGTTCCAGTGCTGTCGCAGGTGCCGCCAGAATGTTGCCATATAAGCTTACAGCCCCGTACCCGATTTTCCCTTTTCCCTCAGGGATGGTGTCTAAACACAACACCAGTGAGCATGCCGTTTTTTTTATTTTGTCATCCGCTCCTTGTCATTGCCTTGTGTATTTCAGCTTAAGTGCCAGTCCAATCTTGTATGACCTCCTTTGGTGTATTGTAACACTACCAGGGACCCCATGTGCAAGCAAGCACATATACCCCCAAAAGTTGTCTTGGGCCCCATTTTAGACAGACTAGCAGACTCCATAAATCGTTGGTCTAATCTGGCCTCTATGTCTTGTTATTTTGCCAGAAACTATGGGAGGGTAAAACTCTAAAATTCAACTAGAATGATGAGAGAGGGTACTAAGCAAATTCTCGCTGCTTATTAATCATGGTAAAAGGTATTTTAAAGTTATCATATGGGTGGTTCAATTTCCATCATATATTTGAGGGTCACTCTGATCAGCAGGTGTGTGTGAATCTTGTCACTGGGTGTTGCTCTAGGGCATCTCCATGCACATGTAGGCAGGATTCTTGTTGCTTAAGCTGCCTGTTACCACAGAATTTCACTCAAGGACATTCAGAAGGCAGCATACTGGAAAGTATGAAAACTCGACCACCATTTCAGTGATTTGCAGAACATGAGCACACGCAGTTTCTAGAGTATATTTTTCATGGTGGCTCATGCTACCATTAAGCCCTTCATGCCACCCAGTACAAATTTCTCTGGGACATATCTTTCTGTCAGCCCAGAAAAATTGCTCCGTTTTTCACTTAGAACTGTATGTAATACCAAAGCTACATTCTTTTTCTTCTAAAGTTTGTTTGACTACTTTACCCTTTCATGGCATACTTGTGTTTCTTTCCATCTGGGCATTTGACTGGTATTCTCAGACAATCCTTCCTCTGTCTGTCTGTCTGTCTGTCTGTCTCTCCGTCCGTCTGTCTGTCTGTCTGTCTGTTCTCCTCTCACTCTCCCTCTCTCTCTCTCTCTCTCTCTCTCTCTCTCTCTCTCTCTCTCTCTCTCTCTCTCTCTCTCTCTCTCTTTCGCCATGTAGATTGTGGACGTAAGTATACTGCAACCTAAGATACTGATTTGGAATGTGCATTGTGCACATCCACTTTGAAGACATCTTTCTACAAACATTGTTCCAAAACTTTGGGTGATTGAGTGGTTGTTAAGACAAATTTTCTCAATATTCTCACTTAAACATTTTGTTTCAAGACCGTGTCAGAATTTGTTTTGAGGGAAAGATATTTGGAAGATGGTAACATGATCTCATTAGAGGGAAACTTCAAATATATACACAGATTTCAGTTGCTTCATTTTGAAGACAAAAGTTATTCCATGTCCCTTTTCTTTGTATGTGATGTAGGAGACACATGATTCCTAAGATTTAATAGATACATTGTTTGTGTTTCATTTGTAATTGTTGGGTTTTTTTAGAATTGAAAGTTCATCGCAATGTATTCAATGATTTGTTAAAAAAAAAAATCAGATGGGTGGCCATTTGGGTGCCAAATCAACAGATGCACTGATCCCCAACGAAGTTGCAGAGGAGGTGAGGTATTTCTTTTGTTTTGCTTGTGAATAGAATTAAAACATGGATTAATTTATGGCTGAAAAGGACCAGACTTTTGTCTGGGCTAGTGTGTTACTGGGAGTGTTGAATATGAGTTTGAAAATAAGATTTCTCTGAAGTCAGAGCAGGGCTACCTGTATGTTAAGGTACTTGCAAAATAGTCATACACACAAACTTCAAAGACAATGTTTATTCTGGGTGACCCCCAGACTGTCAAGCTGTGGAACGCCCAAAACAGCACTGATAACAGATTATATCTGAAAGGTTTTGCTACTCTTGTCTTACCATCCTGTCTCCCACATTTGATGCAAATGATTTTTTTTCTCTTAGAAAATACGGGTTATTTGTTTTTCCTCACTTCTTGCAGTGTATTTCATAAGGTTAAATGTCACGAATACTTGGTAGATTTGGTTAAATGTCACGAATACTTGGTAGATTTGGTTAAATGTCACAAATATGTGGTAGATTAGGTTAAATGTCACAAGTACTTGGTAGATTAGGTTGAATGTCACAAGTACTTTGTAGACTAGGTTGAATGTCATGAATACTTGGTAGATTGGGTTAATTGTCTTGAATACTTGGTTATATATTTTCACTGTTGTGAAACTACTGCTTTTCAATAATATGAAATTATTTTTTAAATCAATTTTTTTTTATCTATATAAGTGAACATGATATGATTTTGTCTTTATATCTCAATAGTAATACTATCCCTTTTCTTTTGCAGCAGCTATAAGGTCTATAGAAGCAGGGGTGATGTGACATGTCAAGTGAACATGATTTACTTATGTATGTGCGCTGAGTGTGTTTAGCTGTACTGATGTTGAGTGTGGTGAGATGATTAATTGTTGTGCTGTTTTCCATTGAATAATGAAAGGACACACTAGTTTTAAACAGATTTTATTCTGTGAGTCCTTTCTGTAACAAACTTGCATGAAACTGCATGGCTGTGTTGGTTTATAGGGCCCTTCGTTTTAATGCTTGCGCTCAACTTGGGCTTAGAGTCTACTTGATGTTTGCTGTGTTAGTTGTGTGACCAGTCTGAAATTT
>CM060316.1:26800289-26855289 GCA_030674155.1 Stramonita haemastoma | reverse complement strand
ATTGAGTTCCAGTTGTATACCCTTTCATGCAGTAGTCCAGCTTGCAACTTCTTTTTCCAGGGGTTTAAAAGAGACAAGTGTTTCTCTTGTGTGTATAGATGTTTAGTCATGGGCAATCAGAAATATGTATATGCGCTCTGTGGATTAGCAATATCAAAAGCAATAGTCACTGATAAAAGTTGCTTTTTTATGAACATGAAATGCATTCTAAACTTCACTATCTTCTATAAAGGATTGATTTGTTTTTGGTGATTCTGATATGAAAAACATGTTGTATCAGCAAAAATGGGGATCTGCTTTTACAACTTTGGCCTGATGTCTTTTGTGAAGCTGTCAGGTTGGATAAGATGTATGCATTTTTTTGTTGTTGTTGGTACTTTGTTTTTCTTTAAAAGGTATTTTATGAAAAACGCTGCTTCTTTTTCTTGTTTTGTTTTGTTTTGGGCTCCCTGGCTAGAGCTTCAAGGTTCACCAATAGTGAGATTCTTGCATTTGTGACTGTTTTACCCCCACCATTAAGATAGCCGCATTGTGACGTCAGGGGATACAGTTCGGAATTGAAACTTCCAATTTTGCCAGGACAGTTGGGTGGTACCTCCCTGCTCTTTACAATTTTCAGCTTTCATGGATTATTTTGATGTGCACAAGTCCAGGAGCACACAGGTCTGACCGGTTTATAGTCTCCTTCAAAAGACTTGATATGCAGTGTGATATTCCTGTCACCAATTTTGCCAGGACAGTTGGATGGTAACCTCCCTGCTCTTTACAATTTTCCAGCTTTCATGGGTTACTTTTATGTGCACAAGTCCAGGAGCACACCCGGTCTGACTGTTTATAGTCTCCTTCAAAATGACTTGATATGCAGTGTGATATTCCTGTCATCCAATTTTGCCAGGACAGTTGGATGGTACCTCCCTGCTCTTTACAATTTTCAGCTTTCATGGATTATTTTGATGTGCACAAGTCCAGGAGCACACAGGTCTGACTGGTTTATAGTCTCCTTCAAAAGACTTGATATGCAGTGTGATATTCCTGTCAAACTGGGAAGAAAAGGCAAGGCTGACCCCAGAACCTCACGGTTTACTTGTCAGGCAGATAAACGGCTAAACTGTCCTGCCATTTTCCTTCCTAAACACTGCATTCACAGGGAGTTTTAAGTTAAACCAGTAGTTCAGAAACAACATGTGAGTCTACTCAGATTTGTGTATTTTTATAGTTGTTTTCTCAGGCCAGCTATATCGTTAATTTGTATATCATATCATATGTCTGTTAATATTGAGTCATTTTTCATTCTGCATTTTCATTATGTTTTGTGTGTCATACCATATATCTGTTAAATAATGAGTCATTTTTTCATTCTGCATTTTCATCATTTTTTGTATCATACCATATGTCTGTTAAATATGAGTTATTTTTCATTCTGCATTTTCATCATGTTTTGTGTATCATACCATATGTCTGTTTAATATTAAGTTATTTTTCATTCTGCATTTTCATCATGTTTGTGTATCATACCGTATGTCTGTTAAATATTGAGTTATTTTTCATTCTGCACTTTCATCATATTTTATGTCTCATACTATATGTCTGTCAAATATTGAGTTTTTTTTTCATTCTGCATTTTCGTCATGCCTTTCTGTTCATTGTAGCATGTGAATCCAGCCTTTAACAAAGACGCCGAGGTAAAATATGTTTGATATTTCCACTTTATGATCTGTGTAGGTCAGTCATACATGTGTGTTCATTTTTTCTGCTTTTTTGCTTTTTTTTTTTTTAACCTTGCCATTTATAACCATGCATCCAGCTACAGTTAATGGTTACTAGGATGAAAATATGATGATCAATTCAGTATTGTTCATAGGATTTTGTTTTCCTAACAGATTTTCTTGTAACAATAACCCATAACAAATTTGTGATTTTAATCATCATTTAAAAATTATTGAAGATTTTTTGCCTTTTTGAATAATAACCCAAATCATAACTTTTGATATTACATTTGTCACAGTTTTCTTTTTACAAACTTTGTTTTTCAGAATAACACACTTTTTTTTTGGGGAAAGATAGTTTTTATATTTAAAGGTACTAATATGTTATTTCATTTATGAAAAGTCCTGTTGTGTTCCAAATAAAATAGTTATTGAGCTTTTAGAATAGATCTCATATCAGTGTGAACAGCAACATAGGAACAAAGTGACTGTAATGACTAATAAAAACATTTTCTTAATGCACTTGACACCATGAGGAGAACACACAAAAGCATTTAGGATTGATTCCATCTTGTAAACCCCATGAAGCACATTTTTTTTTCATTTTCTCTTTTGATGTAATTGAGTCTTAAGCCTTCTTTGTTCTTGATGAGTACAGTATTAGGTCAGTTTAGAAGTCATTAAATAGAAAGTTGTGTTCCGTTTGAGCAACGTTGGGGATTGTGAAGTTAAACAAGTAAATTATCTGAAAAGTTTTGGAAAAGTTCAAAGAAATAAAAAGTGTCTCACTGAATTATAATTGCGTATCGTAGTGGATTTTATTTACATGATTTTGTTATATGGTATGTGTTGTTAAACTTATTTCATAGTGTCTGTAGAAAGCAGATTAAATGAAAAGCTTATCATGATATTGATGATATATATATGATATATGATATTTATGATATATATATACATATCATATATATCATATATATATTAATATTTTAATCATATCTTATGGGATGCTATGGTTTAATTAATTGCTTACGTTATTTTATAGATAACTAACAGCTTGTACTGTTTGTGACATTCTCTGCAGGACTATGGTCATGGCTAAGCTTTGTGTGAAGTGATCATGTGTACCTTTTCTCATTTAGGCCAGTGTTGTATTGCTGACATTATTGTATGACTGACAGCTTATAACATACATAACATCTTGTGTAAGATGTTCTATCTAAGAATACTGTGAAGTGACAATATTTACCATTCTCACTCTCCTATTTTTTTTTATGATGGATTTTTATTTCATATTCCATAGGCTAGTATTGTATTGCTTTATGATTGTATTTATGATTGTATAACTAACAGCTTATTCTGTCTTAACATCTTGTGCAGGAGTTTGGCTTTATCTCAAGTGTGAAGTGATCATGTGGGCCTTTCTCAGCTGTGCTAGTCCTTGATTCTGTCTTTGCTCGTATTCATTGCAAAATTGTACTTCCTTGTAATTGTGTACAAAATGTCTGCAGGGATGTGCATTGTATGAAAAGATGTTACTCTCTCCTGAATGATAGCATATGTTATAAGCTTAAAATGTTGGGTTTCGGTTGTCAGTGCATCAGGAATTGGCTTTGCCTTTGTTACCTTTTAGATAAATGGATTTTAAAATATGCTGTGGGTTTTTTTTTTTTCAAATTGAATGATTCTTGCCAGTACTGTCAGCAATTAATGCTGAGAAGTGTTCTTTCTAAAATAAGCTGTTTTCATGTAAAGCTTGATCAGATGTAATGCTTCACAAGATGAAATGCTTGAAAACTGCTGTATTGTGTAATCTTTGGTCTGTTTTATACTGTTTGTTATCATCATTGATGCAGTGTGTTTTATACTGTTTGTTATCATCATTGATGCAGTGTGTTTTATACTGTTTGTTATCATCATTGATGTAGTGTGTTTTACACGTGTGTTATCCTCATTGATGCTGTGTGTTTTACAGGATCACTTATCCTCACTGATGTAGCATTTTACACCATCTGTTATCCCCACTGATGCACTGTGTTTATACTGTTATCCTCATTGATGCTGTGTTTTTACTATCATTCTTATGTTATCCTCATTGATGCTTTGTGTTTTACATCATCTGTTATCCTCATTGATGCTTTGTGTTTTACATCATCTGTTATCCTCATCAATGTGTGTTGTACATGGTCTATTATCTTCATTGATGAACTTTGTTTTACACTGTTATCTTCATTGATGCTGTATGTTTTACATGGTCTATTATCCTCATTGATGAAATGTGTTTTACACTGTTATCTTCATTGATGCTGTGTGTTTTACATGGTCTATTATCCTCATTGATGAACTGTGTTTTACATCATCTGTTTTCAAACTGCTGCAGCAGTCTTTTTTTTCTATAATTACCTGCTTTACTGTTAAAAAAAAGAAGTTTTTTTGGCTATTGATATATTAATCCTACATGTTCATAAAGTTTCATGTAATGATATCATAGTTATAAATTTAATGATGTGAACATGTTGAATTTGCAGTGTGTGTGTGTGTGTGTGTGTGTGTGTGTGTGTGTGTGTGTGTGTGTGTGTGTGTTGTGTGTATGCATGTGTGTGTGTGTATGTGTGTATGTGTGTGTGCGTGTGTGTTTACTGTTAGGAAGTGTTCTTAATATTTTTAATGAATTATCATTAAAACTTCATTTATTATGAATGCCATTGATAACTTCTCAGAGCCATGATTACAAATACTTGGTGTGTGTTGGGGGTATGGAATGTTTAAGGCATGATAGGGGGGGGGTCTTCTTTTATCCAAGTCAAAGCTGTCTCTCTCTCCATGTGTGTACAGCCAGAAGGATCCCTGATGATGAGTTCAGATGGGGAAGATGGTTCCCCGAACGGGGCTCCCAAGATCTTTGTGGTGGAAGATGAAGAGGAGGAGGTAAGACTGCCGATCAGTGATCATGATTTCAACAACTATTGTGGAACATTTGTTCTGATTCATTTATACAAATCTGCATTATTTGTGGAGTTCTTTCACAGTTCATGTTTATCTTCATCTTGTGAAACAATTTCAGAACCAATCATTTAGAACCGTGTAGGACTTTTCTGCCTTTCTGAATACTTATTTTTGTTGAATGCAATTTTAGTGAATCACAGACAAATGCTTGTTCAATTTTATGTTTCATTTCCTCATCTTGGTTTCAATCTGACTACAGCCTTTGAGGTCATTTGGGCTGTAAACCTCACTCCTAACGTTATTAATGATAGTAGTGGTATGCTGTGCAATAAGGTGTATTATCAGGGATTTTACCCATTACTTCTGATTTTGTTAAAGTTTGCTTAAACAGTATCTTGATTTTGACATCAGTAGTGTACAGTTTGACCATTAGGGTCAGTTGTAGAGGACAGAACATTTTGGGCACACATTGAGTCCATTCTGCCCTTTGTAAGTTAAAGTTAGTTAAAGTCTGTCCCGAGCCATAAGGCTCATCAGGCCGGTGCTTATCCCGGTTTCTGTGGCGTTAAGCGACTGAGAGTCATAGACTCCCCCCTGGATAGGACGCCAGTCTATCGCAGGATTAACCCCCCAACACAAGGTTGGTACCCCTTTTACACCTGGGTGGGTGAGAAAATAGCCGTAAAGTGCCTTTTCCAAGGGCACAACGCCATAGCGGAATAGCTGGGATCGAACCCGCAACCTTTAGATTACGAGTACAACGCCCCAACCACTAGGCCACAGCGGCGGCGCCCTTTGTAAGAGTAGGCCATTTTATGCCAGTAGGAATGGATGACAAAATTTAAAATATGCATACATGCAGGCCTCGTGCTTAGATACTATCCCTGAAGTCAGAATGCAGCTACCTAAATGGGAGGGAGTCGCATACACAAAAATCTCACCATTGGTGAACCTCGGAGCTCAAGCCAAGGAACAAAACAAAACAAAAAAGTTGTAGAGGATATCTACAATGTTAATGTATGTCAGGCATTGGAAGCAAATCATATGTGCCAGAATTGTTTTCAACTTATTAAAATACTTGGGGCTTGAACATAGTGGCTTTTACACCACAATTTCTAAATCAGATGTATTTGGGACTGTTATTGTGTAATGGTTGAATGTTTCCAAGGCCCTGTGCATAAAATGTTGACCATTTTCTCACAGGAAAAATGCAAGGGTTTATTACTGCTCATTCTAATGAGTCATTGGGCATTACTGTTTTTGTAAAATTCCACATGACCATTTTACCAACAGTGATAGTAGTATTGTAATGTGCAACCATCATGTTTCAGTTTGACTTTGGTGAGATCTTCATCCACCAAGCCATCCACACCATTGAGTTCTGTCTGGGCTGCATCTCCCACACTGCCTCTTACCTGCGACTGTGGGCTCTGTCTTTGGCTCATGCTCGTAAGTTTTCCTCAGTCCTTTTGACAGAAAGTGTAAATGTAGTTTTCTGTGGCACTTTAAGTATTCATATGTACAGCCTACTTCAGTCTGGCAGTAAGATATATACAATGGACACTGCATAAGTATGTGTGGGTTGGGTGGTGTTTCCATTTGTAAAAGCTGCAAGCTTTCAAGATATTCTTTTGTCATAACTCATGACTAGATTACATGAATTACCCAGTATGAGAAAAATTGACTTTAAAAAAATTGGAATTATGTTTGCCTTTTGATAAATAAATTGGTAAAGGTAATTGTACACCATGTACTGGTCCATGTCAGAGTAGTAACTTTGGCTGGAATGGCAGCTTCACTGGCCATTATGTCAGATGAATCCATGCATGTCCCACATCATTTTCCTTAATGTGTTAGAACTGGGAGATGTTCATCAACCAGAAAGATTATGAAAATCAGAATTTATAAATGGAAGTTAACAGGACAAGCATATTGCTGACATGGTGTCTATCAGTCAAAAATCAAGCATTTTTGGTGGACATAGGGGCCATTTTAGAATAGATTACTGAAGTCTGACACAATAAGTATTCAGGGATATATTTTTGAAAATTTTTATTTTTGGCAAGATGTCAGAATTAAAAAGTAAATGTGTCGTCATTTTGAACATTCAGCTCAGATGTTGAATGCTGTTCATTATGAAGAGTTCTTAGTAAAGGCAATTGAAAACAAAAATTGATGCAACCATTTTATACCCATCAGGTTAAAAAAACTGAGTATAATCTCAAAATTTGAAGCAAGCTTTTTCTCTGCATGGAAGGTATAGATAGCTTGCTGTTTTGTCAGTCTTGTATAATTTCCATGAAATAAGGAGGATTGAAATAACCGTAAAATCTTTGATGTGTGTTGTGAATTTAGAGCTGTCGGAAGTGCTGTGGTCCATGGTGTTCAGCCTGGGCCTGAAGATGGACATGCAGTACGTGGGCAGCGTCATCGTCTTTGCCCTGTGGTTTGTGTGGGCAAACCTCACCATTGCCATCCTCCTGCTCATGGAGGGGCTCTCCGCTTTCCTGCACACCCTCCGTCTTCACTGGTCAGTGCACAACTCACGCATTCTTCTCTTTACGTGATTTTTTTTTCATTTTCTATGGGGGAAAAATAGTCTCTAAAGGCCTTTTTGGGGAATGCTTCTAGCCCAAAGGGATTGGGAAGCCCCAGTCTTAAAAAAAAGAATGAACATTTGTTTGCTCTTGTTATTTAATAGTAATAATTTAAACAGTGCTATATATTGTAAAAACAAATCAAAGCGCTTGCATTCGACCTATACAACACACCAGCAATCAATAACAATTATGATTTTAGCAAATTCGAATGTACACATACACTCACGCGCACACACACACACACACACACACACACACAGAGGTTAGACACTTTCAGGCATTGCCTTTTGATCAGTGCCTTCTAAAGTCTGTCTCTGTACAGTGTCACTCTTGATTGTTCAATTATTGGTTGTTTTTTTTGTCAATTTTCTGTGACTTAAACGGAGAATGAATTGACTGCCTTTTTTTTTTCCTAAAGTGTCACAGCAAGTGCAACATTCATTATATTCTATACATCAGCCAAAAAATCCACTGGGTAGATGCTTCACCAACTGCATAGGTCATGCATGTGCAAATTCAAAAACAGGCAATGTGCACACAAACATTGCTGGTACGGGTATATGACTGTGCACCCATGTTAAAAGTCTCCTGAAAAGTAAGGACGAGTGCCTGGTAGTGAAAGACAAGAACGTTTTCTTTTGCAAGTTTCCTCTTCGCTCAGTGTTTATTGTATTTTTACTTTAGGTAAAAAAAATATCTATTTGTACAGAGTATTATTGTAGATAAAACAGTGATTCAGTGACTTTTATGAAATTTGAAATATTTCCCAAGGTGATGCTTGCCTATGGTTTGCTGTTAAATAGTGAGTTGGTCTTGTCTTTGGGCCAAGCATTAATTTACTCATATAACCACATGCGATTCCCCCCCCCCCCCCCCCCCCCCCGTACTCTGAAGCAAGCTTATTAGTCTGGTGTCATCATTGTTTTGACTCGTTCTTGTCCACCCAAGGGGATGCTGTGGACCTGTCAGTATGTGCAGCATCCCCACCTTATGGAAATTCTGTGCTAGGATTTTCCTCTTTTGAAACCCTCCGTTTCTGCCGTGTTCCTTTTCTTCCTGTCATCTCCTTCTTGTCTATTTTCTGCCTTCTTTCTCCATTCTTCTGCCTTTTTTCCCCAGAATGACATAATAAGTAACAATTCTCTCCCATGCTACAGTCAGATGCACTGGGCCTGACGTGTCAGGCGTTTAATGGGCAGTGCAAGGCATTTTCACTCATACAACAAACAACAATAGTTGCTGTCTGTTTGACGAAGAAAAAGAAGAAATCTTTCTCATTTGTGAAGAAACTTCCATTGTGTATACCAGGCTTTAAGCAGTGGCTTACAATGTGTGTCCAGGGTGGAGTTCCAGAGCAAGTTCTATGAAGGGGATGGAACACTCTTCCAGCCATTCACCTTCAAGGAACTCCTCAAGATCAACTCCCTGGAAGACCTGAAATAGATCTAACATCACAACCTGTACCAGTCTGCTATTTGTCTACCAAATGTGTTTGCATAGACTGCACATTTATTATCAACTACTGTTAAAAACATACTGACATCAAAGAGTATAGCGCTTTGTGAAAACAAAGTGCACAGTGTTAAAATTTGTGGGTATGCATATTTATAATCAACTACTGTTAAAAAACATACTGAAATCAAAGAGTATAGCGCTTTATGAAAAAAAGTGCACAGACTCAGTTAAAATTTAGTTTTCAACTTTCACAAAGTCTGGCTTTTTTTTTTGTTATGAAAGACAGTGATAATTCAAGTTCATTGAAAAAAATTTTGTTTCCTGAAATACTCGGAGCATGTTAAACTTTGTAAGAAAATTATCTTTTTGGGTGATACTAAAAATCTTATGTTCTTATCTACTGACCAAATCCTTTTTCCTATGCTTAAAATGTGTAGTTTTCATTGACAGAGTAAGGAGATATGTAAATCAGAAAAAGAGCACTGTTTATTGTTGTTATATGAGTTTGGTGAGGGTATTTTGTTTAAATGTGAAATTTTTCAGGGTTTGTTTTTAAATCTTTTGAATTGTTACAATGTTATTAATGTTCTTGATATAATTGTTATTTAATGTTCTTCAAGGGTATTTTGACTTTTTTCATACATTTGTTCAGTACATTCAGTTCCTAAGTTTTGAATTTTATTTCCATCATTAGATAGTTTTTCTGGTTTTATTTTATCTTTGACTAAATCGCCACATGTCCACAAAGCTGAAACTTGCACCTTCTCCCCCACATGCCTGTGGTAAAGAAAACCAGACAGGCGAGCACATCCTTCAGAGGTGCACGCTATTAAGCAGCCTGAGGAAGAAAGTGTGGTCGATGGAGATAACCCTACAGACCAAGCTGTACAGCCCACAAGAGGAGCTGGAAAGGACGTGCCATTATTTTTTTGAGACACATCTGACGGTGTGTAAAGTAAACGAGAGAAAATTTCATTTTTAACTTTTATGGTTCTTCATTACGTTGCCTTTTATGTTCACATCATGGGTGTCAAAGTTGTATAGTCATCAGTGTAGCTGACATGTTCAATGCAGTGATGCTTTCAACCAAAAGTACAACTGACTTCACTTGTTAACCAAGCTAGTTCCATTTATTTGTGGATTGTCGGGCTTCAGAAAATATGAAACCCACCAAGAGTTTTTACATTTTTCTTCTGTGCAGGTGTGGGCTGTGTGATAAACAGTTTTCTTCTGTATAGTCAGGCCAGCGAAATAGGAAAAGGGGTATCTGAAAGCAACATTCACTAGTTATTAACTTATACTTACAAATGAATGAAATTTCGATAAAAAACAACTGAGTAGCAGGTTCAGTTTGATTTAAGAATGCCTAACATTCAAGTCATTGTGATTGGGTTTTGTTTGTTTTTTGGTGGGGGGGGGGTTTTTTTGTTTTTCCAGAAAATTGGGTCTGCATGGCTGATGATTTACAGTGAAAGTTAAAAAATATTTAAGTAAGAATACATTCTGGTTTTTTTTTTTTTTTAATTGTTACTTAGATCTCAATTTGAAAGATTTTTTCCCTTTTATATATATATATATATATTATATATATATATATTATATATATATATTATATATATATATTGCATCTTTGCCTTTTGTTTTTATTTCTTTTTTGTTCTGTAAATTTCTGTTACTTGCTCTAAGCTTTGTTACTTATAATCAAGTATAAAAGAATTTATTTGCCATTTTTATTTTGCTTCTTTACAGTAGAGTAGTTATTTATTTACCATTTTATGAAGGATATGTCTATACTTTTCCAGGGTATCTATGTTATTTTATTTACTTATTTTTTTTATCAACCAACATTCCAACTCCTGAAACAGGACAAAGTATACACAAACAGAATAATCTTTTCTGGGTAATGATTCAGCATACAGTGTTCTGCACTTTCCAGAGTGAGTTGAAAGCAGAGGAAAGAAAATGACTCCCTGCTTGGCCCAAAGATGAATCATTCTAGATACACCCCCAGGGTTTATATATTTTACAAGTACTGTGCTGTATGCAGATAGTCATGATCATAGTGCTTCCTACAATAAACAAATGGTAGTAGAAATTGCAAGGCAGTGGTTTGGTGGTGTGCTTTTTTTTTTTTTTTTTTTTTTTTTTAAATCTTTCTGTCCCTTTCTGTTCTAAATTTTCAACTGTCTGTTGTCCTTTTTCCTTACATTTCATAAATAATTAGTTTCTATCTTTGTGTGTGTGTGTGTGTGTGTGTGTGTGTGTGTGTGTGTGTGTGTGTCCGCACATGCATTATACAATATGCAGTTGACAGACTATTGTGTCAAGAATCTTGAGTGAATAAACTGGCTACTGAATAATTGAAATAATGATACATGGTTCCAAATTTTTCTTTGTATTACATATGCGCCGACCTTGGGTTGACTGAGATCTTTACTTTGGAGTGGAAACAAAATATTTTTAAAGAAACTGACAGGGGTAAATTTTTACTATAAAAAATATTAAGCTCTCTCTCTCTGTAAAATTTCAGTTGAGTTATTTGGAGATTTTGATGAAGTTCTCCAATAGTATATAAACAATTATTTACATTGTTTTACTATAAAGTTTAATGAAGTCTCTCATGGTTAAAAACAAACCAAAAAAACGATGAAAAAGTTGTGTTATTTATAGGGTTTGATGAAGCTCTCTAGGGTAAAAACAAAACGAAACAAAAAAAAACGATGAAAAGGGTATCTATAGGGTTTGATGAAGTTCTCTTTGAACCCCCCCCCCCAAAAAAAAAACCCACAATGAAAAGGTTGCATTATCTAAAAGGTTTAATGTTCTCTATTGTAAAAAACAAAACAAAAAATAAACGATGAAAAGGTTGTGTTATCTATAGGGTTTGATGTTCTCCTAAAGCATCATTTTCAAGGTTTTAAGAACAGGTTTTTTTTGTTTTTTTCAAAATGAATCCTGAACAGAGTCTATAGGGTTTTAGTGAAAAGTTCTCCTATAGTTTAAAGAAAAAATCCCAAAACCAGTTATTGGGGTTCTCCCATGGATTAGGTGAAAAGTTCTCAGATATTAAAAATAAGATAAAATAGACCCTACAAAATTGTAGTGTGAAATAAACTTGCTTGTTCAGTATTGTGAACTGCTCTAGCCGTTATTCCCCTGGTGCGCCCATTTATAACGTAACCCTGTAGCGCCCATTAGCACCGGCAAACCATGTGCTTATTATGAGGGCCGCCATTGTTGTTTACATAAACGAGATTCTCACGAGAGTTGCTGTCTTTGCGTGAACAAGATGCCGCCATGTTCTGAACTTTACAGTGTTCAAATTGGCACGGTTTTAAGCAAATTATAAATTTTTACAGTTTGCTAAATAAATCTTGTTAGAGCAATGGTTAGGATGGCTGCTAAGAAAGGATTTGGATGCCTATAGAGCAGATTTAAACTTTTCCCATTGGAATATTGTTAAGACTGATCGAGTAGATGGGGCAGTGTGGCCTAGATACTGTTGTTTACAAGTTTGATGGAGGAGATCGTGATTGCCATACCAATAGCAAAAAAATGTCATGATTCAATTTTTGTGGTTTTTTTGGTGAATAACTGCATGAAAGCAAAAGCGCCTGGCCCAGTGTGTACTTTATTTATTGCAGATTGCAGGAAATAATATTTCTTGCAGTAAAAGATAGTATAAATATATTTAATCAGTTTTTGTGTAGTAACTATTGAAAGTTGTAAAAATTACTTCCCTTCGACACAAATTTCACAGGGAATGAACTGTGTGACCTCAGGGGAATAAGGTTAAAAAAAAGTTAAAGTCTGTCCCAAGCCTAAGGCTCATCAGGCCAGTGCTTATCCCGGTTTCTGTGGCGTTAAGCAACTGAGAGTCATAGACTCCCCCCTGGACAGGATGCCAGTCTATCGCAGGGTTAACCCCCAACACAAGGTTGGTACCCCTTTTATACCTGGGTGGGGTGAGAAAATAGCCGTAAAGTGCCTTTTCCAAGGGCACAATGCCATAGCCGAAAGCTGGGATCAAACCAGCAACCTTTAGACTACAAGTCCAACGCCCTAACCACTAGACTACGGTGGCGGCTACGGGGAATAAGGGCAAAAAAATGCACAGTGAAGTCTCATCTTAGGGCAGACAAGTTTTGTGTGCAACTATGTACTAGCTACCGGGGAATAAGGGCTAGACAACAAAAAATGCACAGTGAAGTCTCATCTTAGGGCAGACAAGTTTTGTCTGCAACTATGTACTATGTCTTGTATATGAGAGATGAGAAAGGGGGTTGGGAGTTATGTCAACCTGTAAAAGTAGAGCACAAAAGACAAGAAAAAGAAAATCTGAATCAAACATTTAGGACATAAAAATACACAAAAGCTAAAATATCATTAAAACATTTCAGGACTTTATTCTTTCATTCAAGTCCATGCCAAAAGAAATGCTGCGGTGATGCTGTCTCTTAATGAAAAAAAATCTTAAATTCCAATCTCATAAAAAAAGGACAGAAGCCAAAAAATAAGAATATACATTCATTCAAAACAAAACTGAAACAGGCATCTTTTATTTTTCTATACATCTTTTCTGTCTTGTGTCTCACTATTACACATGTTTCAGCGTTCTACACTCGGCTCACATCTGTATCCAACAACTCAGCTCACATCTGTATCAGTTCACATCTGTATCCAACAAAACATACTTTACACAATTCTTCCAGACTCCAATGCAATTTAAAAGCTCTCTTGCTCTCTCAGACAAAAGAAGCCCCTTAACGTCACAAGATTACATTTTTGGACAAATATACCCATAGCAGTAGTAAAGACAAAAGGCAAACACATAAACATGGGATAAATTACTGAAGCAGGTCCTTGGGGCACATGCATGCACTCAAATTCACAAAGATATGCACAAGAAGTGTCAACATCAAATCATAAATCAAAATGTCTAAGCACATACCAATGAATGACAGATTACTGGAAAAGTGAAAAAAAAATCCAACATCAGATCATTCCTTAAAGACAGAAAGTTTAACTGTTTTACAGATCATTTTTAGTCACAACGCAGCATTGCAGGTACAAAGATAATTAGGTTACAACTGAAAGATCACTTGTCAACTGACTTTTTCTTGATCTTAGAAATGTAAACAATACAGACAGAAATGTCAACATGACAGCATCATTTCATGCACAATAATGTGGTGATAAAACTTCAATAGCCTTTCAGTCAAATCACAGAGATGTCAATAAAATCACCTGTTTCAGCCTGAAACTTCATTTCAATGACACTAAACTTAAGAGAATTCATTTCCCAAAGCTCCACAATCCACTTCCAAGAAGCAGTCTGGGTTATATTATACTGATGATACTCTCAGCCTCAATGTAAAATGTAAAAGTATTATCACTGCAGATGGAATGACTACAGTGCCATAATCAACATTAAACCCCGACGTCAAACTAAACGAAACAATAGTAACATAGTTTCAACCAAGAACTATATTTTCTATATTTCAATCTTTCAACCAAGAACTATATTTTCAATATTTCAATCTTGAAGTTGTGCATCTTTGTTTAGGACGAAAGTTGCTGTATTTCTCTTAACTCCAGTGTTGATTAGACAAGAAAACAATATGCAGAAACATATATGTGGCGCTCCACCACGAAATGAGTCGCTTAGCACATTACCCAATTTTGCACTAGGAGCCTTTAAAGGCAGGTGGGGGTCAAGTTGTCAATTTTGAGATTTTGATTGATTATTAAACTAGATCTGTTTATTTACCTTAAAATGAAATATCAAGGCATAATTTTTATTCCTTTTGCTTTTAAATGTGTTTTGAAAATACCAAAGCACTCATTCTGACAACCTGTTACTAAAATAAACTTGCCCGTTTCTCATTTTGTCCCATCCTGCAGTCTATCATTTCAATTTGTAATAATGTTGCACAGAATTGTCCGATTTTCAATCTGTTTTTTTGTATTTGATAGCCACTTTATTGCACATTAATAACATGTCAATAACTTAAAATTGACCTCGGGTGCACTCCGTCTCATTATGTGGTGGAGCGTCACATATTTTTTCTGAAGTCTTAATATGTCCAGACATTTCATGAAATCACTTCCAGACCACATCAAATGATACATTCCAGTTTCTGCATGCAGCAGGATTTGGAAATCAGCCCAGAAACACTGTACTATGCTGGGCCTGTCAGGGAACAGCAAGCATCTGTAGATACGTGGATAGGAAATATGAGGCCTCTAAGGACAGATATTGACAGCAGTCCAACCTAGAAATACCAAATGGATATACCTTAACCCTAACACTAATTCTAACCTCATGCTAGGCATGATACTACAGTAAAAGCTCATTTCTCAAAATACACATATGTTCAACTTTTGTCAATCCTAATTATCCAACCTTATAACTGTTTAGTTGAACTAGAATTGGTTTCTTCAGGGGGAGAGATATTCTTTGAATGTTGCAAAAGCACACAAACAAAAATAATACTAACCATGGTTGGCGTTTACAATGGGTAAGAGGCTCCAAGCATTTCCTGCAGTGAACTAAGAAGACCAGTTTTCTTGGCCTCAATATTTATTTGTTTCTGTTTTAGGGGTCTCTAAAACTTCTGGTAAAATGTACCACAACTAAAGACATATGAAAAAATAAATCTAGTAAATGAAGAAGGGAAGTGGATGAGTTCATGACATGACAACTGTCCCAAAATAAACATGTGAGGCCTCTGTTGATGCACTATCAGACCTGTCCAGGAAAAGCAAGGTACCTGTCCCAATGTGAGAACCTGTGTGATGGTATGCCAGCCAGGCCTCAACATGGAAGTAGAAGTTAGTCTGTATAGTATACCCTCAGCCATTTGACTAGTGACCAGCAGGGTGTTGGGTTGAATACACTGTAGAGCCAACTGCAGTCCTCAGTTCTGTTCAGTTCCTGGCAGCACTGCCACAGCCAGGGGCAATGGACATCTCTCCCCCTTGGCCTCCGTCCCGGGGTGGGCACTGTCAACACAGCCAGAATGAGTGACAAGTATTGAAGGCCATACTCCTATAGTTACCGCATATCTTACATTACAGAATGAATACTCATTCTTATAGTTATAACATTTCTCCCTTTTAATTTTCAAAAAACTTCCACTTGTTCACAAAGTAGATTATTCATGTGCAAAATAAAAACTGCAAAAAGCAACATTTGCAGAAAATCAGGAGAATAATTTTTAAAAAATTCTAACAACATAATCAAGGAGCATCACTTTAACTAGCAAGATGTGGCTATCACTTTTACTGGCTACAAACTCCATCTTGGAGATGAAACCTTATTACCACTTGCTACAGTCCTGAACCTATCCTCCCCTAAGGAGGATTTAAACAGTGCAGTGCCTTTACATTTAATGTATATTTCAAGTCGTATTAAATAAATCAAATATTGAAAGATTTAAGTTGTGTTCCATAAACAAACTAACCAACCCACTAACAAAACTGTATAAACCATAAGAACCTCCTTTTTGTTCTTTCACTCAAACTGGTTTAAAAAGACTCCACACAATGGACCAAGTAGTAAAAGTGACCACGAGATCAGCAAAATATCTGCATGCAAAAATTTTTTTGAAGATCTTACAAAATGAATCAGCAGTTGCAGAAAATTCTTATCATTCACTTTTGATTAGTAATCCTACTTTCGTTTTACAAGCGTAACTGACACAAACTTCAAGACATCATTCACAAAATAATCTGCCACACCATTTAACATGAAATAGAGAATTTTGTGTATCTGCTATTGTTTTCAAAGTCAGAATAAATATAAAGTTTTTTCCACCCTAGTGTTTAGATTCCTGTATAGTTATACAATGGTTTTTGGGTTTTTTGTTTCGTTTTTTTTGCTGCCTTATCTTCTGTGACACCCCCGTCCTACTGCTCCCACCCCGCTCATTTCAACCCCCCGCCACAGCCATACCCAGATCTGTTGCGTCTCATCCCTGGGGTCATGAGTCCACAGGGAACCCATCAATATTAGGCTGTTGTGGGGCCACCAGCCAGAGGGGCCATGCACTTCTGCTGGGTCACTTTGGTGGTGCTCAGTGGTGCCTGTTCTGAGCTAACATACGCAGGACACCACCTACTAAGCCCCCTACTAATGACAGTGTTAGCTCAGTCGTGGAGCCAGACTGAGTGGGTCACCCACACGAGGTGGCAACCATTATACAATGTTAATCTAAGCTTTAATTCTCATGGAAGAGGCAGCCCTGACATGGTCACAGTATCTGAGAAGGAGGCTATATGTATTAGACCGACTGATTAATGGGTTCTCACAATTTAACTGACCTTGACATGGATTTGATTTTTCAACACTGCTGCCCTCAGAATCAAAGCCTGAAACAGAAAACAATAGTAATTTGAACATTAGTTAAAAAGTTACTTAACTAATTTCTACAAATTTGTGTTAAAAAGCAGCTTAACTGCAGATGAAAATATCAGAAGTATACCTTTTGGAAGAGTCTATAATCAAACCCACCCTTCCCCCAAGACTCCACTCAATCACTTTGAATCAGACAGCCAAGGTGCATTACGTATTTGCTACAGACTAAACTTCTTGAATGAAATATTCCAACAGTTTCTCAATCTTAGCATCAACATGTGGCCACAGACTCTAGGAAAGTATTTTGTCCATGAACAAAACATGCACACATTTCTTATACAACTTTCCTTTTGAAAATACCTGTACAACAATGGCTAGATGAACAACATAAGGCTTTCCTTTTTTAAAAAAGTGTTTCCATCTTTTTCCCAGTACCTACTTGTAAACCAGCTGGTAGGTAGTATCAGCAGCGCTGGTTTCAAAGTACATGCCTTTATTGCAGAGAAAAAATCATCTCTTGTTCATCTCAATTCCATCGCCTGATTAACCCTCTACTTCATATCAATTTCAGCAATTCATGGCTTCTTCAACCACATACTGATGGAAAGCACTTTCTGTTGTAAAGACTGCACCTTCCTCTTAGTATCTACTGAATGAATGTAGTGTGAACAATCATCCAGTTCCGAGGCAGACTAAACAATTTTATTGTCCAAAAAATATGATGTATGTCTACCGCTACCAGAGGTAGAATGTGATGAACTCTGATTTTACATGCATAGAGAGATGTCCTCAAATATAATCCTGCAAGTGATGATTTTGTAGAGGAAATAATGTTCATAAAAATAAAAATTTTAGAGCATATTACACACACCAATACAGACATGTAGAAAATCGCAAAATGAGAATATTGTCAAACTTTTGTTTATAGAAGAAATGATTCAAAAACTAGCGCAAAAGATGATATCAGTGATGTTTGCTTACACAGGGAAGACCTGCTGTGTAACAAGCTGCTTACCTTTGTTCTTCTTTGGTAGTCCTTCCCGATGGTTAGAGCCTTCTCAAAAGTGCTGCTCCTTTGGTCAATGTCTTTGGCATACAGGATCTGCAAAAGCAAGTTTAGTCTAAAATCAAACCAGTCTTCATTCATGCACTTCAAAATAAAAAGTCTCAGCCAAAAACTTCTCTTTTTTGTATGGTTTCATAAACACTAAATTGCCAAATCCCCCCGCACCCCCCCCCCACCCCATTCCTTTCTTCTATGAAGGCTCAAGTTGCATGATACAAATGGCTTGCATGTCGTGTCGTAGCCATTACTACTAGCATATATGTATTCAATTAACAAATAACTACCTGGGTAAATGTATTAACCCTTTGACTGCCCATACAAAGAACCAGAACCTGAATCTGCTCTGCCAAAGGACTTTTGCCCAAATGGGGTAATAAATCTAGCATCTAAACTACCAACAATTTGATATTGACATGTGTACAACTTTTGCACAGAATTGAATTCTGTATTAAACCAAACTAATTTGAATTTATAAACATGCCTGAATCATCCAAAAATAAACAAAACAAACAAAAAAAACTGTTCCAGTCAGCCAACAAAACTGAAGAAAAAACAGACTTTCCGTCCACGCAACGGGATTTCCCAACCATATATGGGTAGAGGGAATCCCACACAAGCTTAAAATATCAATTGTTTTGGAATGGACCTTAAAACGAAGTTAGGAAAATTCGGGAAAATCAGTGCACGTCATATGACGTGGTAAGGCACTGGGAGTGCGCTATCAGTAGCACGTCATATGACGTGCTAAGGCAGTCAACGGGTTAATGAAAGAAAATGCACAAATATCTAAGAAAAACAAAGTCATTCCTCTGTTTCCTGTGTAGTTGGTGAATAGAATATACAATATTGATCCAATCCTCCTTTTCTACAACAGGAAAGCACAAACTGGACACCTGACACATTAACATGTCAATTTTTTCCCCTTTGTGCGACTGACATAGCGTAAAATATCTGGCAAACACAAACAGGGAGTTTTGAAGAAACCATAACCTGAGACTTGTTTCATGCACTCATAAGATTTTGTCCCCTCACTCTTTTTTTAAAAAAAAATAATAGAACAAAAACTATACTGCTTATCTACTGACCAACCTTGTTATGAGAATCAATGCGGGCATTGATCTGACCATCAAGGATCAACTGCATCAGTTCATCTTCCAATGCCCCAACAGTAGTGTTGAATGCTGAAGCCATCTTGTGCATGTCAGCAGACAAGTAGGGACTGAAGTACTGAACATAAAATTATAACACATCAGTTACACACATATTTGAAAACAAAAAATTGCACAGGCCAACAGCTTTGTCAGTTATTCATGTCAACTAACTGCCAAAGACTACATTAAAATATTGTTATGTTGTAAAATGTTATGCTGAGATTGCCTTCAGCCATGACAAGCTCTAAACATAACCTGCACTCTCCTTTTAACAGGGAGAAAAATCCTCTGAAATCAGAGTGTGGCTGCCTGTATGGTTAGCCATACACAAAAATTTCTCTTTCAATGTGCAATTTCAATCTCACAGTGATTCCTAGGTGGGATGACTGAGTCAGAGTGCACATTTTGGGGACTACCAGGGTGTAAAGCTGGGGAACGTGCGTGCAAAAAAAGCTCAAATCACAGAACTAGCCCTTTGAATACTCAATATGTGCAGCACACACAGCTACTTGCCTAGTCAACTGTGGCCTAAAAGCGTTCTAAGTGGTACTGAAGCCTAAGAAAGTACTGATTAATAAGGATCACAAACTATCCTTACTTTAGATTAAAAAAAAAATTTTTTAAGTATGAATTTCATGTCAAAGACTTCAGAATCATGAGAATGCTGCTGCAAGGACATGGTGATGGTCTCTACCCAAGCATCAGCCTTGGAATCTCATTCAACCTGGATACGTAAAAGAGCTACAATAGTCATCAGTTGGTGAAAAGTCTTGCTAATGTTGGATAAGATTAAGCTCCATTAAACTACCACCTAAGTGACCACAGGGCCTCTCCCGACTGGTAGTCCAAAGGTGATCAAACATCCACACCTTCCTAGGGACTTCTGATACTGAAGGTGTGAGGGAATGAGCTTGGTGTGACTGAAGTGTTAAGATCAGAATGATCAGCATGGGAACACTAGCACATTATTAAGACTGAGACAGAAAAGAAAAAAACAAAATGCCCAAAGTAAAAAATGCTTCAATAGTAACTACTATTTTTCTTCAGCAGACATCATAAATAAAAATTCAGATTAAATGACAAACTTAACTAGTCAACTAAAATACACACACACACACACACACACACACACACACACACACACACAAAACCACACACACACATCAAACATACCAAAACCAAACCATAAAACAGCACTCTAACTTACACCTATACAAAAAAATGAACACTGAAAGCAGCTTTACCTGACACAATGCTCTGTTCCTGATCTGGGCGTAGAGTGGAGCCACATGGGAGGCAAGGTAGATGTCCAACAGTAAGTTGTCTTTGATGTCAGCTAGAAGCTTGAGGCAAGAAGCATACTTGGATTCATAGAAATGGTGAAGGATGTCTCGCAACTGGGGCTCCAGCTCCAGAAACTGCTTGAATGAACTGCTCAGAATACCAAAGTCAAAGGAGAATATAAAAACCTGCTCAAATGGCAACACATAAAGAGATTACTCACAGACCATATCATCCTCATTCCAATAAGTGACTTTATTTTGAAACTCAGCTTCTTCCATTTCTCCGCCAAGAATAAGACAGTTTTTTTTGTAAAATTAAGACTTCTGACTTACGAACTTATTTGTCACAAGGCATATATATATACCAAAGGGAGTAGTACTTTTATCCTAAAAAAGAGAGCAGACCTGTAAGTTTTTCTCTGCTTGGGAGGGTTTGTGCTCTTGGGTTCTTTTCTTTTTGATCCAGCCCATGCTGTAAGACCATTACAGCTTCCAGCTTTAGGACGATATTCTGAGCACCTGTCTTGATTAACAAAAGCTGGGTGGGCACTTTCAGTTTAGAACAAAGTTTGCAACAACAACAAAAATCAAAATACAAAAAGTTGAATAAACATTACAATGGCATATGTATTTGGCAACTGTGCTTTTCTAAATATACAGATCTGTATATTAATTAAAATAAGCTTTTCAAGCCTTCAGTACAGAAAATGTGACTAAACTATCAAAAACATTTTGCTCTAATCTCAGATTTCTGCTAACACAAATAACAGCCACTAGCAAAGGTTGATCAGAAGTATCTAAAGAAACAAAAGATGATGCACTGACCTGCTTGCTATGACATGGACCTGTAACTCCTGTCTGTCAAAGGATGCCAATGCACACAGGGCACCATAGGTTGCAACATTGGAGGGGGACACAAGCTGCAGAACATGAGGAAAAAATGGTGTAAACTGCTGTCACTATCAATACTGCGACTGCTGATATGAACATAAAGATCAAAGTAAAAAGTATCTAAAAAAATTACTTTGTTGACCAAGACAAACACATATACAGACTGCCCAATCTTTAAAACATCTATGTACAATCAACAGCATGCACTATGGCACAGAATTTTTGTCAATCTTTGGCATTTGTTGCTGGTAAAGCTAACAGATACCACACTCAATAAACAATGCTGATGCAAATCAAAAGGAAAAAGCCCCCCAAAGTCAGAATGCAGCTACCTTAATGGAGGGTAAAAATAGTTGCATATGCAAAATCTCACCATTGATGAACCTCAGAGCTTTAGCTGAGGAAGCACCCCCCCCCCTCCCCCCCAAAGGAGCTTAATTTGTACTTGAACTGCTTCAGGGTGAGTGTATCTTTTATTTCAGCATATTTCTTAAACTCTGGCCTTATCTAAAAAATTTACGACAAGAGAAGGATGTGTAAAAATGTAAACCAGCTAAATAAAATAAAAAAGTAAACAAACAAGAAAACCTCAAGAAACAAACAAACCAACCTCTGGGAAATCACAATGGTCGAAGTTGGCCAGCAGGAAATGCTTGGCAGCAGACTTGTACTTGCGTGTTGCCAGATCTGCCAGACCAGCGGCACACTTCAACTGAGTCTGCACCGTCAAACTGGCTTCCTTTGCGCTTTGCTGAAATCACAAATGTTTTTGCATAAAAAACATTCTTCTGTAGACTCCATTCTTAAAAAATTAATTGCTAATCACTATTGTCTAGATTTCATTTTCTCAAATTAAATTACCAATCAGCATAAAGGAGGGATATCAACACTACAACTTTGAATTAAGAAATCTTTTTGTCTTTTGATCTGTTTGCTCTCAAAAAACAATAGTCTTTGTCTTTTCTTAATTATTCTTAGATTTTCAATTCAGTATATGATAAAGTCATCTGCTGAAGTGAAAAGAGTGAGCACCGGAAAATTAGAAGCATGATTTTATGACATACAGGGGTAATACAGTTATCCATAAATCAGGCACAAATCTGAAGGTGAAAGAGTTCTATCACTAACTATGGTTTTGTCAATGGACTTGACAAAGGACCCCATAGGAATGGTGTCAACCAAGTGATAGCAGCAGTCCACAGCTTTTGCTAGCTATACTGGTTTTAAAACAAAAGAGGCAAAAACTTGTATGAAAACACTAAGTGAAAGGAGTAAGAAGGCAAGAAAAAGCAAGAAAAAATGAAAGGAAAAAAAAGAGGCAAAAACAAAGAGTGATGAAAAAGAGAAAATTCTAAGCACAAAGTGGGAATGTATACTATCTTAGGGAGATTCACCAAAATGAAATCAATAACTAACTGACCTGCAGGCTGCCTACGACTGATCTTCTGAAATGCTATACAATCAATCAGCATACTATATTATACTTTTATACTTACATCTGCCTCTGGAGTGGACTCTGCTTTGTTGACATAGCTCAGCACATGAGACCAGTTTTGTAAATATACGCTAACCTGCAACACAATGACATGACTTTCAACTGTATCTACTTTAAGACATGAATGTGCCTTGTACAATCAGGAAATCAAAATAACAAGCACAAGTATTTCTCCTGAAGTAGCTTTGCCTCTAAGTAGACAAAAAGCTTCCCCTCTCTGTCTGTCTCTCTCAAAAACAACAAAACAAATTCTATACTGCAGTGTTACAAGGACATTCTCACCAGCTACCATATCTGAGTATCTCTACCTCTTTTTTTTAGCAAGCTTGGATAGATGACTTGTACTGTACTGTACTTGGGTTTCTTTTAAAGCGAAACCCTAGAAGCTATGAAGATATTTACATAATAAAAACAAAACCTCAAAAACAGACACCTCTCTAATACACTGCCAACTATAGCACATGAAAAATGCATACTTTCCATACTTTGTAAATCAAGTCTTGCACACATATCGTTGATCATCTTGGTGGCAGAAAAAAAAAGGTTAGCTTACCTTTATCACATTTAAACACATGTTGACGACATGTTTGGGATTGGTGCAGTAATCCCGAGCACGTGAATAACACTTCAGAGCATTGGTCAGGTCACCACAGTCGAGGTAATGGTCTCCCAAGTCATCATGGCCTCGTCTGCACAAAGAAGTACACAAGTTCTTTTAGGGCCCATAAGCCAGCAGGGCTGGTTGGCAGTGTCTGTGGAAAGAAAAGGGGGAGGGTGCATGAGGGGGTATTTCTCATTGTGACTTTATTTTTTGCAAGCCATACAACCTGCAGTTAAAAAAGACACGATAGTTCTGTACCAGTGGCAGCTCTTCAGGAGTTAAAGAATTCAAATGAAAGATTATGTCTTCTACTGTCATCATTCTGTTTATATGCATATCCTTACATGACTGTAAAGCTGTTTATGAGCTATGTACTGGGCCTGAAAAGACAGAAAGAGATAACAGCCAAAAGAGAATGGATCAGCCCATATTCTTTCTGTGTGTGATTATAGGTCTCACAGCAATGGTCTCTTCTGCCGACAGTCACTACTTCAATGATGAAACAAAGCAACGTAAAGCTGAAAATGATGCATTACTTACTAAACTTTGAAACACCTTTGTTGTAACAAAACACTAACACATCTGGTTCTGCAATCTGATCAAAATCAAAGCAATCTCATCCCAATTCAACAGCAGAAAATGATGACTGAAACACAGTGACTGCCAAATAACTACAAATTGTGAAAACAATGTCTTTATACCTAAAAATCTTGAAGATTCTTAAATTTCCTAAAATATTTAGTACTACAAAGTTTACATCAGTTGCTACAAGTTGCTACGAGGAACGTAGATACAGCCTAGAACTATCTCATTCACATGACAGTCACATGGCGTCCTATCCAGGGGGAGTCTATGACTCTCAGTCGCTCAACGCCACAGAAACCAGGATAAGCACCGGCCTGATGAGCCTTAGGCTCGGGACAGACTTTAACTTAACTAACTGATGTATGAAGCAGTCTGAAAACTACATTTTCTTAGCTTAGTCCCATTATATGATCAAATCACTTAATCAAGAGTCATCCTGCAACTGGACAGCTGCCCCCCCCCCCAAAAAAAAACAACAACAACAACACAACAACAACAACCCACCTCAAACAAACACAAAAGACACACATTGACAGAAATTATCACTGAGACCAAGTTACAACTGAATATCTATTACTAAAATTAATAAACATCACCCCCCCACACACACACACACACAGTTAAATAATTGTAATCTCTCCTCAAAATCGAAGAAACTAGTGAAGATGGACAGCATATTTTCAATTTAAAAAAGACACTATGTACAAGCACGTAATGTTTCCATGAAAACATTGCATAGTAGATAGTACTATTGAAAATCAGGCACAAGTCAACAAGCAAAAAGAAGTTTCTCACCGAATGCTTTCTTTGATGGAGTTGCTCTTGTAGTTTTTGAGGTCTGTGTCCAGTTTCTCCAGTTTGAAGGCAGCTTTCTTTGCCGTGGTTTCCATCCAGGGCACATCAAGAGGGGGAACACTGTGCACTGACCCTGTCACTGCATCTGGTAGTGTGCTGTTGCTGCAAAAACCATCTGACTAGGTCTCAAATGACAAAAATTATGGGGTTTAAGGGAACATGACAGACACCCATACAAATTCTTTAATAAAACTGCAATGTTTCAGAAAAGGTATGAAAGCAGACATAAGAAATACCATTATGTGCGTCCTTTCACTTATTTCATTGCAATTACAATTACCAAACACAGACAATAAATCACATTTAGAGTACATCCAATTCATCAAAGACTTAAAAATCAATGAAGAAGATGCTAACATGCATCACTGATTCTCATTCACAGGCTGCAGCCCTTCACTATCATGCTCTTGACTCATCACTATTGAAGACTTAAAGCGGTTGCGTTCTGTGCCTTCCAATGGATCGTTATATTATATATGACAGAGATGCACAAGTTAGCGCTACAGATGACAGCACTGCTGCCGATTTGACATCATCTCCCCCCATAAGGTGATCTATCAACAGGTGTTGAAATTGTTACCACTTTCTTTTACCTTTTCTTGATCATCTTTTTTGGACAAAGATAAAATTTTTGCTGTTTAAAAAGAAGACTGATGTTGGCCTTTTAAAAATTCAAAGACTTTTCAAGGACTTTATCAGCCAGCACTTTTTCAAGCACTTTTGAAGCCCTTAAAAAGGCCCTTACAATTTCTTTTCAAGGACCTGCACGAACCCTGTTTATGACCTAAGTTACAAGACACTGCTCAACTATGTTACAAAAAACAAACCATTCCAACCCACTCATTTTTAATGCCAATGCATTTACATGTACACATAATGCGCCTGCATTATTTATACACATACACACACTTTTAAGTATGTAAATTCTACCCTTTTAAACATGAAAAATTCTTTCAACTCACGAAGATACTGTGTCAGATAGCTTGCGATGAAGCGCGCCATACAGTGAAGTATTGTAAGTGGTCATGACATAGTTCAGAGCCATGCGTAGAGCCTCCACTCTCAGAGAGGGACAGTGGTCAGCAATGTACACCAGACGGTGTAGGCGCGCCAGACCCGTGTACTGGGCTGCTGTCTGCTCCAGGTCCTGTCCCCAAAAAACACTCTACGACTGATCAGGTGCCCTTTCACTCTCTTAAAACATGTGTTTGTGTGTGTATGCGTAAAGTTGATATCTGTTCATCTTATTCATGGGTGATGGCATGCATGTAAATAATTTGAATGTATCCACAATGATTTTTTGCTTTACAAGATTCAGTGTTAAATAAATTCCACATGAGATATTACCATCATTATTAAAATGAAAGTCACTTTTTTCAATCTGAATTTACCCCTCCACCCCCCTCTCTCTCTCTCACACACACAAACACACACACACACACACATACACACACACACTGACATAGTCACACAGATGCATTCACCTTTATTGACATTTGTCTGGCTGTTTGTTTCTAGGCTTAGTCCCCATCATTCATGGGACTATGCATAACATCAACAAAGTACTAAGTACAGCCAGTACTGGTATGATTGTAGACCATAGTTTGTTTTCTTTAGTTGTTCCTAGTTATAGTAGGACACTTCAAGCAAGAAAAAGAAATAAACACATTTTCATGTCTTGAAAAATTTAGATACATTTCAGAAAAAGAGACAGAAAAAGACATAAACACATTTTCATGTTTACCTAGAAAAATTGGTGTGGACTGACACTGGCAACATTTGAAACACAAAAATTTATACTAAGTAGCAAAAATATTAATGTAACGTAAAGTTTGGGTGGTGGGTTTTCTTTCTTTGGGTGGTGTATTTCTTACTTTGTGTCTGTTTTGTTGTTAGTTCATTACAACTGGTCTCTCCAAAGTTATATTATCAAACAAGAAAATTTCAGCACACATTAACTTGATTAAGTCAACAGCTGCATTAAACACTTTTCCGCAAAAAATATTTTGAATAAAAATTATGCAGCTTACAAGAGAAGGATTTTCCACAATGTACTGCGGTTCCTCTTCAATATTATCATTTTCCTCTGGTGCTCCATCTACCTGCATCGGCTCCACAGCCGCTTGATTCTGTATAACACACACACATAAAACTTTGGCAAAAATCTATAAACAGAACAAATGCCGAAATGGAAAAGTGGCAAAATAGGGAACTTCCAAAAGTAGCATTCTAATTGCTTTAACAAAAAAACAGCAATTAAACACACACACACACACACAACACACACACACACACACACACACACACACCACACACACAAACCCAACACAGGAAAAATATCAGCCATGACATAATATCATAACAATATAAGCAAAGGTTAAAACAAGTTAATAAAAAATATCCCCCAATCATTCCATTAACATGAACAACAACAGAAAACAAAAACAAAAACAACCCCATCCCAAACAACAACAAAAAAGAGGGGGAAAGCTAATAGTAATAATACTGTAATATTTATTTATTTATTTATTCTTTTATATCGAGGATAACAGAAAAAGCAATCATGTGCTTTTTTTCATCCGGTCCCCATGTGTATGCAGTTTTGGTAAATATTGTCATCTGTTCCCACCGGCACACGATGGCCTACTCTTACGAAAAGCGGAACAGGATTTAACATGTGCGTAAGATGTTCTGTGTGCGTTCGCACACGGGGCCTCGGTTTATAGTCTCATCCGAAGGACTTTTGGGGAGAGTGGAGTCGGCACTGATGTTAACTCCAGGAGAAAAATTTCCTCGACCGGACTCGAACCCGGGTCTTCAAATTGCGAGCGCAATGTTCTGACCACTAGGCTATCCGTCCCCCTAATAGGGCCTATGTGAAATGGAATGTCTCAGTGACGGTCAAACTCAAAGTGCAAGTCTTTTGCCTAGTTTTGGTTGAGGCAATAAACCAAGGTCCCATCTGCAATGCATTTAATGTGGGTAAAAGAGCCCATAGGTAGAACTAGTACAAGAAAGAACTTTACCCCTGGCAAAAATCTGTTGGAAAAAAAGCCTCTCTACTTCATCTTGATAGTGATATGGAAATTTATACTAAATTATAGTACACACATGCAGACAGGAAAACAAATGGCACTGCTCCTGTGGTGGTAGGTCCTCCCCCGGGGAAGCAGCCTGACTGAAAGTGGTAGGCCTATTCCATTCCTTTTTTTTTCTTCTTCCTAAAACGCTCAGACAGCAACTAGTTAGTCAATAGTATCATATTCCTGAAGGCTGAACATGTGTTGCCCTACCATTAAGTAGTAAGTATCAAGATCCTGGCAAGTCAGGCCCGGCACATCCGATTTCATCTTTCATCGTGTAAAATAATAAATTTGATCTTTTAGGCCTATATCTTTCTGAGGAGAACGGTACAAGAAGACAGAAAATAGACGAGGAGTGACAGGAAGAAAAGGAACAAGGCAGAAAGAGAAGGCAGGACAAGAGGGAATTCCTAGCACAGAATTTCCAGAAGATGGGGATGCTAATTATACTGACAGGCCACCGGCACCCCCACAGGGGAAAAGCTGTGAGAAATGAATTGTGAGCCAGTCTCCACACATCAAAACTACTTGTCCAAGTAGGCCTAGTACTAAATGGTGTGGGTTCAGTGAGTAGGTGAATGCTTTCGTTTTCCTTTTCAGTAAAATGAGCAAATTTTCAAAGACATTAAACACACTTCGATTAAGAATTTCTCCATCGCTGATAATATTAACCACAACAGAATACAAGTAAGTCATAAAAACAGAACACAAACTTGAAAAATCCCTTGCTGCAATGTCAACGGCATCTTGGTATTGTGTCTAAACCGGAAGTGTTCTTCATAATCACGTGATCACTTAGTGAATGGTAAAGGTCAACAATAGCGCGCTTTTTCAACAGGCTGACAGGCATCGATCTTGGCTACTGCTCCTACAAGGGTAAGTTGATGTACAAATCGACCAGCGCATAGGGTTACAACAGGTAAGAACAGTAAATCTGATTGACTTTAATATCTCCACTAACCCATGTTCCGTTTGTTTATTTTATGCACAGAACTATTGATAACACCCAATGTATTATAGATTGCTCTAGGCCATAGATCCTAATGACACAGTAGGGATAGGCTAACTAGGCGGGAAAAAACTATTATCAGTCTCTGCCCCTACTAGGCCTAGCCTACGACTTGCATAGTCTGCTTTTGGAATTTTATGGTCCATCCGCAACATTATTTCTAAAGTAAGAGATGATTCTTTTGGCTTGTGTTGTTGCTTTCACGTTCCTAATGCATAAGTATACTTTCACTTTGAGTTGTCACTTGGGATTGATTTTAGGCGCGATTTTTCTTACATAATATAAGGGTACAGACAGAAAATGATCGGTGGGGAATTGCATCAAAATAGTTCAACTTTTAGGTGATAAAAAAATTTTCTATGGCGACTGCTTAAATAGATCAGTTCATATCCCCTCCCCTTCCCCATGTATAAACACATGTGTTTATATTGTTTATACTATAGACTTTTTTTTTTTAGATCGTAGTCCATTTGTTACCCTACCAAAATACTAACACAGACAAAAAAGAAGTCCCCTCCCTAAGTGGGTATGCATGCACACACACACACACACACACATGGGGACAGGATAGCCTAATGGTCAGAACATTGCGCTGGCAATTTAGTTCAATTCCTGGTTGAGGGAATTTTTTTCCTGGAGTTAACATCAGTGCTGACTCCACTCTCCCCAAAAGTCTTTCAGATGAGACTGTAAACCGAGCCCCCCTGTGTGCAAACGCATGCAAAACATTTTGCCCACATGTTAATCCCTGATCCGCTTTTCATAAGAGTAGGCCATTGTGTGCAAGTGGGAACAGATTTACACAACTGCAGACACATGGGGACTGGATGAAAAAAAGCACACAAGTGCTTATTCTATTGCCCTTGATATTAAAGAATTTTTTTTTTTTTAATGTTTATGGGGTAGCCTGGCGGTCAGAGTGATGTTCTGGTGATCTTCTGACCTTGGTTCAAATTTTGTTCAAGAGGATTTTCTCTAGAGTTAACATTAGTGCTGACTCCATTGCCCCAAAACTGCAAAAGTCCTTGGATGAGACTATAAACCGATGTCCTGTGTGTGAACACACACAGAACACACTTGTACACACTTTAAAACCTGTTTTACTTTTTGGAAGAGCAGGCCATTGTGTGCCAGTGGGAACGGATAACAAAATTGATAAAACTGCATACACATGGGGACTGTTTTTTTTTTTTTAAAGCATAAGTGGCTTATTCCATTAATCTCAAAATAAATGTGTGTATACATGCCTGCACCCAATTCTACTACTTGCAGCTTGATAAAAGTGACATTTTTCTTCATCAGAAAATTGTCAAATCATGATTGTTGATTTACTGGGTCTGTTTCAGGTCAGCAGGATGGCATGTAAAAAAGTTCTAACCTTGGTGTTTGTGCGTGAGCGTTCAAGAATTTTACTTGGCTATAAAAAGCGAGGCTTTGGCCAAGGCTGGTGGAATGGATTTGGCGGCAAAGTAGAAAAGGGAGAAACCATCATGGAGGGTGCTCTTAGGTAAGTGGGATGTCAACTTGGATGATTCACCAGTTTAATGAAAACTTATAAAAGATTTTCAGCTGGTTCCACTATCAAAACAAAATCAGCACGTTTTATGGACTGAGATTAAAAAAATTAATGATAGTAACCTAAGGAAACAGTTTTACACACACAGTGCACACACACACAGTGCACACACACACACACACACATATTAATTAACCCCCAAACTTCCCAGGTCTTTATGGGGGGGGAAACTTAATACCAAAATGTTACACACACACATACACAAAACAACATGGCTCTGAAGTGGCATTCAGCCCAACCTGATCATACAGGGAAAAAGACCAGTTAGCAGCTGAAAGTTAAAAATTATGAATTGTACTTTATCATATGATATTCTGCTATGATACCAGGGTTTTAAATGAGTGCAAACACATGTACGTGTGTGCACAAAGTAACCCTTCTTCAATCAAGTGCTTTTACTTTTGCACTCTAATTTTTGGTGCCTAGGATATTGGTATGAATTTATTTGTTGGATTTTTTGTTGTTGTTGCCATCATGTACAAAGTACAATGCTTTTTTTTCCCTTTTAATCTTATAAATGAAAGTTTCTGTCTTCCAGCTCCTTTTAAAGAATGCCAGGGGTACATATCGGGTTACATGAACTTGATGAAGGGTTTTTGTGCTAGAATGTTTTAATGTTATTGTACCCTATTCTATTTTACCTTTCCTCTACTTTTTTTTAAAAATACTTATTTTACACAAACAGCCCTGAGCTGTCTGATGGGCTTTTGACTTGTCAGGGTGTTAGCGACAGTCATGTTTCAGAATCTGTCAACAATTACTATAATAGTATAAATACATGAGTACACCAAGAAAGCATGTCATTGTCACTATGTCAGTATATATATGTCTAATTGTTTTGTTTTGCTTTTTTTGGTGGTTTTTTTTTTTTTAAGGCAGGATCATAGTGAAGCATGTGCAAATTTTATGATTGTTATGTAAGCAATAGTTGAATGTGATGACAAGTGCTAGAGGAACGGCCTGGTCTGTGGTGTGCAGAGAACTGAAGGAAGAGTCGGGGCTGACTGGTCATGATCTGGATAAGGTTGCAACGCTAACCTTTGAATTTGAAGGTGACCCCGTTCTTCTTGAAGTCCATGTGTTTTCCACAACGAAGTACTCTGGAAAGCCCTCGGAATCAGATGGTAAACTTACTGTATTGAATCTGACGTTGAGTTATTGATCTTTGGGTGGAGGTTTGGGGGTTTTTGGTTGTTGTTTTTTTCTCCTTGTTCCATAGTCTTCCAAGACTGATGGGTGCCTACTACTACTGTTCCTCGGCCAGATCTCTGAGGTTCCCCAGTACAGCAATAGTGAGATTTTGTGTATGCACTGTTTCATCCACCATTAAGGTAGCGCAGCATTCTGATTTCAGGAATGGTGTATTAACACAACACCTGTGTGCATGTGTTTTTAAAAATCTGTTCCTTCTGGCACAGAATGGCATAGTCTCCTGAAAATTGGAACAGTGTTTTAATTTGTGCACAAAATGCTTACTGTGTGTTTTCACGCCAGTTTTGTCTCATCCAAAGGACTGGGGGGGGGGGGGGGGGGGGGGTCAGTACTGATGTTAACTCCAGGGTAAAATTTCCTACAACGGGTGCCTCAGTGGTGGCTCAATCCCAGGCTCTCCGATCACAAGCACAACACTCTAACCACCAGGCTCTCCGATCACAAGCACAACACTCTAACACCAGGCTCTCCGATCACAAGCACACACTCAACACAGCTCCCGATCACAAGACAACACTCTAACCACCAGGCTCTCCGATCACAAGCACAACACTCTAACCACCAGGCTCTCCTGCCCCCTAGTGGTGGTGGCGTTTGATTGTGGTTATACTAAAAAAAATATATATATATCTAGATCAGAATATTGCCGTACAGTACACATTTAGGAATTGAAAGTTTTTGTGTTTGCATCGTTTGTGAACTTCAGCCGTGATTGCTTTTTATGTCAGTGAAGACCATAACAGCAGACATTGAAAGAAGCTTTAGGAAACAGGTAATGGAGATTTAATGCTTTCGTGAACTTTATATCTCATATAGAGATCACATCACAAGCAAGGAAGTGATAACCAGAATTGAATATGCAATTGGGCCATATGAAAAGCTCCTGACTTTGCTGGGGGAAAAAAGTAATTTGAAGTGGTACAGGCACGTCACACAAACATCTGGACTGGCCCAGACTGTCCTTCAGGGAAGAGTAAGAAGGGAGACAAAAGGCAGGCAGAGAAAACGATGGGGAGACAAAATCGGAGAGTGGACTGTGGAGCAGCTCGCAACAGAAAATTGCAAGGAGTGGACTGTGGAGGAAGCTGATTACAAAACCTTCAGTAGCACCCCAACGGTCTGCTAGGCTACAGGATAGGTGAAGATGAATTAATTAATGGTCATTTTGTACACTAACAGTAACACTCAGTTACAATAGTTGTCTTTTGTTAAGAGGGATTAGAAATTTTGAACTCAAACAAGCTACCTGATGACTATGTAAATATAAGCATATGAAGAGATCTCCTCTGCTACTGGAAACCATGTAAGCCAGGTACCACCTGTGTTATGTGGGTAGATGGAGCTCATCAGTTTGGGAAGACAGTTCATCTAAGTAAAGGAAAACTCTGATTTCAAACCTCTGCTGCCTTACAGCTATACATACTCATGGGAAAGGCTTTGGGAGTCGACCCTGAGGAAAAATCCAGAGATGCGAGTCCCCAAGGCAGTCAGAGGCTGTATACAGCAATGTTCTGGCAACTCATACGATGACATTGGAACCATGTGTATTGGCAATTGCCTTTCAAGTTTTAAATTGATCATTCCAGCAACATGGGGGTGGGGGGGGGGCTGCTGCTGCTGCATGGGTAACAGCTTGACCTCCATATAAACTTACCCAGGCTTTGCGCTCTGGAGAGCTGACTCCAGCTTCTCTTTGCAGCATCAACACAACACAAGAATCAGCAGTCTACCGGTTATAAGTCTGCATACTCCATTAGTGTAGAGTCAGACACCAGGGCTGCTTCCAACAGTGGGAACATCTTGTGCACATGTTAAATCCTGCTCCGCTTTTTGTAAGAGAAGGGCCATTGTGCGCCGTGGGAACAGATGACAAGATATACAAAACTGCATACACACAGGGACTGGATGAAAAAAACCCACATGGGTGCTTATTCCATTATCCTCAATATAAAAGAATAAATAAAATAAATAAGTGGGAGAGGTCATCGCATCTCACTGGGTAGCTGTTGCCCACCTTAGCTGGGCAGCCCCCAGCTAGTAAGGTGCTGCCCCGCCATGGTCCGTGGAATGGAAGGACAATGAGATCAGGTTTTTCTGTCGGATGCTCGCAAGACAGCTGTCATCAACAGAGAATTGAGAAGACTGCAGATGGACATTGTCGCCCTTCAAGAAACCAGGCTCCCAGAAACAGGATCTGTGAGGAAGAGAGACTTCACCCTGTCCTGGCAGGGCAAACCATAAGACGAGGTCAGAGAACACGGCATGGGATTCGCAGTTAGAAACATCTTGCTGGGATCCATAACCCCACCAGCAGAAGGAACAGAGCATAACCTCTCTCCGACTCCAATTATCCCCAGGACCAGTCAGTCTGATTAGTGCCTACACACCAACTGATATCCACAGTAGAAGCCAAAGACACGTTTTATGACAACCGAGTTCAACTATCTCAGACACCCTCTCACTTGACACAGAGCTTAAACGCATCAGCAAAGCCACTACCACCATGACTAGAGTAACAAAAGAAAGCATGAAACAACAGCAAGCTGACTGAGCACACAAAGATCCAGATCTACAGAGCATGTGTCCTGAGCACCCTCCTGTATGACAGCAAGTCCTGGACTTTGGGTGCCCAACAAGAGCAAAAGCTCAATGCCTTTTACATCCTGAACATCACCTGGCAGGACAAGGTCCCAAACAACACTGTCCTGGAAAGAGCTGGATGCACCAGCATGCACACGCTGCTGAAACAGAGATGAGTGCACTGGCTTGGCCATGTTGTGCGCATGGATGATGGACAGATCCCCAAAGACCTACTCTATGGAGAAATTGTGCAGGGAAAGCATCACACAGGCGGACCACAGCTGCAATTCAAAGGTGTGTGCAAGAGAAACTTAAAAACCTGAATATCAACCAGAATAATTGGAAAGCAACAGCCCTTGAACGGTCAGCCTGGCGACAGACTGTGCAGAAAGGTCTCTCCAAGTTCAAAGAGACTTGATCAGCAGCACAAGGCAAAGAGAATGAGAAGAAAGGCTGCAGACCAGGCAGACAGACCAGTGTCAGACTTCATCCGTGCCCTCTGTCATAGGGGCTGTTATTCGGGTGTCAGACTGGCCAGCCACAACCAGCGCTTGTACCAGAATTAACACCTAGAGTGCAACTCCATAGTCCTGAGACTGAAGCTGCCATTAACATTATTATTGTATGCACAACACTAATTTGGCTTGTCGGATGACATTTAAAAACTTTTCTTTTTTTTCAGAAATGCGGCCTCAGTGGTTCGACATCCAAGACATCCCATTCTCTGAGATGTGGTCAGACGACAAACTCTGGTTCCCATTCCTGCTGAAGGGGTCTAAATTCAAAGGCCATTTCTATTTCAAAGGATTTCATGATGTGCTGTGGTACAAGTTGGGTGAAGTAGACAGGATTGATTACTGAACTTGTGGTATTATGAAAATGGGATAAATGCCTGTGTTTTTATTCTTAAGACAGCTTTTATCTTTGTACTTTAGTGTGAAACAGTTTGTCATGTCTCACTATGTGGAACAGAATGTGTACAGATAAAAGGTGTTTATAAACCATTTTGTCTTCTAAAAGAAGTACAAAAAACTGCAGATGTTTTATATTGTTCTTATCGGGGGGGGGGGGGGGGGGGGGGGGGGGGGGGGGGGGGGGGAGGATAGCCTAGTGGTTAGAACACTGAGCTCACAATCTGATGGTGTGGGTTTGAGCTACTTATTGGGGGGGGGGGGGGGGGGGATTTCCCCTAAAATTAACATCAGTACCAACTCCACCCCAGCCAAAAGTCTTTTGGATGAGTCTTGAGACTTAAAACCAAGGTCCTGTGTACGAACACATGCAGAACATCTTGCACACGCATATGTTCCACTTTTCAGAAGAGAAGGCCATTGTGTGCCGGTTGGAGTATATCACAATGTTTTTGTTAGAGTAGGTACACTGGTGTGATTAGACATCCCTGAACTTGGAATGGGGCTATCTTAATGGTGGGCAAATGGTTCTGTACGTAAAATCTCACCCTTGGTGAACCTCAGAGCTCTAGTCAAGGAACAAAGGGGGAAAGATGTTCTTCTGACTGTTGTCTGAATTATGGTTGACTGACACTACTTTCACACATTGTTGTTTTGTGTCATGGCAAATTTATTGCATGAAATTCAGTCTGTTCTCATTGCCTTCACACTTTGCTGTTGTAAGACACATACCATATGCTGTACACAGACACTCAAGGCACACTCGTAAGTTCAAGGCACACTCATATGTTAAAGGCACACTTACAGACACTCAGAAATTCAAGACACTCACAAACACTCAAGACCCATTTTCAGAAATTCAAGACCCACTCTGACATTCAAGATACACTGACTCTCAGATATTCAAGACACTCTCGGACACTTGTTACACACTCACAGACAAAGAAAGAGAAAGGGTTGTGGTGAGAGAACATAGGTGGTGAGAGAAAACAATGGTGGTTTTTATTCCAGATGGAAAAGAATATTTATGTCATGGCCTATTTTCTGCATCCAGACATTCCTTGACCCTTGTGCTGGATGTTCATTGTTGCGACCTATGTCGCGTTACTCTTGGATGTTGTGAACTTGGTGTCTAGTCATGTTTTGCAAGTGTTCAAGCAAAAGTATGTGTCAGTGTGTATGTCTACATCTGTCAAGTTTTGACATGCATACTGGGGAATATATTGGCAACTTAACTGATACTTGGAAATCTTCATCAGAGACATCAGTATCCTGTAGTGACCAAATATCCTGATTTAGGTGACTGTAGAGTATGCTATTCTTACCTGCACCTGGAGGAGGGGATACCAGTTGTTCCACATTTTTTCAAGTATATTGATTACTGTTTGCTACTTAACCTCTAAAATTGTGTTTGTGTTGCTCTGTTCAGTTCTGAACAACTTGCATTCAACGTGTGCCATTCAAATAGGCATGCTAAAACAAATAACACGCCTGTGAAAATGAGGCCTTTTTTCTTTCTGTTAATCTAATTCACCATTTGCAGTTTTTAATGTACAGTAAGAAATAACACCAGTGTAAGGGTTAAGTCCGTTTGTTGATAAAGAGTTATGATTACTGATACTATTGCCTTATTGTATATATATATATAAAAAACAGAATTGCTCTTGATTTTGTCAATAAAATTATTTTGATTTGAGTATGTAAAGTACAACTGTACATTGATGTTGATTTTGTCAAAAGTACATGATTGTGGACTCATAATAAAACAGATACTGAAACAGTCCTGTGATTTGTGTCTGGTATGAAGAATCTTTGAAATACGGTCAGTGTATCTCTGTGTGGCTGTCACTAAACAAGTGTTTCTAGTGTGCACTAAAGGAGAATAGTGCATAGATGCACCCATGCATGCAGGAACGCTTACAAGTTACAGACACATATATACATGTCAGCTGTGAATATTTTGTAGTCAACCATTAAACTTAAAAGGCTCATTTTTTGTGGGATTTTTTTTCTCAGTTGCTTTAATACATTCACACAAACATGTGCATGCACATACACACAAAGTTTCCATGAGGCAGTAGTTGGAACATAGTTTTGTTTTTGGGTTTTGTTGTTTGTTTGGTTTTGTTTGCTGCCTCATCTTCCGCGATGTCCCCATCCTACTGTTCCCACGCTACTCATTTCAATCTCCCTGCCACAGCCACTCCCAGATTCGTTGTGTATCATCTTCAGGGTCAGGAGCCCATCAATATCGGGCCGCCATGGGGCCACCAGGAGAGGGGCCCTGCACTTCTGCTGGGTCACTTTGGTGGTGTTCAGTGGTGCCTGTTCTGATCTAACATACGCAGGACACCACCTACTAAGCCCCCTACTAATAGCAGTATTAGCTTAGTTACGAAGCCAGACTTAGTGAGTCACCCACTTGAGGTGGTAACCACCACAACATCCCACTAAAGACGTCCCCATGCAAACCTCCAACCCCACAGGCTTTAACACAAACTCGCCACAGGCATAGAAGTGTATGGGGAAACCGAAGCTGAAGTCACCATGAGACGGGAGCCACTGAATCAGAGGCAATTTTTTATTATTGCATGATGATCCACGGGGATGATGTAATGATGCTGTTGTTGAAGTGCAACTGCTTTGAGACTACTTGACAGGGTTGTACTCTGCTTACTATCATTATTATTATTATTTATATATACTGGCGTCAACCGGGCCCGAGAGATACAGATACCTGCAGTGTTGGTCAGGTAATTTGAGCAACGCTCAAAATTCGCATCTGTGAAGCTCAACCCACAGAACCCACAGCACACTCACTCAGGGTAGGAGCCGGCCGGAGTGCGAAAAATTCCTATGACTGTTATGGGAGTTGAGAAATCTGCTGTGACATAAAGTGGTATAACATAGAATTTAAAAAATGTAAACTACACTCCACTGAGGCTTCTGATAGTTCAGTGCTCTCAAAATCCATTGTGTGCATGCTGTGTTCTCATGTTTATTGTAATGTATTCAGTTCATACATTCCCACTGCTTTCTGCATCCATGCATTCCCACGGTTCATCATGTCCTTGCTTTTCAGTTTGTCATGTGATGGCAAATTTTTAACAGCCACAGAGCATTAGTATGTAATTGTATGCATTCTCACAGTTCATTTTAGTCATGCCTTCACACAGTTCACTATGTAGCCTGTGCATTACCACAATTTGTTGTATAATTTGCATTTCCGCCGTTTATATCCCTGCATTCTCACAGTTCATTGCATCCACATAATTCCCATAGTTCACTGTGTCCTATCATTTCCCAGTTTTCTATCCATGCATTCCCACAGTTCACTGTAATCATGTATTCCCATAGTCCATTGTATTTACACAGTTCACAATCACTACATTCCAACAATTAATTGTATCCATGCATTCCTACAGTTCATGAAATCCATACACTTTCACAATCAACTATCCCTTCATTCCTACAGTTTAACCATGCATTCCCACAGTTCACTGTATCCATGCATTCCCACAGTTCACTGTATTCCTGCAGTTCACTGTATCCATGCATTCCCACAGTTCACTGTATCCATGCATCCCCACAGTTCACTTTGTTATACCATGCATTCTCACAGTTTCACTGTATCCATGCATTCTCACAGTTTACTGTATCCATGCATTCTCACAGTTCACTGTATCCATGCATTCTTACAGTTCACTGTATCCATGACCAGTTCACACAGTTCACTGTATCCTGCATTCATGCCATCCCACAGTTCACTGCATTCATGCATTCCCACAGGTCTGTGACTTTATCCATACATTCTCTCAGATCTGTCACTTTATTCATGTGTTCTTATATGCTTTTTGGTGGTTTATTTCATTCCTACAGCTTGCTGTATTCACGAAGTTGCACAATTCATTGTATCAGTGCATTCCATTGTTCCCTGTATCTTGCGTTTCAGATTGTTGTATCTAATGTATTCTTACAGTTCTTTCTTCTCTCGTTTGTTCTACACTGTCAGATGTGTCTGGGAAAAATAATGGCAAGTCCTTTCGAGCTCCTCTCGTGGGCCATACAGCTTGGTCTGTAGGGTTACCTCTGTTGGCCACACTTTCTTCCTCAGGTCGCTGAATAGCTACACCTTTGAAGGATGTGCTCGCCTGTCTGGTTTTCTTTACCACAGGCACACAGGGGAGAAGGAGCAAGTTTTAGTTTTGTGGACATATGGTGGTTTAGCCTTACAGTTCTTTATATCCGTATATTTCTGAGTTGATTGTAGTGATGTATTCTTAGTTCGTTGCATGCATTTATTACCACAGTTCATTGCATTTATGCATTCACACAGCTCACCATATCCATGCGTTCTCAGTTTGTTGCCTTTACACATTCCCCACGTTTTTTTTAATATTTATTTATGCATTCTTACAGTTCATGATATGCATTCCAATATCTGTATAAACAAAAAACAACAACAGTTCATTGTATTCATGGATTCTCACAAGTCACTCTACCCATGCATTCCCACAGTTCATGCATTAACATAATTCATTACATCCAACTATTATTAAGTCAGTAGTATCCATATGGGCCATCTGCTACAGTTCTCTACATTAACACAGTTCATCATATCCATGCATCGCCAAGTTCATCATATCCATGCACCACAAGAGATACTTGAATTCACGCATTATCACAGTTTATTGTATTCATGCATCACTACAGTTCATTGTATTCATGCATCACCACAGTTGAGTTCATTGTATTCATGCATCACCACAGTTCATTGTATTCATGCATCATCCACAGTTCATTGTATTCATGCATCACCACAGTTCATTGTATTCATCATTCCCAAAGTTCACTGTACTTACACATTCTCACAGTTATTGATGAAGGCCCTACTCACAAGTTACACCTTCATCAGTGACATATCCCATTGTTCATTGTGTCATGTATTCCCAGTTCATTGTTCCATATTCCCATTGTTCATTGATTACCATGTCTCACATGTTCATTGTGTCCATGTATTCCCATTATCATGTGCCATGTATTCCCATTGTTCATTGTGTCCTATGTATTCCCATTTTCATTGTGTCCATGTATTCCCATCGTTCATTGTGCCATGTATTCCCATTGTTCATTGTCCATCGTATTCCCATTATGTTCATTGTCCATGTATTCTCATTGTTCATTGTGTCCATGTATTCGCATCGTTCATTGTGTCCATGTATTCCCATTGTTCATTGTCATATATTCCCATCGTTCATTGTGCCCATGTATTCCCATCGTTCATTGTCCACGTATTCCCATCGTTCATTGTCACTGTATTCCCATGTTCATTGTGCTCATGTATTCCCATCGTTCATTGTTCCACGTATTCCCATTGTTCATTGTCACTGTATTCCCATCGTTCATTGTGCCCATGTATTCCCATCGTTCATTGTTCCACGTATTCCATGTTCATTGTCACGTATTACCATCGTTCATTGTGTCCACGTATTCTCATCGTTCATTGTGTCCACGTTTTCTCATCGTTCATTGTGTCCACGTATTCTCATTGTTCATTGTCCACGTATTCTCATGGTTCATTGTCACTGTATTCCCATCGTTCACTGGATTCATGCACTCCAACAGTTTATTGTATCATACATTTTGTACACCTACAATAATTTTCATTGTACAACTAGATTTCATTCAACATTAATTTTCATACTACCCCTTTATTAATTTTCCATAGTACACCTACATTTCATACTTCACCTACATTTCACACTACACCTAGATTTACATTAATTTTCATACTATACCTTCATTTCATACCACACCTTCATTTCATACTACACCACATTTCAGTGTACACCTACATTAATTATCACACTAATCTGTATTTCATCATATACTACGTTTCATTGTACACCTACGTTTTATTGTACACCTGTGTTTCACTTACACGTGCATTCCCACATTCTTGTACACCTTCGTAGGCTATTTTGTACACCTACATTTCATTGTACACTTCCGTTTCAGTGTAGCCACACACATTCCCACAGTCTATTTCACTCTTGGGCTTTCAGAATTCATTGTAACCTTGTCTCCCAGATAATTGTGTAAAACACACTTCATTTCACACTGACGTGCACAGTTCATTGAGCTTTTACTTTTTTCGGTTCTTTGGCCAGAGCTCTGGGCTTTACCAATGGTGAGGGTTTTTTTTTTGCGTGTTGCGACCGTTTTGGTCACCATTTAGGTCGCTGCCATCTGGCTTCGGGGATACAGTTCTTTGAAATCCATATTCAATATTTCGTAGTTTTCACTATTCACGCAGTTCATTACTCTCAAACAGTTCGTCAAAGACCATTAATTCTTTTATCTTTGCATATCTACATTCCCACATTTTCTCGTACAAGTTATAAATGTATCTGTGCAGTGGTCGTTCCCACAAGTAAATGTGCACCTATATTTTAGTACACACCTACATTTTTTCACTGCATAATGCAGAACTTATTGTATGCCTTCCCATTCACATTCGGGCCTACATTTCTACAGTACATTGCATAGGCCCAATCCATCATTTGTATGATCACATTATTTAAATTCACTTGTCCCCTGTGGGGATGCCAGGGGTCTGTCGGTATAAATAGCATCATCATATGGAAATCATGTGCAGGGAATTTCCTCTTTTCTACCCCTCTCTTTGTTTCTACCTTGTTCTTTTTTTCCCGTTACCTCCTTCTTGAAGTCAGATGCACTGGGCCTGACTCGTAAGGCACTTTACGGCAGTGCAATGCACACCACACACACACACACACACACACACACACACACACACACACACACACACACACACACACACACACACCACACACACCAGACAAAGAACACGAGTAACTGCAAGACTAATGCATAAACTTGTCCATCACACTGATTCAGTGTAGCCAGTCAAAGGCAGTAGGAAACAATTTTATTCCAGACGAGTTCCTATGTTTATCCGTCATCATGAAAAACAAAAACAAAACAATTTGGTAGGAAAGCCCAAAGCCTTGACCCCAATTAAGCAAGGAGGAGGAGAAGAAGGAGGAGGAGGGAAAGAAGAAGAAAACAATACAAAATCCCAACAAAGCACAAAAAGAGGTTCAAGAGATCAACATTCCATAGTCTCTAGGCTTGGAGCGTTCTGCTCTTCTTTTCTTCTTCTTCTTCTTCTTCTTCTTCTTCTTCTTCTTCTCTTCTTCTCCTCCTGCTCTCCTGCTTCCTTCTTCTTCTTCTTCTTCTTCTTCTTCTCTCTTCTTTTTCCTTCCTTCTTCTCCTCTTCTCCTTCTTCTTCTTCTTCTTCTTCTTCTTCTTCTTCTTCTTCTTCTTCTCTTCTTCTTTTCTTCTTCTTCGTCGTCGTCGTCGTCGTCGTCGTCGTCGTCGAACGCTCAGACAGCCATTCCAGAGGCCCAGACAAAATGAATGCTGTAGGCTCGTAGGCAATGCTGAAGGCCCTCCAGGGTTCCGAAAAGCTTTTCCGTCACCGGCAGGTCAAGAAGCCAGATATGGGCTCAGGTTACTGGTGTGTTGGACAGGTTGGGGTCCTCAAAGCTGGGGGACCAGCCAGCTGTGTGCCTGGTCCATGATCACACTGGCTCTGTTCACTGTTCACTGTTCATGGAATCCCATCATGCAGCCTTTCTGATAATCCAGGCGACCACACGAGTAGCATGTCTGCCCACAAAGTGAACTCTGTGAATTGCTGCAGCTAAAAAGTTCAGGATTTGATGAATACACACAACACCACACACACACACACACACACACACACACACACACACACACACACACACACACACACACACACATATATATGATAGATAATAGATAATAGTATATATAGATATATATATATATATATATGGTGTTGATGTATTTTGTGTTAAAAACGTTGACATGGGGTAGGGGGCAGGATTGGTTTAATAAAGGCGCACCTACGCACGCACGCACGCACGAGCGCGGGCGCACGCACACACACACACACACACACACACACACACACACACACACACACACACACACACACACACACACACACACCACGCACCGCACACGCACGCACACGACAAACACAACACAACACATAGCCTACATGCACGCACGCACTCATCTAGGCTTTGTCTCCCTTCAAAAAACAAAACTAAAACAAGACAAACAAAATATAGCCTACATCTTCATTTTATATCTAAATGATATCTCTATCTATCTATCATCATCTATCTATCTATCTATCTATCTATCTATCTATCATCATCTATCTATCTATCTATCTATCTATCTAGCTATCGTCATCTATCTATCTATCTATCTATATCTATCTATCTATCTATCTATCATCTATCTATCTATGACACCATGAAAATAATGTTCTGCATCAAGTAAGGTGGGCTATTTGTATTTTCAAGCGTTTCTGAAAAGCCACATCATTACAGAGAATATATAAGGAGCAACATTGACATGTATGTAGCCCCTCCCCTAGCCCCCCCCCCCTCACCTCCCCCCCCCCTTAAAAACCCAAAGACAAACCAACAAAACAAAAATACTTACACCCTGAAACATCATGGCAGAAAACCAGTCCATTGACACCGTGAGACATGGAAAAGAAATGAAATATAAATAAAAAACCAATCTGTTTTTTTTTTTTTTTTAATCATGTGGTACAAAGAAACAATTATGCAAGGAGTTAAAATTGTCATAAGTTTCACGAGGGAGTAGGAACTACAGTTTGTTCTCTGTCTTCTGTCTGTCTGTCTGCTGTCTGTCTTTCGTACAATCTCTGCTTAAAAATAAATAAATAACTTTACTGTATAGGTTCTATCTCACTTCCAACTTTTTACGTCACCCTCACCAGATTTTGTGTGGTATCTGCACTGGGTTGGATTTCAGAAGAATTACTTTAAAGTCATTAACAAATAAAGGGATACATTTTTATTTAGAAAACATAAAAATATACTTAGAAAAGACAAAGCACACCGTGTTATGATGTACACAGCACAAAACTTTTTTTTTTCATATCCTATACTGTATTCTAATCTGAAAAACCAGGGTCTTTATAATTCAGAGTTCCGTTTTTCCGTTGAGTCCAGACTGTTTGGTAATATCGGTGTTGATATCAACATTTCACATAAGTTTAACAGGTAAAACAGCATTCTTTTCTTCCATGTCGCTGATAGCCACCTGACCACGAAGGCCACATCAGGAATGTCAGCACTTTTTTCAGTATCAACACTCGTAGGCTATTCGTATAATTCAGCAGTCACTCCAAATTCAAAACAACACACACACACACACACGCACGCACGCACGCACGCACGCACGCACCCCCACACGCACCACCACACACACACACACACACACCACACTAAATAACTCATTATCACGACTGTTCTATTCTTTCGGGCAAATAAAACCAGGCCATACTGAGGATACCAGCAAATCCACTGAATTTGATCATCCCCAGGTTTCGAAAATGTGTTGAAAGATAACAAACACCTCATACATTTTTTGGAAAGCGTATGAAAAACTGAGTGAAAAAAGAACACCGCAAAATGACATCCTGTGCCCATCTCAGTGTTTACAATTTCACTACTTAGCCGCCGGGCAAAACAGAGCAAGCTAAAGTCCCTATACTGTGTTAAGAGAAAAAATTGTCAGATTTTCTTTTCTTCTCTTTTTTGTTGTTGTTGAAAGGTCAGAAGATTGTACTGGGAACAACAACACAGAAGAGGAAGAGAGAGAGATATGAGAGAGAGAGAGAGAGAGAGAGAGAGAGAGAGAGAGAGAGGAGAGAGAGAGAGGAGAGAGAGAGAGAGAGAGAGAGAGAGAGAGAGAGGGGGGGGGGGGGGGGTTCTAGCACAGAATACAGAATTTCCAGAAGGTTAGAAAACTGTTTATACTGAAGAGCAGCCAGTTTCCCTACAGGGGAATACAACAACAACGTACAACAACAACAACACTAGCAAACAATAACAATTGCAAGAAGAACAATGATGATGATGATGATGACGATGACGATGATGATGATGATGATGATGACAAAAGCGGTGTTGATGATGCACGAATTTCATACTCACCCCTTGAATCCCACAGCATATGAAAAAGAAAGAACTTAGATTAACTTTGTTTCTGAAACATTGTCACTGAGAGAACTGCAATAAAATTTAATGCAAACTGATATAGACTATTAATTGTGAGTAGCAATCCACTTTTCCGGTTCACAAACACACATGCACGCACGCACGCACGCACGCACACATGCACGCACGTACGTACACATGCACGCACGCACACATGCACGCACGCACGCACAAACACACACACACATACACGCAACACACACACACACACACACACACAACACAACACACACACACACAAAACACACACAAACACACTCGCGCGCATGCGCGCGCGCGCCACACCACACACACACACACACACACACACACACACACACACACACACACACACACCCACACTGTTCACAACATACATTTTGTTTTATGATATGGGGGGAAAAAACACCAAAGCTATTACATATATTTGATTGAATGAATGAATTTATGTACATTTGTCTGTGTTGCCTACACAGAGAAAAGTGGGATGATAAACTATTTTCATTAATCGAAGCATTAAAATCTCTTACGTAAATTCCTTAAAATTGTCAATCAGATACTTTACTGATAAGAAGTTAACATTGATTTTATTAAAACAACATAGCACTATTTTTTTTTTACTTACAAAGAGCTGAAGAGTTCCGATTCAACAGATGAATTTCCCAGCAAGAACATGCAACATAAACAAAACACATCAACTGACCATGTTTGTTTAAAAAAAAAAAAAGCGTTAATCAATAACACTGTATCTCCACAGTCAAAAGAACACTTTTTGACAAGCTTCCTAAATTACTTTAAACATTTCTTCTTTAAGTTTGTTTGTGGTTGTTTGTGTGTTTTTGTTTTTTTACAATTAAATGTGATGCACTATCAAATCAGGTTTATTTCTGAAGAAAACGAAAAAAATGATAATACAGAACAGAAACACAAAATGCAGAGTATCATTTTTTTGATAGCTGAAAACAAAATGCAACAGTCCAAAAGCATCTATGACCCAAAATTTTGTATTACCTAAGTTACATGTAATTGTCAGGGATAGCCCAGTGGTCAGAGCACTCACTTTCCCCCAGCTGAGGTTAAGCAGCATCAAGCATGGTTACCACCTGGATGGGTAACCGCTTGCGCACTTTGGCTTCAGTACAGTTCCCCAGTTCACCCAGCTGTAAATGGATACCTGCCTCTTTAGGGTCAGGGAAGGTAAAGCAGCGAAGGAGAGGAGATGGGCGCCGCCCTCAATATGCTGGCCCTCGAGACGATGAGGTCTCTGACGCCTCGCTCCCCTACGACCACACAGGTCATGGGACACCTTTACCTCTTAGTTGTAAAAATTCGATACCGAATATATATATGCAGACGGTGATGTCCACACATCAATAACCTTGTGTACAAACAAGCCTACATGCATGTATATGTGCTGACGACCATACCTACGTCTACGCACGGCACACAGGCACACATTCTCAGATAAAAAATATTAATATTGTTGTTAGGTTAGGCGTATTCCTTCTCCAAGTTTTGTGTCCCTGTTACAGCTGTTTTCTATACTGAATCAGATAAACACGATTTTTTCCCTTTTTCTGTATCGTCTTTCGGCTAGAGCTTCGAGCTTCACCAATGGTGAAAATTTGCGTATGGGATCGTTTCTGCCCACCGTTAAGGTAGCAGCATTCCGACTTCGAGAATGACATGAATTTCAAAAGTTTCTGAACTTAAAAATCTAAAAGACATCATATCATCATCATCATCATCATCATTCATCATCATCATCATCATCATCATCATCATCATCATCGTCGTCGTCGTCGTCATCATCATCATCATCATCATCATCATCATCCTCATCATCATCATCATCATCATCATCATCATCATCATCATCATCATCATCATCATCATCATCAACAACAACAACACCACCACCAACTGCAACAACGACAACAACAACAACAAAAGATGAGTTTTACAACAGACATCTTGAGAAATCATTAAAATATAGAAAATATTGCACACGCATGAATTTTCAGTGTATAGATATCTGTAGGGAAAAGATGGTAGGCCTACAGCACTACAGAGGTTTTACTCACCTCGATCTGCTCCAATCCAGGCGCACGTAATATGAAACAGAAAGACAAAGAGAATCGTGAATAGCAGTCGTCTGCTGATACTACCACGATACTGACAGGACAGTAGTGTTGTTGTTGTTGGTGTTGTTTTGTTGTTGTTGTAAGTGATGGTGGTGGTGGAGATGGTGGTAGCGGTGATGGCGGTAATGGTGGTTGAGATGGTGATGTAGCATTTGTTTCTACTGCCACTTCTGCTTGTTGTTTGTTTGTTTGTTTAGTTTGCCTGCAGACTCTCCTCTTTATCTCAAGTACAAGCTTCCGATGCAGTTACAGTTTTTCACAAAAATCCTGAAACTTTATTCAAAAGTTCATGTATGAGCTAGAATTTAGATCACACCTTTAGACGACATTTTTTTTATCATCAAAGTAGCACAGATATTTCTGAGTTTGTAAGGATAAAAAAAAATTACAGGTAGGGAGGAAATGGTATGGAATAATGAAAAATATTGATGTCAATAAATTTTTCAATTTTCTGTATAATTTGTAGCCCCAAGAAAGGATGTTTTCACACAGCATCTTCCTTTACATGCATCAACATACTTGCACAAACCTGTTCACACTAGGGCCTATGCATGTACAGAAACTAAAAGTGGTGCACACATGTACATCGTTTTACAACGGCATATACATGTATGCAATCACACTCATACATGGGTCTTTGCTTGCTTGCATGCAGGCACTCCACACACACACAGTCACGCACACACCGCCGCGCGCGCACACACACACACACACCACACCACGCACATGCACACACACACCACCACACACACACACACACACACACACACACACACACACACACACACACACACACACACACACAGAGTCAAACAATAGGTTTTCTACCCCGGATGTAACTATACTTACAATCTTTGGTGTTTCCAACAAGGGATTGGCATATGCAACAAAAGAATAAAAAGTCATGAATAAGTAACACAGAAAGGAACAGAACAGAACAAAAAAGAAAGAAAGAAACAAGAAAAGAAATGAAACACAGGACAAGAAAGAAAGAAAGAAAAAGATAGAACGAAAATAGAGGTCTGTAACAAGAAAACAACAAGAATACAACAACAAAAATTCCTTACGTTTTCAGTTCTACAGATGCATTGTAGAGTTTTATCAAACTACCGACAGTTTACACCAATTTTGGGACATTGTAAAGAACATTTTAAAGAACTATTACGAGTCAAGTAAAAAAAACACTGTAATCATCCCACGAAGGGCAATTACAATACTGACAGGCATATTGATAGAATCATAATCGAAATGTTGGTTTAAACATTCTAAGATGACTTCAAATAAAAATATCGCAAACACACACACGCACGCACACATACACACGCACGCACGCATACACACACGTCCCCCCCCCCCCCCCCCCAAAGTAGATACAGTGTTATAACCCATTGACAAGAATACAATAATTGTGGTGAATTTGCACTTATGCACTGATTAATCAGTTTAAGATAATTTCCATTGAAACAGATTATCCCAAAGACATTGTGGATTAATCAATCCATTTCAACTGATTAATGCAAAGATTTTTCCATTTCAACTGATTAATGCCAAAGATAGTTTTTCCATTTCAACGTGATTAATGCCAAATCCATTTCAACTAATTAATGCCAAAGATAGCTTTCCATTTCAACGTGATTAATGACAAAGATAGTTTCCATTTCAACGTGATTAATGACAAAGATAGTTTTCCATTTCAATGTGATTAATGACAAAGATAGCTTTCCATTTCAACGTGATTAATGACAAAGATAGCTTTCCATTTCAACGTGATTAATGCCAAAGACAGTTTTCCATTTCAACGTGATTAATGACAAAGATAGCTTTCCATTCAAAGATAGTTTTCCATTTCAACGTCATTAATGACAAAGATAGCTTTCCATTTTAACGTGATTAATGCCAAAGATAGTTTTCCATTTCAACGTGATTAATGACATAACACCCTTCGTGTGAAAGAGAAACAGCCATCTGTTGCAAATGGTCCACTAGAATGCCAATCCTGTTAACGGTCTCAGAATGGCTACAAGTTATATCTTTATTCTTACCGGCTGTGTAACGTTGACCAGTGAAGTTGCAGAAACAGCCACATTAGCCATGAAAAAGACAAACACACAATCACATCTTAAATAGTTTGTCCTACCACGAAACAAATAAAAATCATAATAAAAGTGAGACTAGCACGTATATTGTTAAGAACAGTGCTAGTGACTCTCATGAAAATTATCAAAGGTGTCTACAACTGATAAGTAGCTTTTACACGCGCGCGCGCGCGCGCCACAAAAACACACACACACACACACACACACACACACACACACACACACACACACACACACACATATAATATATATATATATATATATATATATATATATATATTGCATCACACACATTATATATATATATTTTTTTGTCTGGCTCTTCTTTTCTGTTCTTAATTTAAGTGTTTCTTTTTTTTTTCTTTTCTGTTAAGTTTCATAGAATTTTGCTAAGGACACCTTACTTGTTTAACCATACTGGACTTGCTATGTTCAACAAATAGCTTACTATGGTATTCTGTTCATAACCTGTCTATCTATCTATCTATCTATCTATCTATCTATCTATCTATCTATCTATCTATCTATCTATCTATCTATCTATCTATCTGTCTGTCTGTCTGTCTGTCTGTCTGTCTGTCTGTCTGTCTGTCTGTCTGTCTGTCTGTCTGTCTTGTCTGTCTGTCTGTCTACCTACCTACCTACCTACCTACCTAACCTACCTACTATCTATCTATCTATCTATCTATCTATCTATCTATCTATCTATCTATCTATCTATCTGATCTGTCTGTCTGTCTATCTGTGTGCTGTCTATCTATCTATCTATCTATCTATCTATTCTATCTATCTATCTTCTGTCTTCTTCTTCTTCTGTCTATCTATCTTTTCTGTCTATCTATGTCTGTGTCTATCTATCTATCTATCTATCTTCTATCTATCTCTATCGTCTGTCTGTCTGTCTATCTATCTGTCTATCTATCTGTCTATCTATCTGTCTATTCTGTCTCGTGTCGTCTGTCTATCTGTCTGTCTGTCTTACTGTCTATCTATCTGCTGTATCTGTCTGTCTGTCTGTCTGTCTATCTGTCTGTCTGTCTATCTGTCTGTCTGTCTGTCTGTCTTCTGTCTGTCTGTCTGTCTATCTGTCTGTCTGTCTATCTGTCTGTCTGCTGTCTATCTACTGTCTGTCTGTCTGTCTGTCTGTCTACGTCCCTGTCTGTCTAACTGTCTGTCTGTTATATCTGTCTGTCTGTCTAATGTCATTGTCTCTTCCACAGTTCACCCTAAACACTATATATATATATATATATATATATATATATATATATATATATATATATATATATATATATATATATATATATATATATAATATATATATATATATATATATATATATAAAATTCTCCACACCCATTGGACCACCTTCCAACATACTTTCACTCTTTTTTTTGTCTGACTCTTTTTTTTCGGTTCTTAATTTTAGTGTGTTTCTTTACTTTTTTTCTTTCAAGTTTCACAGAATTTTGCTGAGGACACCTTCCTTGTTTAATCACACGAGACTGTAAAGCTCAACAAATAGCTTACTATGGTATTCTGTAGATAGCTTGTCTGTTTGTTTGTTTGTCTGTCTGTGTGTCTGTGTGTCTGTCTGTCTGTCTGTCTGTCTGTCTGTCTGTCTGTCTGTCTGTCTGTCTGTCTATCTATCTGTCTGTCTGTCTATCTGTCCATCTCCACAGTTCACCCACCCCGGGGTGCCAGCGGCATGCATTAGGGGAGTTGAGGTTGTCCCGAAACGGCCTCCTGCAGTTACGACACGTGACCACACTGGACCCGCCCTGGGAAGGACTGTGGAGGGGGTGCAGGGTCACTGCTCTGTCCAGACCCCCCTCGCCCCCCTCCCCTGCCCTTGATGACGTCAGAAACACGTCACGGTTGTGAGGTGGCACCGGCTGCTGGGGGTCAAAGCTCACGACCTCTGTGCTGACGACGCTCCGGTTGTCGTACTCAGAACCGTTGCTGCTGCTGGTGCCGCCACAGCCGTTTGCCGCGTGGTGCGGGTTGTAAGGGTTAGTGTGGCGCTGGCCTTTGGTCGTGGTGGAGTTCCCATTTTGGCGCTGTTGGTCCATGAGCCGTTGTCGTTGTTGCTGTTCCAGTCGTAGATGCTGGCGGTCGAGGCTGCGTTTGTGTTGTTTCACTTCCGAGTTGGTGATCCTGCAAAAGAGATTGTTGTTCAGTGGAGTGATGAAGTGGACCTCAGTGTGTTTGTGTGTGGAATACTGGCCAGCACGATAGCAGAGGGATAGTGTAAACAGTCAAATGTTGACACTCTTAACAAAGCAGATGTTTAGAGTCTCGTTTAAACTACAATGATACTAGGCTACGTGTATCATCAAATTATTCGTGTAAATGTGATTGACACTTCTAAATTATACAAACGTGTCTCTCTGTAAGGTACTAGGCTACAGAGGGTGAAGCTTCAAAAACATCTTCCAGATCTCTAAAGAGTGTTTATTCAGGAGTCCAAACTCAGTCTGGCCAAGCCAAAGGCATGGTCCTTACCTAATAATGCTTCAAATGCTGTCTCTGAAAAATATCAGGCAGGTTTTGTTGGGGTTTGTTTTTTACTTGAATTTTTGATAAATCTTTTTTTGTGTGTGTGTTTAAATTATGGAGAGGTTGTAACTGCTTTCCTGCATTTGTGTTCCACCACTTCTCTCCCAATAATGTAACCCTACATGTGTTTGTATTTATCGTGGCGCTATGATACATCATGGACAGAGGTGTTGAGTGTAGCCATGTCCTTTAGCCCGGCCCTCAGGGCGTCATCAAAATAATTTGCACCATCATCCTCTTTGATCATCACCTGCAAAGAATGATGCAAACATTGTCAAAACCATTGGCATGACGTAGGAATACTTCTGTCAATGCTTAGGTATGATGAGTACACAACAGAGCGAAATCCAAAGTCTTTGATAACTCAATCAATCCTCTGGAGTTGGAGTATGGTTGCCTAAATGGCGAAAAAACTGAAAATGGCCATACACGCAAATTTCTCATCCTGGGTGGTACTCTTACAGTGGTTTTAAGGTAAGATGATGGAGACAGCCAGCATAGACTGGGTGACCCCCCAGGGTGCTTAAGCTGGGAATACTCCCTCCACTACATCCACCACCACCACCATCCACCACCACCACCACCACAACCACCACCACCACCACCACCACCATCACCACCACCACATCCACCACCACCACCACCACCAACAACAACAACAACAACACCACTCATAGACCTACCTGACGGCCTTGATGAGCTGCTGACGAAGCTTTTTCTCCAGACATCTCTTTCGACTTTGGTGTGTGAAGAGATCGATGAGGACGGTGCGCTGGCCACAGGCCTCACACAGCACATAGCGGTAGTCACACTCCTCTATGTGCTCCTGCAGCTCTCGGCGCCTCACTGTCATCTTGCAGCCCCGTTTCACGTGCGGGCAGGTGACCGGTGTGTTAGGACATTCCTCCCCCATGTGGTCCGGTAGTTTCTGCTAGCGTGCACACCTGTGTGGTGAAAAGGGCGTTGGTTTGCATTTTTTACTTTGCAGTGTCATTGCTGTTGTTGCAGTACATTTCCCGAGCTTAACACCCTGGGGGTCACCCAGAATAGGCATGCACTGTGAGTCATGAACTTTGCAGAGGGATTTCGATGTTGAGAAAACACTGTTATAAGTTGAAAAGTGCATGGCTTTGAGGCAAACAAATGGGATGAATGACTTGGGCCCAGGCTGAAAGCTTTGTCGATTGTTTATGAAAGCGAACCGCTAAGGCCTACATGAACTTAACTGACTGTTATACATATAGAATCTATACATGTATGCATGCATGCATGCATACATACATACATACATACATACATACATACATACATACATACATACATACATACATACATACATACATACATACATACATACATACATACATGCATACATACATACATACATACATACATACATACATACATACATACATACATACATACATGCATACATGCATGCATGCATACATACATACATCCACACACACATACATACACACATATATAGTGTTATGCTTAGAGTTTGTCATGTACACACACACATACATACATACATACATACATACATACATACATACATACATACATACATACATACATACATAATATATAATATATACATACATACATAACACACACCACACACACACACACACACACACACACACACACACACACACACACACACACACACACACACACAAGCGCCCGTGCATATGCACACACATACATACACAAGCGCGCGCGTGCGCGCACACATACTAACATTACACTACCCCCCCCCCACACACACACACTCACCCACCTACCCACACACTCAAATACCCCTTCCTTCCTCCCTCATCCCTTCCCCTCCCACCAACCACCCCCAAACACACACACACACACACACACACACACACACACACACACAACACACACACACACACACCACCCACACCCCCCAACACACACACACACACCACACAACACCCCCCCCCACCTACCCACAACACCCCCCCCACCCCACACCCCCACACAACACACCCCACACACCCCACACCCCCACACACACCCACAACACACACCCCACAACACTCACACACCCCCACAACACCCACCCACAACACACACACCCCACACACACCCACCCACACACCCACCACCACCCCCACACACCCCACCCTCACCCAACACACCCACCCACCCACCCACCACCTCCACCCCCCACCACACACACCCAACCCCCCCCCCCCACTCCCCAACCCCCCAACCCCTTACCTTGCCACAGCCATGACTGCAATGGACGAGGAGGTTCAGCAGTTTGACTTTGAGGTCCACACTGGGGGCCTGAGTTTCTCCCTGCAGCAGCAGCGAGGAGGAGCCGCCACACGTGGGGCAGGGCAGGGCCCTCTCCGCCTTGCGGCCTCGCCGCAGACAGGCTTTGCAGAAGAGGTGGCCGCACGCGCTCTGCACAGGGTGCACCACCACTTTGTCACACAGGCCGCACACCAAGTCTTCAGGGACATCCTCCTCGAAAAGTTCGAGGTCCAGACCCATGGTGCCTGGTAAGGGGTAGTACAGTAGTAGGCTTGTTAGGCTATGTCTTTGGGGTTGAATTTCTGCTGCTGTAACAAGAGAAAGAAAGAAAGAAAAAGGGTTTGAGGGTGTGTTTTTGTTTAATATAGAAAAGTGTGTGCGTTTGTTTATGTATCTGTGGGCCTATCGGTGTGTGTGTATGTGT
>CM060316.1:26782789-26785289 GCA_030674155.1 Stramonita haemastoma | reverse complement strand
GCCAGGTAGAAATCAGTAGGCACAGAACCATTCCAGACTTCGCGAGGACAAGTCAGAAATCTCAGAGTCAAGTTCCTACCTTCCTACCCTTGTTGCCCCCTACTCCTAGATCTGTCCTCTCTCTAACACCCACCCAACCCCACAAAGACTTTCCAACACGCGCTGGCACAGCCACGCACGCACGCACGCACGCAGCGGCCACACACGCACGCATGCACACATCGCACGCGCGCACGCACACACACACACTCACACTCACACACACACTCACACACACACACTCACACACACACACACACCATGCACACACACACACACACACACACACACACACACACACACACACACACACACACACACACACACTCACACACACACACACACACACACACACTCACACACTCACACACACACACACACCATGCACACACACACACACTCTCTCTCTCTCACACACACACACACTCACACACACTCACACACACACACACACACACACACTCACACACACTCACACACACACACACACACACACACACACACACACACACACACACACACACACACACACACACACACACACACACACACACACACACACACACACACACAGGGTACAAAATGTATTCAAAACGTAATCATAAATCGATCACAGAGTCACAAAGAACACTGCCAGAGATCCTCGTTTCCCTAACCCATAACTACCCCTCCCCCCCTCCCCTCCAACCTCCACCCCTCACCCCCCCCCCCCCCCCCAACCTCCTTTCCTTTTCCTTTCACTCTTTGTCGACAGATAAAAGAAGACCAACGTTTAACCGCCTATATTCCTCTTTGTCTGCGTGTCTTCTGCTGTTAAAGGAACTGTACTGACTCGCAGACTTTGGTGGACAGTAAAAAAAAAAAAATGTCTGGAAGGATACCAAGAGTTTTGTAAAGTATGGTTGTCTTTTTTTGTCTAAAGCCTGCAGCACCATTAAAAAAAACAACCTATGTAAGGCGTAATTTTCTACCATGGAAGGTCCTACTGAAAACTGTTATATCTCCTGAAAGATTTCTTTTTTTTTGGGGGGGGGGGGGGAAGGGTGGTGGTGGTGTGAAACATATTTTGATCTTGGCTTTTTCAATGCTATCACTCACTCACTCACTCACTCAGTCCCATGTCCCAAAGGACGTAGGGGGACATGAGAGAAGACGCAACAGAGATCTTTTTCCATGCTTCACGATCCTGTGTGGCTAGTAGGAGGTGTTGCAGGGGTTGGGCAGTCCAGTCTTTGATGTTGTCAACCCATGATTTCTTTTGGCGGCCTCTTCTCTCTTGCCCTCGACTGTTCCTTGCAAGATGGTTTTTCAATGCTATGCCAACAAGCAAATGAGGAAAAAAAACACAAAGCAACAAACAAGCGAACAAAGACAAAGCAACCGAAGCAAAGCATCTGATCAATTATGGACTAGTAGAACGAACTGTCCAAAATCATCATTCAGTTTATTCATTAATACAATAATCCTAGCACATGGATATCCGTATTAAATTGGAGGTGCCTTTTTCCCTATATGAAAATAGCTTTTTAACTGTAAGAATGAAAAAGACTTGTTTGAGTTTGAAGATATGCTTCTTTAGGTGAAATTTTCTTTAGTGAAAAGGGTACTTGGCAGACTAGACTAAAACTGACACTTTTCAGGGTTTTAAAGTTTCTAGGGTACAAGCAGGCTTTAGACCAAAACGCAGCACAATGGAACAAATTTTCAATCTGTGAATTCTGATAGAGAAGCATCTCCAACACCAAAAAGACTTGTACCACAATTTCATAGACTTCAAAAAGGCCTTTGACAGGGTATGGCATGACGGCCTCTGGCAAGTACTCAGGCACTTCAACATTGACAGCTGTCTAATTGAAGTCATCAAAGCTCTGTACGAGAACGCAAAAAGTGCAGTTTTTATGAACAATCACGTGGGCGAGTTCTTCAAGACCACGGTTGGGGTTCGCCAGGGCTGCCTTCTCTCACCTGTACTCTTCAACCTCTTCCTCGAAAACATCATGACAGAGACACTGCAAAACCACCACACTTCCATCTCCATTGGTGGAAGACCCCTTTGCAACCTCAGATTTGCAGATGACATTGACCTCATGGGCAGCAGCAAACAAGAACTGCAAATCCTCACAGACAATTTAACAGATCGAGCGAGCGCATACGGCATGGAGGTCAGTACAGAGAAATCAAAGATCATGGTCAACAGCGCGAGTAATGACATCACGGAAATAAAGATGAATGGAGAAACACTAGAAGAGGTGAGCCAATTCAAATACTTAGGCTCCATCCTAACAAAAGATGGCACATCGAACAATGAAGTGAAAGCTCGCATTGCAACAGCAACATCTGCTCTAGTCAGACTCGAGAAGATCATCAGAAGCAACAACATCAGCTTCTGCACCAAATACCACCTTTACAAATCCCTCGTGATATCTATCCTCCTATATTGCTGTGAATCATGGACTCTGAC
>CM060316.1:26774319-26782689 GCA_030674155.1 Stramonita haemastoma | reverse complement strand
ACACAAGGCGCGCGTCCCGGACACATACTAACATTACATACCCCCCCCCCCCCCCCACAACCCCCCCCCACCCCCCACACACTCAAATCCCCTTCCTTCCCCCACCCTTCCCCCCCCACCAACCCCCCCCAAACAACACACACACACACACACACACACACACACAACACACACACACACAACACACACAACACCACCCACACACCCCCAAAACACACACACACACAAACACACCAACAACACCCCCCAAAACCCCCCCACCCCCACCCCCACACACAACCCCCCCCACACACCCGACACCCCCACACACACCCACAACAACAACACACAACACTCAACAACACCCACAAAACCCACCCACAACACACACCCCCACACCACCCACCCCCACCCCCACAACCCCCCCTCACCCAACACACCCACCCACCCACCCCCCCACCTCCACCCCCCACCCACCCCCCCAAAACCCCCACCCCCACTCCCCCCCCCCCAACCCCTTACCTTGCCACAGCCATGACTGCAATTGGACGAGGGGGGTTTCAGCGTTTGACTTTGAGGTCCACACTGGGGGCCTGGTTTCTCCCTGCAGCAGCAGCGAGGAGGAGCCGCCACACGTGGGGCAGGGCAGGGCCCTCTCCGCCTTGCGGCCTCGCCGCAGGACAGGCTTTGCAGAAGAGGTGGCCGCACGCGCTCTGCACGGGGTGCACCACACTCTTTGTCACACAGGCCGCACACCAAGTCTTCAGGGACATCCTCCTCGAAAAGTTCGAGGTTCCAGACCCATGTGTGCCTGGTAAGGGGGTTTAGTACAGTAGTAGGCTTGTTAGGCTATGTTTTGGGGGGGTGAATTTCTGCTGCTGTGACATGAGAAAGAAAGAAAGAAAAAGGGTTTGAGGGTGTGTTTTTGTTTAATATAGAAAAGTGTGTGCGTTTGTTTGTGTATCTGTGGGCCTATCGGTGTGTGTGTATGTGTGTGTGTGTGTGTGTGTGTGGTGTGTGGTGTGTTTGTGTTGTGTGTGTGTGCGTGCGTGCGTGCACGCACGCGTGCACACAGGCGCGCGTGCTCGTCTATATGGTTGTGTGTAAAAAAGGAGAGCTAGCAAACTCGTATATAAACACGTTAGTAGAGATAACAGTAAGGAAAGAATTAATAGAACACAAAGAGGAAAAAAAAAGGGATCTCATTACTTGACGTTGTCAAAACAATGCCGCATACAGATTTACTCTCCTGGAGTGGTGCAAACTCGCTGTGTGCTTCTGAAGACTGAACTACCTCTCTGAGCTGTCACCTAAGATAAAGACTCGTGACCCCTCTGTAGTACCTCTCTGACCTGTCACCTAGCTAAAGACTTGTGACCCCTCTTTAGTGTCCCCTGTCACACAGACCCTACGTCACAGGGTCCCTGGGCACAATGTTGATCATTGAGCCCCTTTCCAATTTTCTGACACCTGTACAGCTCGTTAACACATGTCTACAATAACTGAGAAAACAAGTTTCACATTCCTTGCTAGGCTTCTACTTAATTAAAAAACAACAACAAAAAACTAGGCAGGATGGAGAGAGAGAGAGAGAGAGAGAGAGAGAGGAGAGAGAGAGAGAGAGAGAAGAGAGAGAGAGAGAGAGAGGAGAGAGAGGGGAGAGAGAGAGAAAGGCAAGGCAAGGAAAGGGCCCAAGGCAAGGCAAAATTCTTTTATTCGAGGATAATAGATAAGCACTCATGTGCTTTTTTACATCCAGTCCCCGCCCTTTTCAGGGAAAACATCAAGATAAAAAGATACTAAACAGTAAAAACTATATGCAGTACCAAACAACATAAAGGAATAAGGACATTATACATAATAAGATAATAAAAATGCACACTTTCAGAAGACGAAATCAGAACCCCACCAATAAAATATTTTGATTATAAAAGAAAAGAGAAGCGTTAATAGATAAAGAGCAACCAAAGAAACATAATGAAATAAACAACTTAGCAACCAAGAAAAGTCCACCCCAAAAATACTTAGCTACAACATTGTTACAACTCATAACAACAAAATGAACTCAGAAGGAACTAAAGATAATACAATGATTATAATGATGACAATAAGAAAATATCAACAATGTGATAATAGTATGATAATAAAAACACGTAAAACTCACTCCTACACGTAGGTCACACCACACACACACACACACACACACACACACACACACAACACACCACACACACACACACACACACACATACATATATACATACATACATACATTCATACATTCATACATTCATACAATACATACATACATACATACATAATACATACATACATACATACATACATACAACTCACTCACGCATGCACGCTCGCAGGCAAATGCACATACAAATCACACACACACACACACACAAATGCACACCACACCAATACACACACACCCACACCCCACACCCACACACAACACACACACACACACACACACACACTTACTCACACTTTATATTTATAAGCACATATCCGCAGGCGCAATTGTACTTGAGGTGGTAGGTTTTTTGTGTTTGTTTTTTTTCTTAAAAAAAAAAATAAAAAAATTTAGTCATAGGAAAAAGAAGAATGATACAAGTCAAACAATCATATCAGGTGACAATATATCCTTTCTTTTACATTCATACTTCATATAAAAAAGAAGAAACAAAAGCAAGCAGCAAAGTTAAAACAGAAAATAAACAAGAACAAGACATCAAAAACTTGAGGTAGGACCCATCAACAACAACAACAAAAAGTCATGCAAATCATAATATTTTAATACAAGGGGAGACGACAATAAAAAAACAATTATCCACCCCCCCCCCCCCACACAACACACAACACCCCAAACACACTCACACACACACACACCCCCACACACACAACACACACCACACACACACCACACACACACACACCACACACACACCACACACACACACACACACACACAATTCGCGCCTCATGTCATCAATAAACTTCATTTTAAAGAAATATATGCTAATTTTAATCAAGTCATGTAACGGAACACAAAAAGAATCCATCCGCTGTAAGGCATATATATTAAAACATACATATTCTAATACCTGAATCTTATGATTATGTATTATGGTCATAGAAATCGCGTTCATAACCATTTTGTAATCATAAATGAACATAATTATTCAGCTTACTTGAGAATTAAAAAATTATACAAAATCAACTGCATTCAACACGTGATTATTAAATAGTACAAAAAGTGAATAAAGTATTTCTCAATAAGGATGATAACAGTTTAGGCAACGAGAGAGAGAGAGAGAGAGAGAGAGAGAGAGAGAGAGAGAGAGAGAGAGAGAGAGAGAGAGAGAGGAGAGAGGAGAGAGAGAGGGAGAGAGAGAGAGGAGTACACAGTACATTTTTAGCCAGGTAGTATTGCGCACAAATTTTCAACTGACCAATAATATCATCACTTAACACTCCCTATGTTTTACTATGCATATATAAAGAATATACTATATGATAAATGTGACATGAAAATAAAATTATAAAAAATTTACTCTCTTTGAAATCAGTTACAAGTGCACAAAGATAAGATACATATAAGATACATTTAAACACACACACACACACACACACACACCACCACCACACACACACCACACACACACACACACACACACACACACCACACACACACACAAACACACAGAAGAAGAGAGAGAAAAGGGGGGAGAATTATATTATAGCCAACAGGATGTGATGTACTGTTATTAGTTTTGATGCATCAAGTGCATTAGGTGATTTTTGAAGGTCGACAATGATTGGTGCTGTTTAATTGAATCGGGAAGGGAGTTCCACAGTACAGGGCCTGAGTTATAGTAAACTGGACTTGAACAAGTCTATTCTTGGGATTGGGATACTTGGCTTTTCAGTATTTCTGGAAACGATTCATTGGGAACTTATCTCTTAAGGATGTGGGGACAGCTCCTGCCATTATCTTAAACATCAGGATGCCCTTGTTATATTTTAGTCTTTGTTGTAGGGGGAGAATACTTAACTGAGTATAATCCACGTCAAGTAATGTTGTTTTCTTCAGGAGGATAAGTTTGAGAGCACGTTTATACAGACTTGATAAGGGTTTCATAGTGTTTGCACTGGCAGAACCCCCATAGGGTTGAGGCATAGTCTATTGAGGATTGTATATAAGCTTGAAAGAATAATTTCCTTGAATGGTAGTCAAGGAAGTGTTTAATTTTAGTCAACTGGTATACTCTTTGGGACAAGTATTTGCATAGGTGAGATATGTGGTAGATCCAGCTGAGATTTTCATCAATTGTCACTCCTAGAACTTTGTGATGAGAGGTTTGTTCGATTGCTTCCTTTTTTATATGTATTGGAAACTGATTATGAGGTAAATTTTGTCGCTTTTGTCTGGTGGTGATAAGCATGCATTTTGTTTTTTTGGAGTGAATAGACATGTGGTTCAGTTCTGTCCATTTGACAAGATCATTACAGCTTTGTTGTAATATGGTTGCAAGAGAGTCAATGTCATTATGGCTTGTATGTATGGTTGTGTCATCAGCAAATAGTTCACATTTGGATGCAATATGTAGAGGAAGGTCATTTATGTATAAAGAAAAGAGAATTGGTCCTAGTATAGATCCCTGTGGTACTCCGTAATGAATGGGTTTTAGATTGGATGTGGATGTAGTTGTTGAAACACACTGTTGTCTGTTCTTGAGATAAGAAGCAAGTAGTTCTAGACTATTTGACGATATATTGTACAGGTCTAGCTTTCTGATGAGAAGTGTGTGGTCAATTGTATCAAATGCTTTTTTGAAATCTGCAAATAATACTCCACAAAATTTATTTTCATTAATGTTTGTTAGCCAATTGTCTATGAGACTAGTCAGTGCAGTATGACACGAGTGATTTTGAGAGAGAGAGAGAGAGAGAGAGAGAGAGAGAGAGAGAGAGAGAGAGAGAGAGAGAGAGAGAGAGAGAGAGAGAGAGAGAGAGAGAGAGAGAGAGAAGGCAAGGCAAGGCAAGGCAAGGCAAGGCAAGGCAAGGCAAAGTATTTGCAAGGCAAAGTATTTTATTCGAGGATAATAGATAAGCACTGTGTGCTTTTTTACATACAGTCCCCGCCCTTTTCAGGGATACATCAAGATGAAAAGATACTAAACAATAAAACTTTACACAGTACAAACAACACACAAGAATAAGGACACAATATATGATAAGGTAATAAAAATGCACTCGATCAGAAGACAAAAATCAGAAGTCACAATAAAAGATTTTGATTATGGAAGAATAGAAAAGTGTTGATAGGTAAAGAGCAAACAAGAGAACAAGATGAAATAAACAACTGAAAACATCAATCCACCACCATCTGTCAAAAGTTATACATGTGATATAAATCATACATTTGGATAAAAGGGGGGAAACTTTTTTAAAACTAATATTGGAGGGGGGGGGGGGGGGAGAGAGATACTGCCAATAAAAATATAAATAAAATCAACAATTATAATGATCCAAATACCAAAAGTAAGGAACCATACCAAGCATCAAACAACAGGCAAGAATTAACACAGAGATACAATATTAAGGTAATGTTATAAAAGTCACTGATTCAGAAACGAAAATGAGAAGTAAGAATCAATGATGATTTTGAGTTGAATAAAAAAAAAAAAAGCAAAAGAAAAACAAAGAACAAACAAAAAACAAAACAAAACAAAGAAAAGGCGCAATAATTAAAGAGTAAACATGAGAATATGATGAGGTTAAATGACTGAAAACATCAATCCACCACCATCTATCATCAAAATAAGTCCCATAAAACAAGATTTTGATAAAAGGGGGGAAAGAACAACAACAACAGGTAAGGAATACGACAGAGATACAATGTTAAGGTAATGTTATAAAAAGGCACTCATTCAGAAACAAAATATGAAGTAAGAATCAATGATGATTTTGATTTGAATAATAAAACAAAAACAAAACAAAACAAAAAAAATAAACAAAACAAAAAACAAAACAAAACAAAAAAAATAAACAACAAAAAAAGGCGCAATAATTAAAGAGCAAACATGAGAATATGATGAGGTTAAATGACTGAAAACATCAAACCACCACCATCTAGCATCAAAATAATCCCATAAAAATAGTCCCATTAACACAGAGATACAATATTAAGGTAATGTTATAAAAGTCACTGATTCAGAAATGAAAATGAGAAGTAAGAATCAATGATGATTTTGAGTTGAATAATTTTTTTTAAAAAGCAAGAAAAACAAAGTAGTAGTAGTAGTAGTAGTAGTAGTAGTAGTAGTAGTAGTAGTAGTAAGTAGTAGTAGTAGTAGTAAGTAGAGAGAGAGAGAGAGAGAGAGAGAGAGAGAGAGAGAGAGAGAGAGAGGAGAGAGAGAGAGAGAGAGAGAGGAGAGAGAGAGAGAGAGAGAGAGAGAGAGAGAGAGAGAGAGAGAGAGGTTTTTTTTTCTCCGAGTGGTATACTGGACAAGCTATACATTTACTTTTATTTCATCAAGCCATCTATCTTTAAAAAAAAAAAAGAAGAAAGAAGAAAGGCAACAATAAAAAGGATGACAGTAGAAGTAGTAGTAGTAGTAGTAGTAGTATTTAGTAGTAGTAGTAGTAGTAGTAGTAGTAGTAGTAGTAGTAGTAGTAGCAGCAGCAGCAGCAGTAGCAGCAGCAGCAGCAGCAGCAACAGTAGTAGTAGTAGTAAGTAGTAGTAGTAGTAGTAGTAGTAGTAGTAGTAGTAGTAGTAGTAGTAGTAGTAGTGATGATGATGATGATGATGATGATGATGATAATAGTAATATGAGGGCGTGCATGCACACGCACGCTCTACTAGCGGGGAGTAAACCACCTCCTAAAAAGTGAATTTGTACTGTGTTCACACGACTACATACAACTCTTATTTACACACCTGAAATGCGATCGACCTAGTCTTGTTAGAAATCCGCGCAATCGATCTGCCATACATGCCATGTTTTCCTTCTGAACAGAGCGCAGCTTTGTACACTGTGTAGACCGTAGTTGGAACAGAATAGAGCGCAGCTTTGTACTGTGAGCAGATTGGGACTTCTCTCTCTATTTCAATGCACTATTAGTTGGTGTGCTTTCCCTCAAAACGCTTCAGAGCTCCGAAAGCCCACCGTTCCCAAAGACAGGATCGTTGTGGGTGAACAACAAATGGAAAAGGAATGCTTTGGAGAATATTATTGCCATTCAGGGGCGTTCAAAAGGGAGCTGGAAACATGTTCTTGTCCAAGGAGCAATAAATCAGAGGGTGTTTAAAGTCAGTGCACAAATTGCTAGAACTCTCAATGTTAAGGGTATGAATTCGTTTTTAGTGAGAGCTTTGTGCAGCCGTGATTGATGTTTGAATGCCTGTGAAAAACCAATGTTGATGTGTTCTGTTAGACGAACGTTTTATCACAGAGGAGTTTGAAATGACCAGGTCAGTCTGTGGTGGTCGTGGTGATAACAACAACACACAAGCACACACACGCACCCACGCACGTTCGTTTGCACACACACACACGCGCGCGCGCGCGCACACACACACACACACACACACTCCTCCGAAATGATTTTAACAAACTTAAGACATCTTCTGACACTGTCACTGAATTATCACATTTTTAAGGAGTTTGCCTGTGGTTGCTCGCTGTCAATATCTTCATGTTTTCGGTTTATGCATACGTTTTTACGTTTTATAAATAAAAGCTTAAAATCCAGATGAATGATCAAGTGGGTGTACCCAGAAAAACTACCTTACACCTACCCGCCCGCGCCCCCCCCCCCCCCCCTTATTTTTTTCTTTCATCAAGAAACAAGAACTGGAGCAAGACAAGAAACCACATTTAATGCAGTCACACAGTCACAATAGGCAAAATGAAAACCCTGGTTCCAGAAAAAGTCGTTACTGCTCAAATTCGTACTCTTGTTATAAAGCAAGTGACTTTTAATTGCAATGGGCATACTGTTAATCGTGGCTTCTGACAGATATTAATCATAATAAATTCATGTTGTCAGCAACAGACAAATGTTGACATTTTGACTCAGGGTTGACTTTGGTGTCGAAAAATCCACAAGTGTCTGAACATTGCTGACTCCACTCTCCCCAAAAGTCCTTCGGATGAGATTATAAACCGAGGTCCCTTGTGCGAGCGCTTTTCGTAAGAGTAGGCCATTGAGTGCCTGTGGGAACATATGGTAATATTTACAAGAGCTGCATACACATGGGGACTGGATGTAAAAAAAAAAAGCACATGAGTGCTTATTCCATTATCCTCGATATCAAAGAATAAATTAAAAAGAAATTGAAAAAAAAATTCATATCATGATGAGAATTACGCC
>CM060316.1:26766819-26769319 GCA_030674155.1 Stramonita haemastoma | reverse complement strand
CAACACAACTCTCACCTTACCTGGGCTGTAGAACTAGCAGCCGGCTTGGACACTAATGCAAGCTATGTATCATCTCTTACTTCCCAAAGAGTGGGGACATAACCTTTGTTTTTTCTCTTTCATTTCTTCTTTTTTGTTTTGAGTGGGTCCATAACCTGGAATCTGTGCTCCAAGAATGCTGTCGTGCCTGATTTCACCGACTCAGTCTGGGTACCTCATACCTTTGTCAACATTGCAAATCCTTCCACTGGGGGAAAGGGGGGGGGGGGCACAGGGTGTGTGTGTGTGTGTGTGTGTGTGTGTGTGGTGTGTGTGTGGTGTGTGTGTGTGTGTGTGTGTGTGTGTGAGTGTGTGTGTGTGTGTGTGTGTGTGTGTATGTATGTATGTATGTATGTATGTATGTATGTATGTATGTATGTATGTATGTGTGTGTGTGTGTGTGTGAGAGAGAGAGAGAGAGAGAGAGAGAGAGAGAGAGAGAGAGAGAGAGAGAGAGAGAGAGAGAGAGAGAGAGAGAGAGAGAGAGAGAGAGAGAGAGCAATGAACACAAACTGTTTATTGTCACTGCTCATAGATGTAAGAAGCGTTGCCCTTTTTTTCTCCCTCAGGTAGAGAGCTCTGATGTTCACTATAGGTGAACGTTTTGCTTACGTGATCTTTTATCCACCGTTAATTAATTAAGGTAGCCGCATTCCGACTTCAGGGATATAAAATCCTCCTACAAGAGGCTGACGATTCATGCCACTACAAAAACACATAGAATAATACATTATACCCACATATCCTTTCATTTAATTGCGCGACTCTGATTGAGAGAGAGAGAGAGAGAGAGAGAGAGAGAGAGAGAGAGAGAGAGAGAGAGAGAGAGAGAAGAGAGAGAGAACTCAACTCGAACTCGAAAGGTTTATTCATGAAAAAAAGGCCACTGGCCCATACATGAAGGGGGTTGCCGTCTAACATAAGGATAATTGCTTTAAGCTGACACACAACACCATTCCATGCCATGGAAACCACAGCATTGATTTGTAATGTACAAGGAGACACAACACTCTTTACAGTCCGGATATGTTTACGGCATTCCGAGCCTTTCTTTCGTCCAGTCATTGTCACAACCCTGTCCAGTCATTGTCACAACCCTCCCCCTAGGCTAGCCAAGACAGGGATGTAATAGTTCTCTAAGTGTCGCCAAGTCCCTTGAAGCACTCGAAAGGGTCTCCGTGTGTAGTGTTGTTCTGGATTCGCTTCCCATTCCACACAAACTGGCGAGTTTGACACGTTCCTCTTTTAACATGTTTTTCTCTTGCTGTTTGACAAACCAGTACACACAATACTGGCTCAGTGTCTGGTTGGCATGCGAGCTGGATCACAATGTCATCTGACTCACAGGTCACAATATCTTCACCATCTGAATGATGTAGGACGGATTTTCTAAAGTGTGTATTTCTTTGTCTGTCTCTCAGCCTTTTCTGTACCGATCTATCAGTTAGAGTAGCCACATACTGTTTGACATTTCCTTTGTCGAATGCACCAACAATATTATCATCGTTCACCTCAGGCTGCAAAACACACATATCAGCACAGTCACTACAATCAGACATACACGGAGGTTCTAAATCAACCGATGATAGCAACTTAACTGATGTTTTTGTGTTGATGTCCTGTGTGTGTGCTGTTGGTAGGTCTACTCTATGCGTATCTGCACATGCTGCATTCTGCTGTTCTACACTTTTGTCAGGTGGACTGAGGCACTGAAGACACAGTCACTTTCACACACAACACTTGCCTGCTTCTCTTTATGCTTTCGAGAGCGTTCCAAATCCCTGCAGGTTTGGGAGTAGGATTTTTTCCTATAGTATTGTACTTGTGTGCTGCGATTCACTGTTGGATCCGCCATGTTGGTTGACACTGCTGTGTCCACTGGTTTAAGTCGCAAGACAAAAACCACGCTGTCCCCTTCTCCTGCCACTTTCCAGCTGGAGACTGCATTGTCAGTCAGCAGGGCGCCTAAGGTCCTCTCCACAGCCGCTGGAAGTCTAGTAACTGGCATTTTTGTATGAATTACGAGTTTTACTGTAGCTCACAGAAAATGTACGCCCTGTCCGCTTCGCGTCTGGTGACCAACCGAGAGAGAGAGAGAGAGAGAGAGAGAGAGAGAGAGAGAGAGAGAGAGAGAGAGAGAGAGAGAGAGAGAGAGTATGTGTGTACAATGTATGCATGCTGTGTGCATGCGTGCACGCTTATGACTGTCAGTGACTGCATTTGCACGCTCGTGCGTGCGCGTTTGCGTGCGTGTGTGCTCGTCGTATGTGTTCGCACGCACGTGTGTGTATGTGTGTGTGTGGTGTATTGTGTGTGTGTGTTCTCTGTGTGTGTGTGTGTGTGTGCGCGCGCGCACACGCGCGTGTACGTGTGTGTGTGCGCGCGCACGCGCGTGTACGTGTGTGTGTGCGCGCGCGCCCGCGTCTGTGCGTGTGTGGGTGGAAGATATTTGTGTGTGCTG
>CM060316.1:26704319-26761819 GCA_030674155.1 Stramonita haemastoma | reverse complement strand
GAAGCAAGCTCCCCAGACAGGCAGAGAGAGACAGACAGACACAGTACAGTACCTTATGAAGCAAGCTCCCCAGACAGACAGAGAGACAGACAGACACAGTACAGTACCTTATGAAGCAAGCTCCCCAGACAGACAGAGACAGACAGACAGACAGACACAGTACAGTACCTTATGAACCAAACTCCCCAGACAGAGAGACAGACAGACAGAGAGACAGACAGACACAGTACAGTACCTTATGAAGCAAGCTCCCCAGACAGGCAGACAGAGACAGCCAAAGACCGGACAGACAGACAGACAGACCGCCGCTATAACAGAGTGCCTTGTTGCCAGGTAGAAATCAGTAGGCACAGAACCATTCCAGACTTCGCGAGGACAAGTCAGAAATCCCAGAGTCAAGTTCCTACCTTCCTACCCTTGTTGCCCCCTACTTCTAGATCTGTCCTCTCTTAACACCCACCCAACCCCACAAAGACTTTCCAACACGCGCTGGCACAGCCACGCACGCACGCACGCACGCACGCAGCGGCCACACACGCACGCACACTCACACTCGCACACACGTGCGTACGCGCGTACACACACACATCAACACACACACACACACACCACACACACACACACACACACACAACACACACACACACACACACACACACACTCACACACACACACACACACACACACACACACACACACCCCACACACACACACCATGCACACACACACACACACTAACACACACACACACACACACCACACCACACACACACACACACACACACACACACACACACACACACACACACACACACACACACACCACACACACACACACACACACACACACACACACACACACAGGGGTACAAAATGTATTCAAAACGTAATCATAAATCGATCACAGAGTCACAAAGAACACTGCCAGAGATCCTCGTTTCCCTAACCCATAACTACCCCTCCCCCCCTCCCCTCCAACCTCCACCCCTCACCCCCCCCCCCAACCTCCTTTCCTTTTCCTTTCACTCTTTGTCGACAGATAAAAGAAGACCAACGTTTAACCGCCTATATTCCTCTTTGTCTGCGTGTCTTCTGCTGTTAAAGGAACTGTACTGACTCGCAGACTTTGGTGGACAGTAAAAAAAAAAAAAAATGTCTGGAAGGATACCAAGAGTTTTGTAAAGTATGGTTGTCTTTTTTTGTCTAAAGCCTGCAGCACCATTAAAAAAAACCCACAACAATGTAAGGTGTAATTTCTACCATGGAAGAGTCCTACTGAAAACTGTTATATCTCCTGAAAGATTTCTTTTTTTTGGGGGGGGGGAGGGGGTGGTGGTGGTGTGAAACATATTTTGATCTTGGCTTTTTCAATGCTATCACTCACTCACTCACTCACTCACATCACTCAGTCCCATGTCCCAAAGGGCCTAGGGGGGACATGAGAGAAGACGCAAGGGAGATCTTTTTCCATGCTTCACGATCCTGTGTGGCTAGTAGGAGGTGTTGGGCAGTCCAGTCTTTGATGTTGTCAACCCATGATTTCTTTTGGCGGCCTCTTCTTCTCTTGCCCTCGACTGTTCCTTGCAAAATGGTTTTTCAATGCTATGCCAACAAGCAAATGAGGAAAAAAACCACAAAGCAACAAACAAGGGAACAAAGACAAAGCAACCGAAGCAAAGCATCTGATCAATTATGGACGGGTAGAACGAACTGTCCAAAATCATCATTCAGTTTATTCATTAATACGATAATCCTAGCACATGGATATCCGTATTAAATTGGAAGTGCCTTTTTCCCTATATGAAAATAGCTTTTTAACTGTAAGAATGAAAAAGACTCGTTTGAGTTTGAAGATATGCTTCTTTAGGTGAAATTTTCTTTAGTGAAAAGGGTACTTGACAGACTAGACTAAAACTGACCCTTTTCAGGGTTTTAAAGTTTCTAGGGTACAACACTTTTCGGGGTAAAAATGACATCTTTCAGGATGAAAATACAAATATTTTTCAGAGTGAAAATGAAATTTACTTCTCGAGATTGAAAAGATGGCACATTCTTCAGGTAAAATAATATTGTGGTATTTCAAGGTAGAAAATGAAAAGATTGTTTTTACAATAAAAGGGATACTTTTTTTAAAAGAAAAAAAGAAAACATTTTCAGTTTTCAGAGTGAAAAAAAAACTTTTCAGGGTAAAAATGACAATATTCAACGTGAAATGCTACCACTATCCACATCTATATATTCTATTAAAAAAAAAAGTCAAAAATATCTAATAGCTATTTTCACCAAAACAGAATAATAACTTTGGCACATTAGTCTGTTCAAGGTGGAAACTGCTCTTTTCATCGTAAACAAAAGTACAATGCAGACCTTTAGACAACTATTGATCAGCAAATGATTATTTGCTAAAATGACAGTAAAAGCACAAAATATTTGATCCAGTGACAATAATGAAATTTTTACCAGAGAAAGAGGACGTCGTTTTCATCGAATGTTCTTCAGTTTCACTTTGTGTGTAATTACTTTCGGTTGGAAATTTAGAAACAAAAATATTCGGCAGACCAAGACCTCACTTCTGTTAAAATATCATTGTCTCCACAAGCGAGAATTACATTTCCATCAATGTCCTGTACTTAATTCCAAATTTAATTGTTTCTACTGTTCAGTAGCAACACTGCCCTCCACAGAGGCCATATTTTACCAGGGTTAATTGATTGTCATAATTACAGCCTTCCTGCATTCTTCTTCCCTTATTCATTGGACGTAAAACTGTAATATAGTCGCAGTTGATGAAATATGTTCAAAAGTGACATTTTAGAGTAAGAGTTTCTTAAAAAAAATTCATGGGAACGTGAAATCAGTGTTAACTCATTTCAATCCTAGATGAGCGTCTTCACAAGGTAAAAAAAAGGGTAAAAGTGTCCCATAACCTGTGTGGTCGTAGGGGAGCCAGGCGTCAAAGACCTCAGCTTCTCTAGGGGCCAGCATATTGAGGGCAGCGCCCATCTCCTCTCCCTCGCTGCTTTACCTTCCCTGACCCTAAAGAGGGCAGGTAGCCATTTACAGCTGGGTGAACTGGGGAAACTGTACTGAAGCCAAGGCGTACAAATAGTCACCCATCCAATTGGTAACCATGCTGGAGGCTGCTTAACAATGGCTTGGGGAAAGCGAACGTTCTGACCACTGAGCTATTCCGTCCCCACAAAGAGGAAAACGAAAAAAAACAAACAACCCTTTACGTAACAGAAGGATATTGCAAAAACACTGAAATGGTGCCCCCACAGTGCTGGAACCAATAGATTTTACAATCAATTATTTCCCCCTGGTAACGTAAAGTAACGTAAGGTAAGGTAAGGTATGCTGAGGTAAGGTAAGGTAAGGTAAGGTAAGGTAAGGTATGGTGAGGTGAGGTGAGGTAAGGTAAGGTAAGGTAAGGTAAGGTGAGGTGAGGTGAGGTGAGGTAAGGTAAGGTAAGGTAAGGTGAGGTAAGGTAAGGTAAGGTAAGGTTAGGTAAGGTAAGATATGAAGGCCTTCAGTGTTTGTTTGGGAAGGAGGGGCTGTCGTTCTAAGAGTCCCCAGGCTGCACGACCAGCCAGGCATAGTGGGCTCCGCATGACTTGCATGCTAAGAGACGTTGTGTTGGCTTCCTTTAATTTCCTGTAGATTACCACTACCACACCACCCCTCCACCTTACTCTCCATTCTTCCTCCTCCAGGTTCTCTTTGAATTGGGAGAGGTGTGTCTGTAAGTGGTTGAGTCAATGTTGAGTTTAAGTCTACAACTGCACTGGCTCTGTGTCAACCGATACTAGTCTTCTTCCCGTTTGTCCAATGATTGAAAAAAAACATCTCTGAAGTGTGTGTGTGTGTGTGTGTGTGTGTGTGTGTGTGTGTGTGTGTGTGTGTGTGTGTGTGTGTGTGTGTGTGTGTGTGTGTGTGTGTGTGTTGTGTGTGTGTGTGTGTGTGTGTGTGAGAGAGAGAGAGAGAGAGAGAGAGAGAGAGGAGAGAGAGAGAGAGAGAGAGAGAGAGAGAGAGAGAGAGAGAGAGAGAGAGTGCGTAGTGTGTGTGTCTGTGAGGGGGGGGGTGTTATTTGTTGGGGGGGGGGGGGGGGGGGGGGGGGTGGGAGGGGATAGTGTTATATCCCTAATAAAATGTCACATAATTATTGATTTATTTGATACGGGGGGCGGAGGGAGGGGGGTAGCCTAGTGGTAAGAGTTGTTCAATTTGATGGCTGGGGTTCGAGCCATCACCGAGATACCCATTTCATGGTGAGATTTTCCCCCTTGAGTTAAACATCAGTACTGACCCTCCCCCCCCCCCCCCCCCCCCCCCTCCCGAAAAACATTCGAATGAAACTATCAATCGAAGCCCTGTTTACGAACGTATGCAGAATATCTTGTACATTCGTTAAAACCCGTTCTGCCTTTCGGCAGAGTATGCCATTCGTGCTGGAAAGAGCTAATGACAAAAAAGTAATATTCTAAAAACTGCATGCACACTGGTTTCGTGCTTAGACATTACATCATCCCCGAAGTCGGAATGTGGCTATCTTAATGGTGGCAAAAACGGTCACATACACAAAAATTAATCTCACCACCGTGTCGGAGCTTTAGCAGAGGAACGTAAAAGATGCATATTGATTTATTTTGTGACTGACTTTACACTGACATTTTTATCCCCGAAGTCAGATTGCTGCTACCTTTATGGAGGGCAAAACGGTCATATACACAAACATCTCACCACTGGTGAACATAGGAGCTGAAGCAAAAAACAAAAAACAAACCCCCCTCATATTTCCTCCTATTTTTCTGGCAGCATCTTTTTCTGCTACAGCATCGGAGTTTCTTTTGTCTCTTTGATTGGGGGAGAGGGGGGGGGGGGGGGGGGCTCTGAATTAACAGGACTGCTAAGTATTCCTAAAAGCTGATATCAAAAGAGTTTTATTATTGTTAATGATGAGATTGTTTTTGTTTCTCCAAACAGCACATTTTAAACATAAACATTAGACTGGATCTTTGTAAAATACAATTATATAGTGACAAAGTAATTGCAAAACGGTCGACCTCACGTTATGGTGAAGGGGTTATAACTGTGTTGAGTTTGGGTTCTTTCTCTTTTGGGGGATTAAAATTTTTTTTTTTTTAATCCGTTGCCTTTTGTTTTGTTTTTCTTAGAGTTTTTTCATTTTTGTCTGTATTGCTTTTGAATTCAACTACCATGTTTTCGTTGTCTGCAAACACTATTTGCCAGCAAAACTGATCGAAACCATTGAGCAGCTGTTTATTATAACCATACCAGGATTTTTGGTTTTAATTTTTGCCTTGGACTTTTCTCTCTCTCTCTCTCTCCTCTCTCTCTCTCTCTCCTCTCTCTCTCTCTCTCTCTCTCTCCTCTCTCTCTCTCTTTTTCTCTCTCTCTCTCTCTCTCTCTCTCTCTCTCTCTCTCTCCTCTCTCCTCGTCTGTGTGTGTGTGTGTGTGTGTGTGTGTGTGTGTGTGTGTGTGTGTGTGTGTGTGTGTGTGTGTGTGTGTGTGTGTGTGTGTGTGTGTGCTCAATTTTATGTAGATTATGGAGCACTGTCGGCTTTTTCTGTCCTTTTGGGTTTTTTTTTTTTTTTTCTCTCTCTTTTTTCTTTAAATGGGTGCTTTATACATATATCTTCATTGGCCAAAACAAACTATGAAAAAACAAACCCCAGACAAATGGAAATTTGTTCTTTTTTCCTCATTCATGTGTGTTGTCTTAAACTGTGCCGCCTTCAATGACATTAGGTAAAAAGCATAACCCAGCAAAATGTACCAACCAGCCTAATGCATTTAGACACTGTTTGCCCCTAGGATGTAGTAATCCTAATATCATTAGAAATTTAGCTCTATATTTACATAAAGCCTTTAAAATAAGTGATATTATGTTGTCGTAAGATCGTTAGACTTTTTCTCTGTGGATTTGTTTGTATATGTTTGTCACCGCTGTACTTCACCGTGTATTCCTATTATCATTCAATACGATCAGCAACCCCCTTCATGTATGGACCAATGGCCTTTTATGAATAAATTCCTCCAGTTCTCTCTGTCTGTCTGTCTGTCTGTCTGTCTCTCTCTCTCTCTCTCTCTCTCCTCTCTCCTCTCTTCTCTCTCTCTCTCTCTCTCTCTCCTCTTCTCTCTCTCTCTCTCTCTCTCTCTCTAAGTACCACAAGTAAGATTAAAAAGGGGTGAAATTACACCTCAGTTGTAAACCTCGGAGCTCTAGCCAAGGATCGCAAAAAAAAAAGAGACCGTTTTAAAGTGAGCAAGGGAGATGAATCTTTCTATTTGGGCTTTGGGGCTTTTAAGCTGAAATTGCTTCCCTTCCACGTAGATATCTCCTCTCTCTCTCTCTCTCTCTCTCTCTCTCTCTCTCTCTCTCTCCTCTCTCTCTCTCTCTCTCTCACGTGTTCTTGTGAATGTGACTGAGAAAAGTGTCTCTCTATAAGGTACCATCGAGGGTGAAGTTCCGATGAGTTAGCACAAGAACCCCTGACGAGGGCTCATCCAGGAGCCGAAACCCAGTCAGATCAGGTCAAAGGCATACTCCGAAATGCTCTCTTTGAAAGATAGTGTTTATCACAGGTATTATTATGTTTGTTAATTGAATCTTTGATCAGTCATTTTGAAAGTATTGAAGAAGTTGTGACTGGTTACATGCACTTGTGCTCATACACTAGTCCTGCTTTCAATAATAAAAAATATGAATATAATTTTTATAACCGACAACCAGTGTCCCTTCAAAGATACCTACCCAGTGCTGTAACGACCAATCACAGGTGGGAGGTACTAAACGAGAAAATCGACTGCCGTCATCATAAATTGTCTTTGTTAAAACTTTCTCTCTGCAAACACTGGAAGAGGAATGTGCTGAAGGAGCAGGAATCGAGTTAGTTTTAGATTTGAACTGAAGACTACTTTCAGTCTTGCCACACTTCTCTGCGTGAAATTCAGGCTGCTCTCCCTGGGGTATGTGCATATCGCCACATGAGCAGCGTTTGCAAGCGTATTTGTTTTCCTAGAATGGCTTTTATTCTACATAATTTTTTAAGGGACAAATCTCTCGTTCTCTTGGGTTATTTTACGTGCGCTGAGGGCACACGAGACCTCAGTTTGTCTCACCCAAAAGAAGGCTAGCACCCAGACCACCACTCATGGTCTAGTGGATGGGGGACAAGTTTTGATCACAAACGGGGACCAAACACTTATTGCTTTCTAGGCGGACCCGACCACCAATCCGTTTTGGTGAATTTTCCGAAGTCAATAAGTTTGACTTAATAACATTTAGATTTTTTTTTAAAATATGCCTTTATTGTTTTAATGATTTTTTTTTTTTTTACAAATCTCTCTGTGGTGAATGAATCCTTTGGGTCTGTACTGAAGCTACCAGCAGAATATCTCGGACAAGTTGAACATGACATGGCGGAGCTAATGTCCCTTAAGGTTGGTTATAGACTGCAAGCTGTATGTATACATGCCCACCATTGCAGGAATCCTCTACGACTACTAAGAGTGGACAGTATTTTAACTTGCGTGGAAATTATGTGTCAGGTAAAGATTCTGATGCCATTCTGTTACTCCACCCTCAAAAGTCAGTATAACATTATTCTACTCAATATCGATGCATACCCTCCACCCCCACCCCCACCCCCTAAAATTGCCTATGTGCTAAACCAGATGGAAGGTTGAAGGGCGAAGTAGTCATTTAAAGGGACTCAACTCTTGGTAGCTTACATTTTGTTCAAGGGAAATAAATCTCCCTGTGAAAACACGCGCACGCGCGCGCGCGCGCGCGCACACACACACACAACACACACACACACACACAACACACACACACACACACACACAACACATTCTCTCTCTCTCTCTCTCTCTCTCTCTCTCTCTCTCTCTCTCTCTCTCTTCTCTCTCTCTCTCTCTCAGAGGTCAGAGGTTTCCTGTTAAAACTATTCGTAACAAAAGTAGCATTGATATCCCTCGTCCAAGAACCAATCTTTTTATGTCATCACTTGTTTATATTCCGGTAGCAAACTATGGAACGAAATCCCAGTCTTTATCAAGAGAAAAGTAGCATATCATCCTTCAAAAAAGCGTACCACATACATTTGTTCAGTTTCTTGTAAATTACATTTTGTGAGTGAGCTTGTCGACATTATATATATATATATATCTGTGTGTGTGTGTGTGTGTGTGTGTGTGTGTGTGTGTGTGTGTGTGTGTGTGTGTGTGTGTGGTGCGTGTGTGTGCGTGCGTGTTTGTGTGTGCGCGCGCGCGTTTGCTTTGATTTCTGATATTATTGATGTTACATGAGGTTTTTTGTTTTGTTTTTTTGTTTGTTTTGTTATTTGTTTTTTATGTTCACTGTCTATTCAGTGAAATATGAGAAAAATGTATTTTGTCTTGTTTGGATGGATTGGTGAATTTAGATATTAAGTCCATTGTCGTTTTTTTTTATGGCCATTTATATTAATGTGTGTGTGTGTGTGTGTGTGTGTGTGTGTGTGGTGTGTGTGTGTGTGTGTGTGTGTGGTGTGTGTGTGCTGTTGAGTGTTAAGAATTGCTTGGACAACTCTCGTTGTTACTGTATACAATGAGTGTGTGATTGATTTTGTTTGTATTTCATTGATTTATTTGTTAACTTAATGAATCAGCTACGTATGTTTGGCTTGTTTGTTTTTTCTCTTGTTGTTTTTTGTGGGGGGGAAGGGGGAGGTTCTGAGGGCCTGGTGTAAAGAAGCCTCTGGCTTATCCATTTACCCTCATTAAAATATTCGAGTTTCGAGTTTCGAGTTTCGAGTTTCTCTCTCTGTGCGCGTGCCATGAGTTCAGTCTGTTTTCATAACAACAACAACATTAATATGGTATTTCTTTTAATATCACAGCTGTTAAAAGGCGTTAAACAAAAGTACTACTTCTGCTGCTACAATATTTCAATAAACCATTGCAAAGGTAGACCAGAGGCATGTTTTGAGCGACTGAACCCCCCCCCCCCCCCCCCTCCCCCACCTCCCTCCTCCATCGAAATAGTCAGACGGAAATAGTTCGATTCCGGTTCGAGGAGATTTTTCTCCTGGAGTTAACATCAGTGCTGACTCCACTCTCCCCAAAAGTCCTTCGGATGAGACTTTAAACCGAGGCCCCGTGTGCGAACGCACGCAGAACATCTTGCGCACACGTTAAATCCTGTTCCGCTTTTCGGAAGAGTAGGCCATCGTGTGCCGGTGGGAACAGATGACAGATTTACAAAACTGCATTCACACGGGGACCGGATGAAAAAAAGCACATGATTGCTTATTCTGTTATCCTCGATTTAAAAGAATAAATAAATAAATAAATAATAAATAAATAGAAAACGAAGCCAGAGTCCCTCTTTTGTTAATGAGAACGGATTAGTTCAGGTCAACCCTACACATTCATTGTCCACACCTTGCTGACCACTGAGGTCATTCCAGGGCAGTCACCTTGTTTGTAATTACAGCTCGGATTAAAACCGTGCAATTGTAGGCAGATTAAAGCAACACGAAGGACAGTGGGTAAGGCCAGAACGTGAAAGTTCAGACACTTGAACGAGAGGGAAAGCTTACTCGGCTATAGGCCTACTGGGATATGTATAGCACATGTATTCAGCGCACGCTAAAGGACCCGCGGCAAGAGAGTTGTCAATTCGGTAGAAAAAAAGCCACTCTGACAGGGAAACAAATACAGTTGTCGACAGAAAGAAAACAAATGGGTGGCGCTGTTCTGTAGGGACGTGCTCTCCCCGGGGTAAGCAGCCCGAATTTTACCAAGAGAAATCTGCCATGACTCGCGTAGAAAACACAAATAGAGTCCCGAAGTGTGCATCACACTTTAAGCTGAATTTGTTTGTTTGTTGTGAGCCTGTGTGTGTTCCATAAAATAAAGTTTCTTTCTTTCATTGTTGTTTGTTTTTTTTTTTTAGTTTAGGAATCAAGAGGACTTCTTATTCAATGAAGAAAAATCAAGAGAATAGTGACGTGAGTTTGTCCTCCTTAGGTTCATGGGAGGGTAACAGCAAGAGGATAGGCCTAGCTTCTTGTGTGTGTGTGTGTGTGTGTGTGTGTGCGCGCGCGCGCGCGCGCGCGTGTATGCGCACGTGGAGGTGGGGGGGAGTGAGGGGGTGAGGTATGAATATGACGGTGCCAGTGTTTAAACCATAGAGAAAGAGTTTCTGGCTTTAAACCAGGAAGCTGTCCGGGTATGATAAGTCCAAGACCCTATATAATTATTTTTGTTTGCGGACTAGGCCTACAACTCCTGACAAGAAATTTGCTTCAATAGAAAGTTTTGAGGTAGCCTAGCGCTAGGCCTAGCCGTACCTTGGCTTCGCGGAAGTCTTTTTCTCTCGTCTAAAAAGCAGACTGAGCTGGCCCCTCGCACGCCTAGACCAATCGTGCGTTCTGGATTTGTTCACGGTTCACGGCTGACCGAGGGTTGATCAAGAAAAGTGTCGTCTGCGAAGAGCCACTTCGACCAACCGCATCACAGTTTACATTCCTAGTTCGTCTCTCGTCCAATCAGCACCCCTGTTATTCTTGTTGGGCAATCGAAAGCAAGCGGGCTCTCGTGCATCGTGCGCTCGCTCACAGATGGTGGAGAGGCAGTAGGCTACCGGTTGTGTCGTCTGCCGGGAACTGAGGGAACGACCAGTGTCTTGAGTTCAGAGACAGTTAGTTATTGTTGTTTTGTAGATAATTCTTAGAAAGTTCCATTCTGCAAGATGGCTGTCAATGGTGTAAACGGCGTGAGCAAATCTTCTGGATACAGTTGGAAAGTGGGTTTAGTGAACTACAAAAATACGTACCTCACAGAAGAATCGTTTGGACACAAAATCAATGTGTCTGGCACAAACCTGAAGAAAAAGCAACTATTTACCCTTGAGCAGGATCCTGTGGATGAAGTGGTATACATCAGAAGCAATCAGGGTTGCTATCTGTCATCAGATAAATTCGGCAACGTCAGCTGCGATGCAGAGGAGCGTGGGGAGACAGAGAAATTTGTCGTGGAATACGACAGAGGGTTCTCTGGCCGCTGGGGATTCAAGCAGTTGACACACTCCAACTTTCTTGGCACAAACAAGCAGAACGACAAAGAAGTGACTTGCTTCGCCAAAACCTGCACCGAACTGGAATTGTGGACCGTGAGGTTAGCCATCCACCCGCAAGTCCATCTGCGCAACCAGAACAGGAAGAGATACGCTCACGTCTGTGATGACCAGCTGCAAGTGACCCAGACCATCCCGTGGGTAGCCAAGTCCCTCATCTTCCTCGACTTCAAGGAGGGCCACTACTCCCTCAAGACCTTCGATGATCGGTATTTGCTGACCACTGGAGACCTGTCCGACACGCTGACAGACGATGCCAAGTTTACTCTGGAGATCCGTTCAGGGCCGAACGGGGGTCTGGCATTCCGAGACCGTAACGGACTTTATCTGATGGGGGTGGGGTCCACGGCCACCATGAAAGGGAGGAACAAGACGGTGGGCAAGGATGAGTTGTTCACACTGGAGGATACCCACCCGCAGGTCGTGCTGCACGCGTACAATGGCAAGAAGGTGTCCATCAAACAAGGTAGGAATCTTGACATTCATTTCTTTCTTTGTTGTCTTGTTTGTTTGCAACTAGGTTGTTCACAACACCATGCTCTGTCTGTCTGTCTGTCACTGTCTGTCTGTCTGTCTGTCTCTGTCTGTCTGTCTGTCTCTGTCTGTCTGTCTCTCTCTCTCTCTCTCTCTCTCTCTCTCTCTCTCTCTCTCTCTCTCTCTCTCTCTCTCTCTCTCTCTCTCTCTCTCTCTGCGATTTGCCAACATCCACAGCTACTGTGTCGTCTTCTCTTCAAATTTGAGGACTAGGCCTATACTAATAGTAATAATATTACAATTTTTAAAAATCTCTTTTTCTAACGAAATTAACTGTCGTATCTCCACGTCTCCAACGGGTTTTGCCAACATATTTTACAACAGTTGTTAACATTTTTTCTTCTTCATTGTCGAACGATCAAACAGTAACTACTGTTGTCTGTCACTGAGTGAAAATGCGTTGTGCTGCCGTTAAGCGCCTGACCAAGTCGGGCCCAGTACTTCTGACTTGGCGTGGGAAATATAATATGTCCTTGTGGGAAAAAAAGGCAGGACAGTGGACCAGCTAGGCAGAAAGTATACTAGAATGTGGTGACAGGAAGAAAAGGAAACAGGCAGAAACAGAGAGGAGGATAGAAAAGATGGAATTTTTAACACATGACTCCCAGATAGTGGGGATACTAATTTACACTGACAGTCCCTTGGCATTCTGACGTGGCATTGTCATTGTTACTATTATGTTGTTTGACTGATGCTGTTCGTGCATTGTTTTGTTTTGTTTTGTTTTGCACGAGCACTTGACAAACACCATTATTTTGGCATCAAGCTTACCGTGACAGTTGAACACACACACACACACACACACACACACACACACACACACACACACACACACACACACACACACACCACTCTCTCTCTCTCTCTCTCTCTCCCTCCCTCCCTCTCCCTCCCTCCCTCCCTCCCTCCTCTCTCTCTCTCTCTCTCTCTCTCTCTCCTCTCTCTCTCTCTCTCTCTCTCTCTCTCTCTCTCTCTCTCTCTCCTCTCCCCCTCTCCAACTCCCCTCATAACAGCAGCGTTTTGAATAGCATGTCCGTATAAATTTTGATTCGGTATTAGCAAATATTTCTCTCTACTTCTCGGAGTTCTCCCCTCCTACTGCTCAGATTTACTCCCAGCTTACGCAAAAGAAAGAAACAGCTTTCCTAGGCAGTCTGATAGGAACTCTTTTTCTTTCCGTCTAGTTCGTTCCCAGTGCTCAGGAAGACAATAGCTGCAGCGGCAATAGCAATCTAGAGCAAACTCGTCCAGAGAATTGGCACTGGCAGCTAAGCATAAGATTGTCAATGGCGACATCATGATCGTCTTCATCAATGGCCGTTATAACAATAGGCTCAGTAAAAACGTCCATGGCAGCAGCAACAACAACTGCGCACACGCACGCGCACGCGCGCGCACACACACACCACATCACACCACACACCACACCACACCACACACACACACCACACCACACCACCACACCACACCACACACTCACACCACACCACTCCACTCCACTCACTCAATTCCACACCACACCACACCACACACTCCACCACTCCACACCACATACCACCATTCCACACCACACAGCACAGCACACCACACCACTCCACACTACACCACACCACACCACACAACACTACGCCACACACCATCACCACCATCACTTTCTCTTTCTACCGGCCATCCGGCTTGTAATCTTTCTCCACCCAGTTTACTCGTCCCGTCCATGCGCTCATAGGATCATATTTGCGTATATGTGCGCGCTCACACACACACACACGCACACCACACACACACACACACACACACACAAGTGGGAGACATACATAATCAGAGTGAGTGTAGAAAATGTTGGAGGGGGGAGGGGGGGGGGGTTTGCCAAGTGGTGTGAAGAGAGCTTTGTGCAATGTGCACGACAACCCCGACCATTGATAAACCGGCCAGATACTGAGACAGACATGGTTGTGTCTGTCGTGGGGGTGGGGGGTGTTCATAGCAGGGCTGTTTAGTTTTGCCGGGCCCCCTGCAGTTTAGTTAGAGCCATGGCGACAGCTGTCCGCCGGTCTGTGATCACAGCCTCTCCGGCTTTGTTCCCTCACCAGTCTCCATTGATGCCCCCTCCCCCCCCCCCCCCCAACACCCCTCCCGGCTCCCCTTCACCCCCACCCCCCCACCCCACCACCATGGGCTTCTTCTCCTTTCCCTCTGCGGGTTACAATAAATCATCGGACATGATTTATAGCCGGAGGTAGAGTCAGCCATCACACAGCTAGAGACCTAGGCCTAACCATTCCTGCAAGAAGGGATGCACTTTCTTGACGATGCTTTGTTATTTGTGATAAACTTTTGTTTTGTGTGTCCGTAGCATGTTATAGAGCGATTCTGATTTACTGTCTTATCGAATTTGGTCATCTGATTTTAGTATACATTAATGGATGGGTGAATTTTCCGCACACACACCACTTTTTTTTGGTTTTTGTTTGGTGTGTGGTTAAAGTTTGACAAGTTTTTCGGGTTCAGTCGTTATACAGCGGAAGTTTCACGGTCAGTTGTACTGTGTATCTTGATGTTAAATAGTGTGTAGATCTATTCCTGCGTCAGTTTACTTTACAAATAGCGTCTCGTGTTTCTCAAGCCCTTTCCCAGAAAAAATGTCAATATTATTAAATTTTGTAAACATGCGCACGAAATTTCATTAAAAATAGATTCCTTCTGATGCCGGGTTAAGCCATTAACTGTTCAGATAAGCTCGCGAGAAAGCACTGTCGATACTCAGTATTGCATTAACCCTGGCCTAATGATACACAGATACCTTGGGCTGACAGGTAATGGAAGCCCCGTGTTATTAGCTGTTGTACAAAAGAAATTAATACCGGCATCATCGAACGAAAAAACGAGACGATGGCCCAACCTGCAATTAAAAGATGCAAACAGACCCAATAAAAGAGACACAGCCCCGTATTAGGCTGTCTACTGCGAGTATTTTTCATTGGCCTACACCGTGTTCCGCCGGCAGAACTGAGAGCGTTCTACCGTGATACGGCAGGAATTCTTTGTAGTTAGCCTAGAGCAATGGTAGTAGGGGTGTTGGGCTGGGCTGGGGTGGGGGTGGGAGATGTGGTTAAAAAAATCCATACTGCATGGGAGAGCGGCAAATTCTTTGTTGTTAAAAATCTGTATTGATGTTACCCTCCCCCCCCCCTTTTTTTTGGAGAAAAAAAAGATAACTGAAGCCAGTAAAAAAAAGGAAAAAAAGGTGTGGTGGTAGGAAAAAGTTATGACTCTTTTATCATCTTCAGTGTCCAAGGTTTGCCCTTTGCACGCGCGCGTGCATGTGTGTGGTGTATGTGCGTGCCTGTGTGTGTGTGTGTGTTGGTGCGCGTGTATGTATGTATGTGTGTGGTAGGTGTGTGTGTGTGTGTGTGTGTGTGTGTGTGTGGTGTGTGTGTGTGTGTGTGTTTGCGGTCTGCTCTGTTGTAAATGTGTTAATGCTCACCTTTTTGGAATTTCTTTCCGCACCTGCCTGGTATTTCCATGCACAGCCTGCTGACTGTTGTATGATTAGGCCATGTCCACACAAGGTTACAGGTGTGTTCACAGTACTGCGTTGATGACTAAGCCGCACCTAAGTATGGGACAAAATTTTTGCTGCTATTTTCGTACAATGCTCTTTAAATCGGGGAGGGAGGAAGAAGACAGACAGACAGACAGACAGACAGACAGACAGCGAGAGAGAGAGAGAGAGAGAGAGAGAGGGGAGAGAGAGAGAGAGAGAGAGAGGTCCCTGTGTTTGGATTATTGTGTCGTTAACTCAATGGTATAGTAACCACCATCCTTATCTGTCCACCATCCTCGTCGTTCATCACCATTTTCTTCTGCTTCTGCCACTCTTTTCTCTTTTCTGCTCCATTGACTCAGACTCCTTTCCGTAGGAATTAGCCAGTCTATGAGTATGATACCAACCCTTTTTATCTTCCTTGCCGTTATCACGAGACTAGTTCTTGATGGGTAGGCCTACTAGGCTAACAGTTACTAGATCTACTGCCTAGGTAACGAAAATGGTTGGATGTAAACCTGATCAAGGTAACGAAAACGGTTGGGCATAAATCTTATCAAGGTAACGAAAACGTTGGGTATAAATCTTATCAAGGTAACGGAAATGGTTGGATATAAACCTTATCAAGGTAACGGAAATGGGTGGATACTACCTCATCAAGGTAGGCTAGCTAACGTACAATGGTTGGGAAAGAGGGTATAGAACCTCATCAAGGCAATGAAAACGCTGAACATCGTGACGCCGAATGAGTCATCCCTTGCCGGAATGACGCCACAGCTGCAAGGCACGTGGAAACCCCCTCACATCTCCTCCCCCTCCCCCTTTCCCCAACATCCCCCTCCCTCTTCCCACCTCCCAGACTGTGACACCGGCAGGCAGGCAGGCAGGCAAGATGGCTGATGGCACGACCTTGATTCTTCTTGCCTTGCTTGTCTGCCAAAATTTATGAGTCTGCTCTGTTTGCATCACACCCAGTCAGTCTGTTTGTCTGTCTGTCTGTTTGTTCCTCTCTCTCTGTTTCCCGCCCAGATAGTCATGTTGACACAGCATGATGCAGTATTGCGCTGCAGGGTGCCGTTGTGTGTTGGGCAGTGTGGGTTGGTTAGTGAGACACGGGTATGATGCAGTTTTGCGCTGCAGGTTATGATTGCCGGTGCCTGTGAGTCACCGACTCTCTAGAGTCATCAGTTCTCGTCTGCTTATGAACAGCAGCGTGGTATTGATTGGGTTTTCCTCTTTCTCTCTGAGCCATGTTTTTGGCCTCTTCGGTCGTTGCCGTTTGATGTTCTGGCTGTTATATATATAACTGATGTGATCAGCTCTGCCTTTAGTTATAACGGCACCTAGCCTTCTTTTTTTTTTTTTAAAGAGAGATATAATTATAGGCCTTAGCGTCCCCTGGGTCACCCCATGTGGGAAATTTGTTGTTTGTATGTTGGTTAAAAAAATAAAGATAATCTATTGGATGTGTATTATGTGGAAAGAGTCTGGGGGGTGTGTGCGTGGCGTGTGTTGTCTATGGTGTTGTGTTGTGTGTGTGTGTGTGTGTGTGTGTGTGTTGTGTGTGTGTGTGTGTGTGTGTGTGTGAGAGAGGGGCATTCTTGTGGCTTCCACCCTTGCTCGACACAGTAACAGTTTCCTTTGCTTTTGTTGTTTTGATTTGTTTGGGGGGGGGGGGGGGGGGTTGTTAGTTTGGGTTTCTTTGTGGGATATTTTTGTGGTCTCCTCCTGTCCTATCAGTCTCTCCCATCATCGATCTCTTTCTGTCTCTCTGATCTCAGCATCCGTTTTTCTGTTATTGTCTGCCCGTTTGGCAACTCTCTCTCTCCCTTCCTCTTTTCCCATCTCCTCTTCTTCCATTTCTCTGCTGTCACTCTCGGCTTTTTTTTCCCTCTTGGGATGTTTTTGTAAGAGCACACATAAACATTAGTACCTGAAATGTCACTGTCAGTTTCGATTGAGGTTTCTTTTAATGCCTCGGTAATGTTTCCATAGAAACTACTACAGTGAGAGCTCACAGACACGTTATGCCATAAATGTCACTGCCAGCTTCGACTGGGTTCGTGTGTGTGTGTGTGTGTGTGTGTGTGTGTGTGTGTGTGTGTGTCGTGTGTGCTGTGTGTCTGTGTCTGTGTGTGTCTGTGTGTGTTGTGTGTGTCTGTGTGTCTGTGTGTGTGTGTGTGGTTTGTGTGTGGTGTTGTGTGTGTTGTGTGTGTGTGTGTGTGTGTTTGTGTGTGTGTGTGTGTGTGCGTTGGTGTGTCCTTGCGTGTGTGTTGTGTGTGTGAGTGTGTGCGTGCGCGCGCGTGTGTGGTACGAATGCATACATTTATAATTAATATTATGATTATTAATCCAGAAGCGAGACAAAGAGGATGGCGTGCTTTGTCTCTGCTTTGCTTTCTCTTTGCACTTTTTTGTCTCTCCCTTTAGAACTCTGTTCAGTTCTGCCCTCATCCCCTTGTCATTCTCCTTTATGTTTATGTTACTTAGATATATGTGCTTTCCTTTCTCCTTTTCTGTTGGATGGAGAGAGAGAGAGAGAGACAGACAGACAGAGACAAAGACAGAGAAAGAATTAATGATGGTGGAATTATGTTATGAATCAAACGAAAGAATTTTATTGGCATAACACTTTGGATACATATTCGGTATTCATAGCGATGAACAATATTCGACCCCACGCAGTTTGTGTAACTAAAAGACACTTTGGGTGGAACAGCCCCTATTTCACTCAAAATTATTGAAGAATACTGCTAGAAAACGCCTGTATGTCGGAAGGTCGCCATGGACGAACACTTCCGATCAATAGCTTTCGCGTCTGTCTACGGACCCACTTCATCTTTCTGGCCACATCAAACCCCACGGGAGTGCTGCAAGCCAAACACAAAGGTGGCAGGGTGGGGAATACGAGCAGGGGAGTGAGCCAAACATACATCATGGGGACACATATTGAAGCTCGTAACTTAAGGCAGAATATATAGAACTCACAGACGGGGGGAGAAGCGCTGCCATGATGGATTTGTGTGTGAAGACATGAGAGCTTGGGGCAGCAGGAAGGGGAATAATGCCCTCTGGATCCATCGGTTCTGGTCATCCGAAAATCCCCACTTGATTTATCATTTTTTTAGACTTTCATTAAGCTGGTTCCAAAATATCTTTGCGCAGGAATGTTTTGTTTGGAGAAAGGGACCTGAAAGAAGTGTGCTTTCATTAAGCTGGTTCCAAAATGCCTTTGCGTAGGAATGTTTTGTTTGGAGAAAGGGACCTGAAAGTAGTGTAGTGAAGGGGCTTAATTTTTGTGTGTTCTGGGGCACTTGTTTTTGAGTACCGGCAGACTTGATGATTGAGGTCACATTGGCCTACCGAAATACGATGAAGCTGTAACTGTGCAAGTAAAAAACCACATTTCTTTCCAGTTGAATTTAGAACAAGCAGTGTGTGTGCGTGCGTGCGTTCGTATGAGAGAGAGAGAGAGAGAGGGACAGCAGACAGACAGACAGACAGACACTGACAGACACTGAGACAGACAGACAGACAGAGACAAAGAGAGAAGGAGAGAGAGCACGAGCGCCTTTAATTTAACCTTGCACTCCATGATCATTCACAACGAACTTGGAACCTAAACATTCTTTGTTCGTTGTGTTTCACTGGCAAGCTGTGTTTCAGAAACAAAAATTGTGTGTGGGATAATGACAAAGAAGGGGGGGGGGGGGGGGGGGGGGTAGCGAGGATAAAGGGGAAGGGGTAAACAAAAAAAAACAGTATAGAGTTTATGAGAACGAAGCTGACAGATGGCGCCGAAAATGGAACCAGAATGTCAAGGAGGACTTCGCGATGGAGTAGCTGATTCTGTCTGTCTGTCTGTCTGTCTGTCTGTTGTCTGTCTGTCTGTCTTCCTCTCTCTCTCTCTCTCTCTCTCTCTCTCTCTCTCTCTCTCTCTCTTCTCTCTCTCTCTCTCTCTCTCTCCTCTCTCTCTCTCTATTCTTTTTCTCTCTCATCTTCTCTCTCTCTGTGAATTCTGCTTTTTTTCTCTCCTGCGGTCGTGACTTTATTAACTCCTGTGCTTTTCTTCTCCTCTCTTCTACCTTCCCCCACCCCGCTGCCCCACTTCCCCCTCTCTTTGATCTTTTCTGTCATTTCAGGCGTTCTGTCTTGCCAACTTCTGGCCACACTGACCCATTTACGACTCCTCACTGGTATCGGAGAGCTGATTTTTGGGGTCTCTTTGTTTGTCTTGTAGCATCGCAGATCACGTGCACATGGTGTGTGTGTGTGTGTGTGTGTGTGTGTGTGTGTGTGTGTGTGTGTGTGTGTGTGTGTGCCCACGACAATGCAGATCTGATCCAATTATTCATTTACGGTAGGCTGAAAAAAAGAATCGGTGTTAATTATAAATCATGGCTGCCTAATCGCTTCACACCAATTAAGAGAAATGATTGGCCGAGGCCGTGTAATGTCATGTCGGCCGTCCGACTGGCTTCTTCCCGGCGCGTAAATTATGATTGCTTCTGCCTGAGTGTTAAAGAGAGAGAAAGTCGTTAGAGAGAGATGAATGTGTGTGTGTGTGGGGGGGGGGGAGATGGTTGTTGATAACTGGGGTGAGAAGAAGCACTTTGTATATGAGAGAGAGAGAGAGAGAGAGAGAGAGAGAGAGAGAGAGAGGAGAGAGAGGAGAGGAGAGAGAGAGAGAGAGAGAGAGAGCCGCCTATTGTAAATGTTAACTGTGGACAGAGCAGAGGCTCTCACTGAGTGAGTTAACGGCCATGATCGTTGTCACTGTCCACACTGTCTGTCCTCTTTGTGTCTGTTTTCAAATTTGTTTCACGTGGCCGATAAAACATTTTTCACCTCTCAGATTCCGTATGCAGAAGGATAACTATGCATGAAGAACCACCTGCAAGAAAATTCCTCTAAAATACCGGACCTTTTTCCCTTTAAAAATCTGTAGTCGTTTGCTGACAGTGCATTGAAGCTGCACGCTGAAAATAGAGCCATAATGGTTTAATGGGCCCATCGCCTCCGCATTCAAAATAGGAAGACATGCCGAACGCTTTCACTTGTGAGTTCTCGCTAGCATACCTCATAAGTTATTGATGCTGCTTTATCTCACTCATGTGTGTTGTATGGATGTGCTGACTTGGCACGACATCCGTTCCCACCCCCTTCTTGAGAGCTGCAGTGTGTGTGTGTGTGTGTGTGTGTGTGTGTGTGTTGCCAGTGATCACGATAACTAAGGAGTTACTGTCTTCTGTTCTTTGCAGGATCTAGGAGGAAACTGACAAAAACGACAGTCTGGCATTTCAGCGATGTATGTTCGAGGCATGCTTTCTAGCAGTGTCTGCCAATGTTGCGAATTAAAGAAAATAACAACTGTTGCAGTTCATACTGCTAGGCCTATGTCTGAAGTTAATACAAATTACAACTGTTCCAACTCCAAGTCCAATATATCCTTGTATTGTTGTTTTTCTACGTCATCTCCAGTGACGTGCCCGTTCAGTAACTGCTTTTATGCTGATTATCCCAGACACAACACAGCCTACCTTCATTTCAAGGCTATTTTTGTGTTACAACCCCAAGAGTCAGCAGGGGGGGGGGGGGGGGGTATTCTCTTAATTTTGTCCTATTTGTGCATTTATTTGTTCTGTGGCATATTTGTAAGAAATACTGTGACGGTTAAGTACAGACCAAACCAGGTACAACCCCCAGATGGAAACAGGGATACTTCTGCACATAAAGCCTGGTCGTTGTGTTGACAACACCATTATTTGCAGCGTGCATGTTGTAACACATGAAATAAACCCATAGTACACCTTCCTGTCACTCTTCGTGATTCAGAGCACTTGCACTTTGCACGATGGCTCACCTGTTCATTCCCGGTGCTGTCACCAGCGCTGACTGATCCTTTCTCTGTCCTTAACTAATTGATGCCTTCTCTGTCCTTAACTAATTGATGCCTTCTCTGTCCTTAACTAATTGATGCTGGTTGAAGCTTTCTCTCTCTGCTGACTTGGCCTTGATTTCTGTGCACCCTTTTTTGCTGATATGTAGTATTGTATGCCAGCATATGCGAAAAATTATTCAATTTTCTTATTCTCAGGGGGGGGGGGGGGGGGGGGAAGTAGGTTAATTAATTGGTTTTCTTTTATCATTCTCGGCGTATATCATGTTTTTACGGTTGTCTGTAGTCTTTTGTGAGAAGCGTGGCCACCATACGTATTCTTGTTCCTCGTTTTGTTTGCTTGTTTTTGTATGTGTGTTTTAATTATGTGTGTGTTTGCATTCATGAATTAATGAATTAAGAAGACGTGTGCCCCCATATTTTGTTACCGTGGTCTTTATATTAAAACTTGTGTGTGTGTGTGTGTGTGTGTGTGTGTGTGTGTGTGTGTGTGTGTGTGTGTGTGTGTGTGTGTGTGTGTGTGTAACAGTTGACAGATGAAGATTGAGAAAGGGTAGGTTTAAAAAAAAAAAAAAAAAGCCAACAGGAGCATCATCATCATCTCAACAACAACAACAACAACAACGACGACGACGACGACAACAATAACCACAGAATCCCGGCAGGAGCAGCAGCATCAACAGTAACCTTAGCACCAACAACAACAACAAAAGAAAGAAATCTAGTAACATTAGCAGCAGCAGCAAGGACGACATTATAACTGAACAACAACAACAACAACACTGAACAGCAACAACAACAACTTGTTAGCGGTAATAAGCACACAGTGCCAGCTTTTTTTCTGCCTGTCTCTCTTTCTCACTCTTTCTACACATGTGCTGTATCACAAGTGCAGCCTGCATTGTCGCCGAAATATAACGATCTGCCCTGTACAAGCGTGAGTGAATACTGCATACCAATGTAATTTACACTACAGACATGAACAGTGCATGTACCTCTTTGTCTCTCCGCCCATCCTCCTCTCTCTCTCTCTCTCTCTCTCTCTCTCTCTCTCTCTCTCTCTCTCTCTCTCTCTCTCTCTCTCTCTCTTCTCTCTCTCTCTCTCTCTCTCTCAATTGAACGAACAAGCAGACAAAAAAACCCAAACAAATCAAAAGTTCAAGCAAAGAAAGAAAGGAAAAAAGGACAAAGAAACAAATCGGCAGGCCCAAATTGTAAAGCGCATTTCCCTAATGACCCAACGCCAATGGAGAAAAACGGTGGGTTCCCTAATGCTATGTCAGTATGTGTCAGCTTGACTTTACCCTTCTAGTGCGTAAAACTATGATTATGTGTACTTGACTGCGAGGTAAGGTGAGTTGGGGATGGATGGAGAAAGAAGGTGAATGACAAGGATGACAAGCTACGTAAGTAAAGGGGGGGGGGGGGAGAGAGAGGAGGGGGGGGGGGGGGGGCATGGAACACCAAAACTGCTTATTGTCATGGACAATAAAAAGCCTTTTGATAAGGGGTTGACAGTTTATGGCAGAACGAAAAGTAGTAAAGCAAATACTAAACTCGTGAACACGTACGTATTCATACTCATAATCCTAGCAGTGGACTGTTTAGATGAAAGAAAGCAGATGCAGATAGATAAGAAGTTGGAACGAAGTTTTAACAAGCTGACACAGTCCATTTAGCAGGCAATATAATGTACAAAAGCAAGGCGACACAATATCATTGACGGCGGCAATGTCTTTTTCTCTCTCCAAAAACTCGAGACAAGTGTCACTGAGGCTTGTCCTGTGTGAACTGGCAAGGCGACACTGTCATGGTGTCATGGTGTCAGGTAAAGTTGGATCACCAGGCCATGCGGAGCATGCAGGCGCGTGCACCACAGGCTTCTGTCTGTCTGTCTGTCTGTCTGTCTGTCTCTGTCTCTGTCTCTGTCTCTGTCTGCTCTCTCTCTCTCTCTCTCTCTCTCTCTCTCTCTCTCTCTCTCTCTCTCTCTCTCTCTCTCTCTCTCTCTCTCTCTCTCTGTGCTGTGTTGTGGGCATATCCTCGGTTCTTTCCGCAGGTTGGCCAGTTGACCCCTTGGTTGTATAGCATGTTGTTTTGCTTTATATATTAGAACGTGCAGTCATCTTCAGAGCGAGAATCTTAAGGAATACTCCTACACAGTGTTATCAGAATCGCATGGTAAAGTCTCCATGCTCAGATTGACGAAGCACCACCTTCCTAAAAGTCTTTTTTCCCTGGTGATCACGTAAACGACTTTGCACAGAACCTTCAGTGTGACCACACACACACACACACGCGCGCGCGTGCGCGCGCGTGCGCGCACATGCATATTCCCCTCCCCTCTCTCTCTTCTGTCTTCTCTCTGTCTTCTCTCTGTCTTCTCTCTCTTCTCTGTCTCTTCTCTTCTCTCTCTCTCTCTCTCTCTCTCTCTCTCCTCTCTCTCTCTCTCTCTCTCTCTTCTCTCTCTCTCTCTCTCTAGCCTAGTGGTCAGAACATTGCGCTGGCAATTTGAAGACCCGGGTTCGAATCTGGTCGAGGAGATTTTTCTCCTGGAGTTAACATGAGTGCTGACTCCACTCTCCCCACAAGTCCTTCGGATGAGACTTTAAACCGAGGCCCCGTGTGCGAACGCACGCAGAACATCTTGCGCACACGTTAAATCCTGTTTCGCTTTTCGTAAGAGTAGGCCATCGTGTGCCGGTGGGAACAGATGACATTTACAAAACTGCATACACACGGGGACTGGATGTAAAAAAGCACAAGAGTGCTTATCCCATTATCCTCGATATAAAAGAATAAATCAAATCAAATCAAATCTCTCTCTCTCTCTCTCTCTTCTGGCTCTCTTTGTGTTCAAGAGCTTTTATTTTGTTAAATCAAATAACAATTTGCTCATTTTACCAGAAATGAGGGAAGTGTGTTACAGTTATGACAGGAAAATGAGACGTGGAAACCGCCAGTTTCATTGAGATGGATTTCTCCCGCCATAGGACTGTTTACCGTGCCGCTGACAGCACGAACCACCAAAGCGTTGCTTTGCTTGCGTGCAAAGAGAATGGCCACATAGAAGGCATTCTCTGGAGCACAATGGCATACCTGCAGGCTGCCGCCGCTGTATCAGCAGCCCTGTTTTCTTGCCTGCATTCTTCTTCACTTATTGATGCTGCCGCCTCTCTCTGGGGAATGAATGGCTCGGTGCTGATTAAAGCTTGATTTCTACCTCCCTTTCCCTGAGAATATCGATGAGTTTCCAAAACCCACGGTAGAAGAGGGGGAAAGAAAACAGGTGTATACCATTATACTGTACTTTATCTGTTAGTGATTATTCTGATATATGACTGCATACTTATGGACCCTGACTGTACAGATAAAAAAGAATCTTGAGTAATTCAAGTGAAATCATTCAGAGGGTTTCTTGGTGGGTTCGCAGAACTAGCTAGTCAGTGTGGCAAGCGGTAACCACAAAAGCTGGGCCACGGAACACCTTCTGGCTGTTGTGAAGAGGAGGAAGCTGGCGTGGTTTGGTGATGACACGCGGCGTAGCTCTCTTGCCAAGACTCTCCTGAAGGAGACACTCCAGGGAGGAAGATGAAGAACAAGATGCAGAACATTGGACCGGCCTGGATATGGTTATGTTGTTGCGAGAGGTTGACGACAGACCATTCTGGAAAAAAAATTGCCCACCAATAATATTTCCTCGTGTCCCCCCAACGACTGTCTTGGTCAGGGGACTGCTGATTACTTGATGGTACATATTGCCAAAAACTTTATAGTGTGATAAAATTGTTGGAGGAGAAAGTTGTGTTTCACAAATCAACCTTTCCCCCAGTTTTTACTATCGGAGCTGTGTGTGATAGTGCAAGTATTGATGAGGAATGTCCTGCTGTCAGTAAATATTCCTTGTATTCAAGCAGATTGTTGATCGGTGCCTTTATTTACTTACCCGTTCCCTTCTTTCTGTCGCTTTTTCTTCACCATCCAATTAACCATCCACCTATCTTTGAAAATAAAGAGGTATGAGGATAAGAATGAAAACGAAGGTGCAGATGAAAGATGATACCACAGATTTCTGTAAAAGAGCACTCTCTACTGTGGCAAGCGACTGACGCAGATTATGCCGAGGAGGGAGGCCAGCCATTGAGAGAACGCTTATAAACGGCTGATTAACCCTTGTAATGACAGCTTGGGCCGGCAGCGGCCAATCAGCGAAGTGAAAGACCTCGCCGCTTGTATTGGGGGTGCCACACCACTCTGCTTCGATGGTTTTTCTCACGGTATCTTTGCCGCTTGTTCCGCTTCAGGGCAATTCCTCCTGCCTGACTGGGCAGAAGTGGAGTGTAACCAGCAGAGAAACTATGCTCTTTTTTTCTTTTGTTAAGTATGCCAGAGTCTGAGAAATAAACTTTGGTGGCATGAATACCATTGGTCATCAAACTGGAATTTACTTCCTTTTCGGAGCTTTAGGTATGCTTGCCTCTATATTTTTTCATGGGAATCGTATGGGCGTTCGGGCGCAAGAGTATAGGTTTGATCCCACGGACGTGAACGCTGAACAAACCAAAACAAACCAAGTCAGGCCGAGACAAAACAAACCATGCAACAAAAAAGCCAGCTGTGTCTGCCAGTTCCTTTCCCTAGATCGGAAATCTCTGCTGGGACGTAAATATAATCAAAACAACAGCAAAGCCAATTTCACATGTTGTGGTCACTTTGTCTAGCCATCTCTCTCTCTTTTATTGTCTGAGTCTCTGCCGGTCTCTTATCTGCTGCTGCTGCTGCTCGTCTCTCTCTCTCTCCCCCTCCCCCCCCCCCCCCCCCCCCCCCCCCCCCCCCCCCCCCCCCCCCCTCCTCCTCCCTCTCTCTCTCTCTCTCTCTCTCTCTCTCTCTCTCTCTCTCTCCTCTCTCTCCTCTCTCCTCTTCTCTCTCCTCTCTCTCTCTCTCTCTCTCTTCTCTCTCTCTCTCTCTCTCTCTCTCTTCTCTCTCTCCTCTCTCTCTCCTCTCTTCTCTCTCTCTTCACTGTGTTTTTCTTTATTTAAAAAAACCCAACTGTTTCGTTTGTTGATAATCAATCACCGCCATCCATTTTTTGAAGTGACGAGGAAGTGGTCACACATGTGTAGGAAGCAGATACTTGCATCACTGTTGGCACGAGAGGCAGAGGTTACCACATTTCCTAACCATCTTCTCACAACAAGCGCCGTTTGTGATAACTCGTCTGTCAATCGTGTTCGTTTGAGAGAGAGAGGGAGACAGAGAGAGAGAGAGAGAGAGAGAGAGGGGGGGGGGGGGGGGGGGGGGGGCAGGCTGGTGATGCAGTTGCTGAACTCGAAGTTTCCTGTCGCGAGTGTCAGTACTAATGCTACTTATGTCACAGTGAATTTTGTCATGTCTTTTCCACATCATCCGTGTTACTTTCTGTAAGATGGTTTTTGGTTACTGCTCCAGATTCGTAGCTAATGATTTCATTATCAGCCTGCCCTGGACTCTTATGTGGATGAATGTTTAGCTTTTAAGAAACAATGATAGAATTTAGACCGGTTGCACTGGTTGTCAGTATGATTCTTTCTCCGATGAACTCTTCCTTGGCTGCTTTGATAGTTGTTAACAGAGGCCCCCCCTCCCACACACGCACGCACCCCCCCCCCCCTCTCTCTCTCTCTCTTATCTACCTCCCCACCACTTTTTCAGATCATTCTTCTTGTTATTGCTATCATTATCATCATTATCATCAGTATCATAGTTTTTATAATTATTATTATATTACAATTATTACTATCACCATCATTTATATTATAACGATGACTTTTCTAATCAATTTTTTGCAATCTGTTATTTTTGTACGCATCCTTTTGAACAGTTTCAAACAGACGACTCGTTTGTATGTCACATATCCAATGAATCGAAACGTTACAGGCGTTTTCTTTACCCGGCTGAGCACCCTGTGTACAGACAGACAGGCAGGCAGACAGACAGACAGACAGACAGACCATCATTGCAGGAATTCAGCAGTCTACTAACGTCAGCTGATGTGCCCTAAGCCTGGTCACCAAACACGGAGGAGGAGGACGCAAGTTTGCTTCAGGCAAAGTGAAAAGGGGTGCATGCAGGGTTACTGCATGCAGGGTTACTGCTCACCTTACCTTAGTTACGTAAATGGAGGCTGCTGTGCCGCTAATGAAAGAAGAAAGAAATGAAGACAGGGGAAAAAAATCAAGTACATGACACGTCATTGCTAGCCATTCTTTCTGTCGTTGGTATCACCCAGTGCCGCGACCTGGTGACCTTTTATAACATTTTCCTTGGAGGAGGTGACAGGGAGATGTGAGATGAAGAACACGGTAGACCTGACATTTGAGAGGACGGAATGTTAATCGTGTGTATGTCGAATCCTTACGGGGGCGGGAGGGGTTCAGGGCAGTAGCGGTTGTAAATGTCGAGAAGTGCATCAGCAACCTCAGGTGTACTGCATGCAGGTGACACAAGCTGCTTGGATTCGTTAATGCACACGTGTGCGGAGTAACTGGACACGAAATGTGATCAGTGCCGGTGTCTTGTTGGATGGATGAGGTGGTCGTTTTTCGTCATGATTCCTGTCTTACAGCTCGCGCTTGCACGTGCGCTTATTTTCTTTTTGTGTCTTTGTCTTTATCTGTCCAGTCTCATTTTCTTTTCCCCTTTTCCCTCTTAGTGTCCTTCTTTTTGTCTTGTTCGCTTTGTATACTGTTCATTGCCTTCCATTCACGTCTATAGGGTCTTCCTGTGTTTATCTCAGTGTGTCAGTGTGTGTGTGTATGAATTTTCTTATTTTGAGGATAATAGAATAAGCACTGACGTGCTTTTTTTTTACATCTAGTCCCCATGTGCTAACGGTTTTGCAAATTTTGTCATCCCTTTTCACTGGCACAAATAGCCAACTCTTCCCAAAGGCGGAACAGGTTTTAACGTGTGTGCAAGATGTTCTTTTTTTGTTCATGCGGCGGGATTTCGGTTTATAGTCTTATCTGAACAACGGTGCGTGCGTGCATGTTTGCGTGCGTGTGTGTGTATGTATGTGTGTGCGTGTGAGTGTGCGTGTGCATGTGTGTGCGTTACCAGATGGACTGCACCTCAACCAAAGTAATCATGATGTAATTTTTCAAAAGGTGCTGTGTGTGTGTGTGTGTGTTGTGTGCGGGGCGTGTTCTGTCTGTGTCTGTTCTGCTGTGGTGTCTGTCAGTCTGTCTTGTGTTTGTGACTGTGTGAAGGGAGGGAGATTAGAGGTGGGATGTGAGCTTGGGAACGGCAAGCATGCATGCATCCATGCAGGAGGGGGGGGGGGGGGGCAGTGTTGGCAATAATCCGAGACAGACGGTAGTCTGAGGCAAAGTTTGCCAGCATTGCAAGCACGGGGCTTTTAGACAAGATCGCCGCAAAGTCAGATAAGCACTTAAAAGAAGCAAAAACAAACAAACAAAAATACCACCTAAAAAACCTGAAGTGATGTATAATTCATCTTTATATGAGAGAGAGACAGAGAGAGAGACAGACAGACAGACAGACAGACGACAGAGACAGACAGACAGAGACAGACGAGAGAGGAGAGAGAGAGAGAGAGGAGAGAGAGAGAGAGAGAGAGCGCACGTTATTGCATGCACGCGCACAAAGGCATACACTTCACAGCAATTTAGTTTTTTTGTGACTGGATGTAATCTTCGTGCTAATCTGGACTTTGCTGCCAATGTTCATCAGTTAGACAATTTGAATTCTGTCCATGATTTAGACTGACTTCATGATGAATGGGAGGGCTTGTTTTTTGTTTTGTTTTTAGGAATGGTTATAAACGAAAATAAAGCAGATTAGTAACAAAGATGCCAAAAATAACAGTGGAAATAAGATATCACAGATATGATAATAAAAGGCACTTTCTGTAGCATCCATAAACAATGTGTTAAAACACAGCGTGACAAAACAGCTTGAAAAAATTATTAATACAAGAAAGGAGAAAAAAGTGTTGTTTTTTTACCGGAACAATCCAGGTGAGATTTGTGCATAGATAGGGAATATTTTACGTATTGGACAAACGCTATAAACTTGAAAGTGTCACTGTGTTTGTGTGCGTGTGTGTGTGTGTGTGTGTGTGTGTGCCCGCGCGCATGTGTGCCTGCGTGTGTGTGTCTGCGCGTTCGCACATGTTCTAACGACCTATCCCAATTGTAAGACTAGGATGAAATAGCATAACAGGGAAGGTAGGTTTAGGTGAAAGTGGAAGGGAATAGACACTTGACTGACTAGGGCAAAACTCTCCCATTACGTGAAAATCTGCTGACTGTTAACGGGAACAGAACAAGTGTGTGTGTGTGTGTGTGTGTGTGTGTGTGTGTGTGTTGTGTTGTGTGTGTGTGTGTGTGTGTGCGCGCGCGCGCGCGCGCGCGTGTGTGTGTCCTTGTCGTTGAGTAAGGGTGTGGGAAGAGGTGTGGTTGGGGAAATGGCGATGGAGAGGGTGGGGGGAGGGTAATGAACACTTGACGAGTAATGGTGGGGAAGGGGGGGGGGGAGGTACTCGACGAGGAAGTAGGTCCGTCACATCACCGTGACACATGCAGTCAGTCCACAGGACCCATGCCGGCAGCATCCAGGTCGGCCCTTGACAGGTTTGATGGCTCTGCTTGACAGCTCATTGTGACCGAGTAAGTGTTTTGACGCTTGTCAGACCAGCCCCCTGTACTCTGCACTGAAAGCAGGTCACACTCTGTGTGTGTGTGTGTGTGTGTGTGTGTGTGTGTGTGTGTGTGTGTGTGTGTGTGTGTGTGTGTGTGTGTGTGTGTTTGTGTGTGTGCTGATGCAGAAAAATGAAAGCAAAAACCCAGACAAATGCACGGACTGGAGTATAGACATAGAGTGACAACTTTGCTTGATTAAACAGAATTTTGATTAGTTCAAAAGAACATAGCAACAACACATGAAGTATGAGCACAACGAGAGCATGCTTATAAAGGTACCGAACGATGTATTTCATGTCGACCAGTGTCGACAATGCCAGATGTGCCATGAAGCAAGTGTGAACTGTCCAGTTGGTAGGATTCACGGGGAAACTGGAATGACCAATCTGGGAAATGGCAAACTCAAGACCGTTAAGTATACATGTTCAGTGCCTTTCTCGGTTTCTGTGAAAAAGTTCAGCCAAGTAGACAAAAGTTGTCACATGATATATGCATGTACATGTATGCCTTTTGAAGCATGACATACGAATTAATAATTTTTAAAAAAGAAGCTCAAAGTCATCTGAGTCAGACCCACCCACCCACACAACTACACACACACACACATACACACACATACACACCACACACACCACACACACACACACACACACACACACACACACACACACACACACACCACACAACACACACACACACACGCAACGTACACACACACACACACACACACACACACACCACACACAACACACACACACACACACACACACACACACACACACACACACACACACACACACACACAGCCGAAGCATGGGTCACCTTACGAATTCGAGACAGTGTGTGTGTGACCTCCAGCCTTCAGGGGATTGAATAATGTCTGATACCTGATATTCCTGTGTCTGGGCTATGGGCAGGGAGGGAGATCTATACCTACCCTGAATCCTGAGCATCAGCCAGCTTCATTCCTGATATAAGTAAAACTGATCACGTCCATCTTGCCCTGTGCCTTTGGATGGCCATCTTGAAAGGGCTGGTCATAATTATTAAGTTATGATAGTTATATCGGTGTTTCTGTCTCTGTCTCTCTCTGTCTATCTCTCCCTCTCTCACACGCACACACACACACGCACGCACGCAAGCACACACATTCTCTCTCCCTCCTCTCTCTCTACCTTCTCCCTCCTCCCTCTCTCCCCTCTCCCCCCCTCTCTCTCTCCTTTCCTCCCTCCTTCCCCCTCTCTCCCTTCTCCTCCTTCCCCCTCTCTCTAGTCTTTTCTTTCTGGATGGCGTAACCAAGCTATTGCACCGCCAGAGCTTGTAGTAACCTCAAATTTGATCACAATTTAATACATGTACTATCTCAAATAACAAAAAGAGCTGTCCCATTTATTTGAGCAACAAACTTAATAGCCATCTTCGCAAATCGTGGGTGACGGGATAGGCTAGTGATTAGAACATTGTGCTCGCAATCTGACGACCCGGGTTCGAATCTCGTTCAAGGGGATATTTTCTCTGGGGTTAACATCAGTGCAGACTACAATCTCCCCAAAAGTCCGGATGAGACTATAAACTGAGGCCCCGTGTGCGAACGTACGCAGAACATCTTGCGCACACGTTAAAACCCGTCCTCTTTTCGAAAGAGTAGGCCATTGTGTGCCGGTGGGAACTGATAACAAAATTTACAAAACCGCATACACAGGGGAATGGATGTAAAAAAAGCACTTGAGTGCTTATTCCATTATTCTCGATATAAAAGAATGAATAACATTATGACTAGGTAAGGAGGCTGTCTGCTTATGACTCACTGTTGACAGAAGCCTAGTGACACAAACGGTGGTGCAAACTTGCTTCACTTACCAAAGTGAATGTCTACCACATAGGCCGTCTGTCAGGAGCATGGGAGAAACCGTGCCACCATAGTCACGTCAAGATGCTAACGCACTCACTCACACTCATGCCAACACACTCTCTAGCAGTAACACTTACCTCAGAAGCATTCCCCTTTTGGCTCATTGACACCAACCTAAGATGTCGTGTAAAGGCACTCTTGAAAAGCAATCAGTCTGCTGCTTCGAACACTAAGTCTTGCCACTAGTGTCTCATTGACAGTAATTAATTGCTCGGAACTGCAGACAATTGGCTAACAATTTATGCAACATTATAGTGTTCCTAAGTCTTAGTATGATGGTAGTTGGTGCACTTCGTTTTACCAGTATCATTGTTTTGTGGGTAGTAGTAGACGAGTCATTTTGCGCTTAAAAGAAATGGTTGAGACGCCATTTTGTTTGGTTTTGCCAATATTTTGCTTGAAGTATTCTACGTATCGTACAACTTTAAAGATCAAGCTGTAAGAATGATGGTTAAAGCACTTTTCTGTTTTTGTGATATGACTGATAACAAAACCAAATAAAGTCGTTAGCTGAAGAGTCTGTTGTGAAACCGGGCCTAACCTAGCGCTGTGCCGACATTACTAGCGTGACACGACGCGAAGGTGGACATTGACAAAGCCTTTTAGGAGCGTTGTGGAGGACAGGGGAACGCGGAATCGAATGCACAAACTCGTGCATGCGAATTTAGCTCTTTGGACGAAATTACGCTGCGGCATGTAACCAGGGAAGGTTTGACGTCTGTATTTGATGGGGAGGGGGCAAACACTCCGGCTATGTCGTGCTGTGTGGGGACGAGTGGGAAAGGGCTTTTTGAGGGATCCAGCTTGTATGCGAGTTTCTGCAACCTTTCTTTCCACCACTGCATTGGGCTATAGTGCAGTTGGTGAAATATCTGAAGAGTGACCGTTACAAAGTTGCGCATAACGAGTATTCGACTTGATATGGCGTGACACTTTTCTAGGAAACTGATTAGGATCACTCCTCATGGAGAGCTGGTTTAGGAGAAAAAGACGAAATTCATTCAATTTCAAATATTCTGTCTCAAAGACAGAGAAATTCAGGCGGGTTTCAGGCCATACATAAAACAATAAACATGTAAACATAATATTACGGATATAGATTCCACAACACAGGTTCCGAACATCAGCACGCACCCATCACAATATAAAGAGCATCCACAAATCAGCAATACCTCAGCCAGTTATAAACTCACCCAAGTAAAATTGCAAACACTCGTGAGCTCACCAGTATGCCCACGCATCCACACACACACACACACACACACACACACACACACACACACACACACACACACACACACACACACACACTAACACACACACTAACACACACACTAACACACTAACACACACACTAACACACTAACACACACACACTTACACACACACACAGAGGTAAAACCTTGCTTACATATCAATTAACCCGCACTAGTCTCACCATTGTCCTGATGGTTATATAAATTCCATGTATTATTATTATTATTATTATCATCATCATCGTCATTATCATCATCATTATATTATTATTATTATTATTATTATTATTATTATTATTATTATTATTTCATATTATCATTATTATCATCATTTATCATTATTACGATGGTTGCAGGCATGGACGTGTCTGCCAACCAGGGGGAGGAGGAGACGGACAACGAGATCTTCCAGATGGAGTTCCAGCCCCCCAGCGGCAAGTGGGCGTTCCGCAGTGTGGACAACAAGTACTGGGTCTTCAAGGAGAACGTGGGGGGCATTCAGGCCTCGGACTCCTCCATGTAAGTGTGCGTGTGTGTGTGTGGGGGGGGGGGGGGGGGAGTAGTGTATAGGGTGTGTGTGTGTGGGGGGGGGGGTAGGGTGTGTGTGTGTATGTGTGTGTGTAGGGTCTGTGTGTGTGTAGGGTGTGCGTGTGTGTTCGTGTGGGGGGGAGGAAGGGGGGTGTGTTTTGAGGGTGTTTTGTGTGTGTGTGTGTGTGTAGGGTGTGTGTGTGGTGTTTGTTTGTGCGTGCGTGTGATAGCGATTTGTAAATTCTGTCATCTGTTCCCACCGGCATAAACGGCCTACTCTTACGAGAGGTGGAACAGGTTTTAACGTGTGAGCAAGATGTTATGCGTGTGCTCGCACACGGGGCCTCGGTTTATTGCCCCATCTGAAGGACTTAACTGTGTGTGTGTGTGCGTAAGTGTGTGTGTATGCATGAGTGAATGCATGCGTGCGTGCATTTATGTGTGACGAATCATCCTCCTTTTCACCAAACCGTGCCCTCCCTCCCTCCCCCTTCCAACAGTTCGTCCAGCGCTCTCTTCGACGTGGAGTGGCAGCCTGACGGGCGCATGGCCCTGAAAGCCAGCAACGGGCTGTACGTGTACAACAAGCCCACGGGCAGCATGCTGGCGGGCAGCGACTCGGTGTCGGACAAGGAGATGTTCCGCGTGCAGATCGTCAACCGCCCAGTGCTCGTGCTCAAGTGTGACCACGGCTTCGTGGGGCTGAAAACCACCACGCCCAAAACCGATGTCGTCTGCAACCGGCCCGAGTACGAGGTGATCCGTGTGGAGACCTGCGCTACTGAGCCTGGGGTGTATTTCTTGAAAGGTAATGTCCGGGGGGTGGGTGGGGGGGGGGGGTGGTTGTTGTGGGGATGAGGTGGTGGTGGTGGGTGGGGGAGTGGTGTAAGGGGGTAGGGGTTGGGGATAGGGATGATGGGGTGGAGGGGGGGGGGGTGAAGGGTTGGTATATGTGTGTGCGCGTGTGTGTGTGTCCTTTGTGTGTGTGTTCCTTGTGTGTGTGTGTGTGTGTGTGTGTGTGTGTGTGTGTTGGGGGGGGGACAGTAAATAAAACTGAGAGAGGGGGAGGGGTTGGGGATAGGGATGATGGGGTGTGGGGTGGGTGGTGAAGAGTTGAGGTGTGTGTCCTTTGTGTGTCCTTTGTGTGTGTGTGTGTCCTTTGTGTGTTCGTGAGGGGGGACAATAAATAAAACTGTGAGAGAGAGGGGGGGGGGGGGTGTTAAGGGGGAGGAGAAAGACAGAGGAAAAGAAAAAGAGAAAAGGAGGGAGAATATGAGGGATGGAGAGAGAGAGAGAGAGAGAGAGAGAGAGAGTAAGAGAAGGGGGGTAGGTGAAAAAGTGTGGAATAATAAACATTGATATGGAAAGCGTTTTGGGGGGGAAGCTGCAGTTCAAAAAAAGGGTTAGGTTTGCCCTCCTACCCCATTGATCAGGATCAGTCTCCAGAGACCGACACACACACACACACACACACACACACACACACACACACACACACACACACACACACACACACACACACACACACACAGAGATCAGGTGAAAGAGTGTGGAATAATAAAGTAGGATACTCCGCAGTGATAAATCATCTTTGATGTGGAAGGCACTGTGAGGGAGGCTGCAGTTCAAAGAGAGGATAAAGGTTGCCCCCTATGCTGAATTGATGGGGAGGATCAGTGACCACTGCACCGGTCATGTCAGCCTGTGAAGGTCCTGACTGCAGCCATCTGTGCTTGGTCAGGCTCTCTCTCTCTCTCTCTCTTTCCGACCTTTTCAACACAAAGTCTGTTGCAGATTTCGGGATGTGTGTGTGTGTGTGTGTGTGGGGGGGGGGGGGGGGGGGGGGCGTGTTGAGACTAGGGGGCAAAAAATTTGGGTACAAAAAGGTGTGTGTGGTATGTGTGCGCGCGCGCGTGTTTGAGAAAGATTCAAAGAAAGAGAGAATGTTATCATATGTATTATAATGAATGAATAGTAAATATTTCATGATTATATCTGATCTCGCATTGTATCATTAATTTTTGTCTTAAATTCTGATATATATTGTTCCAGTGAAGTGAAGTAAGAGAGAACTAGATCTATACAAACAGAGGGATGGACATAGACAGAGAGGGGGAGAGGGAAGAGGGGGGGGGGGCAGGCAGACAGACAGACAAGAGAGAAAGAAGGTGGGGAGTAAACAGTGATGCGTGTTGGAACAGCAAAAAACATGGCGGTTTTTCAGTTCTGTTCAGCCACAGCCCAGGTCTCCCGACCTTACAAAACAAATGCCCGCTAAACAGTGGTGGTGACTTTCTGGGCTCCCACAAACCGAGCAGGCCTGTTGACATGTTTGACAGCTGGGCTGGGGGTATTTGTTGACTCTGAGCAGGCGGAGAGAGGGGAGAGGGACAGCAAGAAGGGAGAGAGAGAAAAGACTCTCACAAGCATTCGACACGAAAGCTAATGAAGCAGCCAAAGAAAAGAAGAAAACTCTGCATTGTGACCCCAGCCACATAGTCTAGGGATTAGATCATGCACAGAAAGGGGGATTAATGACGGTGTAGCAGTGGCGCGCGCGTACGCGCGCGCACACACACACACACACACACACACACACACACACACACACACACACACACACACACATATATATATATATCTACAAAGCAAATAGATCCCAAGTTCAAATCTCGTCCATGTGTAATTCTATTCATTTAACGCAAGTGAAATTCCCAGGGCAGCAAGAGTCCTGTACTAAAAATGCACAGGGAAAAAAACACATGGAAATAAGTAGACATACAGAACATATTTCTTGTTAAACTATGTCACTGCGCTGTGGCGACGTGCTGTCTCCAGGGAGAGAAGTCCACATTGTTCATAGGGATATCTTTTGTGACTTGAAATGTTATACAATCTATTACAAGGATACAGACACAACTGCCATACAGTGTATAATGTGAAAACACAGTTACACCATCTGTACAGTGTAATACATAAACAGTTACACCTGCCATACAGTGTAATGCAAAGACACAGTCACAACTGCAGTACACTGTAATACAAAACACAATCACACCTGCTGTACACTGTAAAACAAAAACACAATCACACCTGCTGTACACTGTAATACAAAAACACAATCACACCCGCTGTACACTGTAAATCAAAAACACAATCACACCTGCTGTACACTGTAAATCAAAAACACAATCACACCTGCTGTACACTGTAAATCAAAAACACAATCACACCTGCTGTACACTGTAAATCAAAAACACAATCACACCTGCTGTACACTGTAAATCAAAAACACAATCACACCTGCTGTACACTGTAATACAAAAACACAATCTACACCTGCTGTACACTGTAAATCAAAAACACAATCACACCTGCTGTACACTGTAAATCAAAAACACAATCACACCTGCTGTACACTGTAATGCAAAGACACAATCACACCTGCTGTACACTGTAATACAAAAACACAATCACACCTGCTGTACACTGTAAATCAAAAACACAATCACACCTGCTGTACACTGTAATGCAAAGACACAATCACACCTGCTGTACACTGTAATGCAAAGACACAGTTACGCCGGCTCATCTGGTGTAAACCCCCAACACCCAGTCTATATATATACATCAACATTGCTGGAGAGTGTATGTGCTGTGTTGCTGCAGCGGCTAACGGCAAGTACTGGTCAGTGACTGATGACGGCACCGTGGTGGCGGACGGCTCCAGCATGTCGAGGTTCCAGCTGCAGGTGAGGGACAACCGCAAGCTGACCATCAGCACGCCTGTGGGCGAAACCAACTTCTTCCTCAAAAGCAACCAGAACGGACTCTTCAAAGCCACCGGCGGGCAGGTGGATTCCTCGGTCCTGTGGGAGTATTAACTCAGAGTGGCTGGCGCCGTCAGTCAGTCAGTCAGTCAGTCTCAACAACTGTCAGGACTGTGTTCATGACTATCCATCTGTGGCATGGCAGAACACCTCTGCAGAAGTGTGGGGGGTTGTCTGTCATCATGGTCCTGAAAAGACATGTCATGGGGGGGGGGGGTGTTCTGTGAAAGATCTGTGAAGTGCTGGTCGGTCCATTGAAAGAAAAAAAGGTCTTTTGCTCATCACTGGACAATGGACATGTGGAATTATAGGGGGAAAGGCTACACATACCGTTCTGAAAGATTTCAATGTCATGTTTTGGTATTTCTGTAATTATTCTTAAATTGACTTTTTTATTCGATATTTTGATTTGTTCATGAACCAAAAGAGCAATGCATTATCCTTCCTAGAACAAGATCTTAACGGTGTGATATAAAGCTGATCAAATCCATCCTTCTAACATCTTCTTTGTGGCAGATGATTATTGTCCAGTATATTCTTCAACAAGTTGGGATTATACAGCACTTTCAGGCATTGAATAAATCGAAGTCTGTTTGATGATGTGTGGTGGGTGGATCTACAAATGTGGAGAGAGGGGTGGTGTAGATAGTTCTTGGCGAACATTCCTTTTTGCATTTGCAGTGTGTCCAGAGTATAAGAGGTTTCCTCCCCATTTTTGTTTTTGTTTTGTTTGTGTTGTCGGTTGGGACATGTATATTTTCATGAACATGTCTACAGAAGACCCGATTTTCTGCTATGTCAACTAAACTGTAGTCCTTGGTTACTAATCTCATTACATTGTATGTAATGGTGCAGCACTTCTAATCTTGTGCATGTTTAATAATGTAAAAATGCAGTATTTCTAACGTTTTCAGTGGGTTTTTTTTTCAAGTATATAGACAGTAGTTTGATGCTTCCAGATGATGACTTCATAACAACATAACAAACAACATAAGGAATTATCTGAATGTTGTCTTTGAATTGGGTCAGATAACAGACATAATAATTCCAACAACAAAGTATATAAGCCAAAGAAGAGGAAGAATCACTGAACAAAGAAAGCTGACAATGTAGGTCGCCCATATGGCAAGTGTGTTTTTATCAGCATGTTCAAATTGTATTGAAATGGGACATTAGGGACATTATGGCTACCATATTTGGTATGGTAATTCATACCAGATGTTGATGGTAAACCTTTCATACCTTTTCTTAACATGTCAGAATTCTAATGTTGAAATACTGAAATACTCTAGCTTTAAACATTAAAAGCAAACCTCACAATGCAATCAGCCGGCTTTTGAAATCCACCTTGCCTGTTTTGGGATGAGGTATAGCGAATGTCATGCTTAAATTTTATCTGATAAGAATCTCCAAATGGTATTGTATAATTGTGTGTTCCACTTTTTTTAAGTGAAATATTTTGCATTGGCTTTGTCTGTCGGTTTTGGTCATGCGATATGCTTGGTTTTTGCATTTCCATACATGGTTTCTTGGCTGTTTTTCTCAAGCTGTTTGGCTGTTGCCTCACAGCATTTTTCCATATTTTTGTCAAGACACAGTTGATCAAATCCAGACAATAATTCTTTTTGTACGTACACTCACGTGTGCCTCATCCAGCTCATTCTGCCTTGGTAGTTTCTGCTTGTTTCTAAGTTTGTTCTGGCTGGTTTGCTTCTGCCTTGTGCATTTTCCTCCTTTTTTGTTATCATTTGTACTTGATCAATGCTTTGTGTATATTCATGTATTCTTTTCCGTTGTGTGTATTGTTCAGCAGATCATAAATCTCTGATTATGAGATGAAGATAACTTAGAAGCGTTTAATTTCAAACAGTGCTGTAAAGGAAAGCTTAGATCTAATACATGTATTTAATTTTCATGCTAAAGAACAGCATTTAGCAAATGTGATTTTTGTCATGAGGTGTACAACCATCATATCTTGGGTAGAAGTATATGTCTTCAGAGTCTTTACACCAAGTTACGCTCAAAACCAGTGTTCACAATCTCAGCAAAGTTTGCTAACTGGATCACAACATTCGAGATATATACTTTTAAGTTCATAACAGGGACCAACATAATGTTAATGATATATATGATGGCATGCAGAATTGCTCATTACTGATCTTTTCCCCTCAAAGCTGTGTATGGTACTAACTTCAACGTTTGACAGTGGTTTTATTCAGATTGTAACACCAGCAGCTCTTGTTTTGAAAACAAAGTAAGGCAGGGAATGAGCTTTTCAGTCAAACTGTTCACCTAAACTGTGAGAAAGTTTCAGTTATTTGATGGTTACTATCGTTTTATGTACATTTTGGGTTAATGATCACAGAAGTGTTTTCATGTTGAACTTTGATAGAGAACATGTTAGTGTGTGTGTGTGCGTGTGTGTGTGTGTGCATGTGTGTGTGTGCGTGCGTTCGTGCATGTGTGTATGCCTTTTAATGTTCCTACTGGGAAATATTAGCCAAGTGATCAAATCTGTAGGACATATTTGTGGGGTTAACAATGAATCTGGTCAAACACCAAATTGTGTACCACTCTTGTCTACAATTCGCATTTAGTAGGCCTAGAAATTGGGGTGCCTGTCAGTGAAAACCTTGTGTACATGAGGAAAGGAAGGCATTTTTAAAACATGTTTCCTTCACACAGAATATGACATGAACACATATATGATTGGGATTGTTGCTTTGAACATGAAAAACCTTTCTTTAGTTTTGTATGATGGTGATTCCTGTTCATGTTTTGTGACATTTTTCTATAAATGAATGTTTAGAATGCCTGAGAATGCAGACATTTTCCAGCTGTATAATGATGTATGCTTGCAGGCTGGGAGTATTACACCAACCACTCTGTACCTCCCTCCACCCGTCTTTTACAGCATCTGACTAAAGTAGCGGAGTTTATCTGGTGTAGTCATTTACTCACAAGTGAAAACCACGGCTTGTTGAACTTTAAAGACACTATAATCATGTTACATGCAGCATCTTATTTTTGTCTTCACACAGTCTTTCTCAACTATTTGCTGTCATCTGCAATGCTAGGTGAGGGAATGTATCAGGTGAGACATAAGCAGACGTCAGAAACATTCAAGACTACTGTTGTATGTTTGGGATTTTTTTTCTAAATGATTGAAATGTTGGGTTGGATTCTATGACCAGTTAGCTTGCCATTCATAAACTGGTTATTGCATTTACTTGGTGGTTTTATGTAAGTCTTCAACAGGCATGAATTAAGTACATGTATTTGTTGGTCACAATTTGTGCTAAAAAGCAAGTGGATAAGCCGCTAAGGCTTTACAGTAGTAGAGTATGTTCTGAGAAGAGAATGTATGAGAATGGAAGGCATGGGTAGTAGACAGAAGAATGTATGTGAGTGCACAAGTGTGGGAGAGAACGAGAGCCTGTATGGGAGTGTGCTTATCTGCTCTGCTGTCATCTGTACAGACTATTCAGCAAGCCTCCATGCATAACTTGCTTCTCTCTGTTGTTGACAAGTGAAGTGAAGATGAAAGTATAGCTCCTGTCGTCACTCACTGGCTAGGGAGACTATCTGTATTCCGGATTTTCCAGCTTTTTTTTGCCAGTTAAAGAATAAAGGCTTTTGAACGTATAATGTACATTGTGTGTGTGGTGTGTGTGTGTGTGTGTGTGTGTGTGTGTGTGTGTGTGTGTTTACACAGCAAACATGTCATAAACACAAGGTCGATTTGTGTTATGTCTGTAACACATACAAGCATTAACATGATTTACCGGCAGGCACATGCATACACATACCTACTTGCAAACAAATGTACATGTATACATAACACACACACACACACACACACACACACACACACACACACACACACACACACACACACACACACACACACACACACACAGAGGACAGCCTGGTGGTTAGATTGTGGGGCTCGCAATTTAATAGCCCGGGTTCGAGCCACCACCGAGACGAGACGTCCGTTCGTGGAGAGTTTTCCCCTGGAGTTAACAGAAGTGCCGACTCCACTCCCCCACAAGTCCTTCGGGTGAAAATATATTGAACCGAGATCCCATGAGCGAACGCACGTAAAACGGTTTGTTCACACGCTACAAACCCGTTTCGCCTTTTGGAAGAGTAGGCCACTGGGTGTCGGTGAGAATAGATGACACACTTTGCAAAACTGCATGCACATAGGGACTGAATGTAAAAATAAAATACATGAGTGCTTATTCATTATCCTAGAAATAGAATTTAGATCATCACACACACGCACACGCACACGCACGTGCGCATGCATAACCTGGGAAAAACGAAGATAAAAGAGTTAAGATATTACTTGGGCGCTTTATTAGCTCTTCAAAACAGAGACATCGAGCAGGGAGGGGAGGGGGGGGGGGGGTTAACATGGACAGGCAGATAGAAGAGAGACAGGTACAGTTTTTAAGACGTGACGGGGGGAAAAGAGAAAGAAAAAAAAGAGACTTTTTTTGTAATTCCGTGGCTACAATGACCAAGCAGGCATCAGCAGCTAGGACCAACAGAGAGAGAGAGAGAGGGGGGTAGCCTATATATATAGGGGAGAACACACACACACACATAATTATGAAAAAAAGAGGATTTCACAAAGCTTGCGATTTCTTTCCACAACGATCATACACAGGCACCAGTGTCAGAGCAGCAGGAATCCACCACGCCTAGAGAATCTCCCCACTGCAGAGGGGGGGGGGGGGGGAGAGAGAGAGGGGATCTATAGGTAAACGAGATTAGTTCACAGTCCGGTCTCTGCAGCAGTGCAGTCACCGGGTCCTTGACAGGTCGGCAAGTCCATTATCGACACGAGTGGCTTTTCACCTCCCATAGACAGCTAGCCTAGCTGACGGTATGAGTAGTGCACTTCATCAATACTGAAGCTGTCCACGTATGGCCTTGGTCTGGCATTATACATCGAAATCTGCTTACGTATTGTACATCGACATACTTCTCTCTCTCTCTCTCTCTCTCTCTCTCTCTCTCTCTCTCTCTCTCTCTCTCTCTCTCTCTCTCTCTCTCCTCTGTGAAATGACTTTATAAGGTCAGCTTTAAGCCCTCTCACATGATGCGTTCCTTTACCGGTTGGGGTGTGTAGTGCCTAGTCTTCTTCTGTGCTTGTCATTTGCACAGGATGAATGCTGGGTATGTTCGTGTTTCCGTAACCCACCCACCGCTGACAAGAATTATGGAATCTTTGACGTGCATATTAAAACTCCTGCATGTGTATTTATACACAAAGGGCATTAAGGCACTGGCCGGTCTGCACTTGAAGTCGATCTGTGAAATCGTAAAAATGCCCACCGTTAATTCACCTGACACCGCCGAGATTCGAACCCGCGACTTCATGGACAGAAATGATTGAAGTCGGTCTTATCCACTCGGCTATAGCGTCAGTCTCCTGATGTTCACCCTTCCTCAATATCCCAAAAGGGGATAAAAGAATACTATTGCTCTCTCTCTCTCTCTCTCTCTCTCTCTCTCTCTCTCTCTCTCTCTCTCTCTCTCTCTCTCTCTCTCTCTCTCTCTCTCTCTGTGTGGGTGTGTGTGTGTGTGTGTGGTTTTTCTTTCATTTCCTTTTTTTCGATTTTTTTTCTTCTTTTTTTTTGAGAGCATGGTGTAAAGAAGCTTTGTGCTTATCCATTTACTCTCAATAAACATTTCGAGTTCGAGTTCGAGTTCGAGTCTCTCTCTCTCTCTCAACTTATAAAAAAAATATAGAGTTTCGAGCGTTCCCCAAAACTGGAATACTTTGCATGCACCCAAGGCTTGCCCACGCGTTCATGCAGTCGGTCAAACGTCCGCTAAACCAGGATTCCTTAAAAGATATGATGTAGCGAATATGAACTATTCTGCACACTAAGAAAAGTGAGCCTGGAAAAGAAAGGGATAGGCCTATGGTCACTTCTCCGTCAGCTGCGAGATAATCGCTCTGCTATTGGCCGATCCCGTCTGATATCAAAGGGAAATCACTCTCCTACATTGTCCGCTAGAGGCCGGTAATCAGGGATAATATTCATCAGCTATTTAATGCAAGCACGTCTGACGCTGAGAGCTGGGAGCTATTGCGCAATAGCCGAGTCAGTAATCCCATGACTACTACGTCTGTCACAACTAGTAGTTTGCCTGCATACGCGACAGAAAAAAACAACTCACAAACAAAACGGCCATATGGTCAAAGAAGGGAGGGTCACAATCATCACCAGAATGTATTAGGCCCTATGTGTACAGTATACCATTTTTAGTCACAGCCGATTTCTCTGCTTGAAATTCGGGCTGCTCTCCCCAGCTTGGAAGAGTGCCTTGCTACCAGAGCAGCGCCCCCACCCATTAAAAATGTCCCCTGTACATAATGTGTATGTGTTTCTCGATGAGAGTGGATTTTTTAAATGTAATTTTGCCAGGAGCAACTATGTTAGTGCTCCAGACTCGGGTGGGGAGGGGGGGGGGATCAATTTCGTTTGAACCACTAGCAACTAGACCTCCACTTATGGTCTAGTGAGAGGAGGTGGGGGGGGGAGGGGGGGGCATGTTGGGTTTTGACGAGTGTAGTGTCGTTCAGTGTTGTTTTGTGGCTAACTGGCTGAAGACGTTCAACTGCGCAAACTTGATCCAAAAGTAACGGGAAATTATTTTTACTGCTTAGCACATTGTTTTAAATCAACCCCAAAATAAAAGCAGTAAAAAGATGATTAATATTGATGTCTTTTTATTGCTGCCATTTGGCTGCCTACATGGAGGGGTACTCAAAAACAGTCATAATTATAGGCAAACGTCTCATCCCGTGTGTAATTTCAATCATACAGTCATTCCCAGGTTGGATGAGTGAGTCAGAGTGCATGTTTTGGGTGACCCCCAGGGTGTTATCTAAGGAACGCGCAACAGCAACAAAAGTATAAGGTCAAAGAAAAATCTTACTTTCCCCATCTTCTGCTTGTTCAAAAGCTAAAGTCTTGTGCAAAGGGCAATACTTACATTAACGTGAACAAACAAACTCTGCTCCCACATGGTGAAAAACATCGTTACTCCGTAACCCCAAATTTTGACAAAATGTTTTTCTTTTTCTGTTTCAATCCATTATTCAAAAGAAAAAAATGTTTATGTTAAGTCCTCTTTCTATAGCTGATAAAATCCGGCATTTTGGCAAACAACATTTGGGATCAAATAAACAAACACAAATGAAAGAAAACGAAAAGGGTGGGGGTGGCTTTCGAAACGTGGAAAAAAAAAGAGGTGTTAGCTGTGTTGTGTAAGCAAAGCAAGAGTGGTGGAGGGGAGGGAGGGGGCAACCAAGGCTGGATTCTTACCAGGCTGAATTTCTCCCAGCAGCAAAGCAGCCTCAACATGTCTGACAGAACTGAAAACTGGCATTTATCGAAATTTGTCTTTCAGGGTAAAGCGTTACCATGGAAACCAGATCATTTTTCCTGAGTGATATGACACTGGGTGTGTGAGTGAGACAACTACCTCGATTGTCAGCTCATCGAAGCGTGACCACACATAACGGCCAATTACACCGCCCCCTTTCGTCCATGACTTGTTCATCTATACTAGGTGCGATCAGAAAACAGAGAATACAGTGATGTCCCCTGGCAGCAACAAGCTGCACTAGCTACTGAGTTGGCGCTGAAGAAGAAGGAAGCTCACAAGATGGGAACCTTGCTGCAGCTATTTTTGGTCACCAGCCCTTGTGCTAAAAAATAAAAAAGCAGAAGGAACAGAAAAAGAAAAATGTAAAAAAAAACAAAAAAACCAAGAGAAAGAAAACTGAGACGAAAATAGATGTGCTGCAGAGACAGTGACACGCTTTTTGCTGATATTATTGATTTTGTTTTTCTGTTAGAGTTATGGAGATGGTTTTTTTTCCCTTTTCATTCTGAAAAGTGCACATTACTTTATGGTGCTTGTTTCTGTGAAAAACAAAGTATGAATTACAGACAGTACATGTGTGGTGGTGTGTGTGTGTGTGTGTGTGTGTGTGTGTGTGTGTGTGTGTGTTTCTCTTATGTTTGAATCACAGTTCTTTCTAAAGAGAATGTGATGAAGTTGCAAAAGCATAGAATACGATCATTTTGAAAAGTCGTGGACAGAGGAGCGGCGGCAAAGTAGTAGCTTGTGTTTCATCAGCGATATAAAATATATTTAAAAGAGGTGTGTGTGTGTGTGTGTGAGGAGAGAGGTGTGTGTGTGTGTGTGTATGTGTGTGTGTGTGTGTGTGTGTGTGGGGCTGCGTGTGCGCGCGCGCGCGGTGGTGTGCGCGTGTGTGTAGCCTACACAAACGTGTTCGCACCTGAGACACATTTCAGCTACTGATCTTATAGGGTGGATTTTTTTTTTTTATAAAGCTCTGGTGGTTCAGAAGCGCAGGGCTCTACACAAAACCTAAGCGAAATAATAAGCACACTAGCAAATCATGAGTTGTTGTTTTTCCTCCTTACAATAAAAGAAAAGAAAAAAGAAGTCCCATACAGGAAATACACAAATAACTCCACTGACGTCACTAGTCACAACGGACGGAAATGTCACTCCCACCAGATACAACCGTTCTCCCGACACACTGTCGATAGATAGACAGACAAGTGAAAAAAACACAGGACGGGACAGGATCAAGGAGAAAGGTTCAAAGGAAAGTGGTGTCAAAGCTACGAATAAGATAATTGATTTTAAGCCAACTTTAAAAAGAAAGGGGAGGGGGAGAGGACAGCACTGCTGCTAAAAACAATCCTGTAAGTGTAAGATTCACAGGTGCAGACACACAGAAAACTTCAGCCTGGTAAGCCTGAGTTTATCAACGACATGACAGAAACAGAAAACCACTGATTGTTTCTTTTCGCACTCTCTGTTACCGTAAGTGGGTTTTGATTGCTATTTGGTTTATCTGCAGTTTGTCAGTATACCTCTGATTTATTCTTTTATATCAAGGATAATGGAATAAGCACTCTTGTGCTTTTTTACATCCAGTCCCCGTGTGCATGTAGTTTTGTAAATGTCATCTGTTCCCACGTGAGTGTGCTTGCAGGCCTTTGAAACGTCATGTGAAGATGCCCTCGTGGACATTTTACGGACTACAGTCTTTCAATTTTGGTGAGAACCTCATCATCGTCTTTGCTACCGCCCCCTCCTTGTCAAATAGAGAGGGACATTCTTAATCCTGCACAAACAAGCACATTCTCAGTCATTTGCTTCTTTAAGTGTAGCTCGTCTCTTAAATTCGCACTCGTGAACACTGAGTGAAATAAAAGAAAAGAAAGGAGCAAGAATAGAAAAATATGCTAATAGCTATCTTCAAGCCTAAGAAAAGGGAAAAAAGAAAAGAAAAAAAAGCATTTGTATGAGAAGCAGCACAAACAAAAGAAGGAAGGGAGTGTAAGAGCCTGTGACCTTTGCATCATTGATTGCCTCACACCGAGCTCTCACACTAGTAGCAGCAGTTCTCAAAAAGAAGAAAAAGAAGAAGAAGAAAACCCAGCAGGAACACAATTCCAATCATGATGGGTTTTTTTCTCACGGCCAAACTCCTGATACTTGTTAAGCACAACAGAAAGAGGTGATGGTTTGAACGGCTCTGTCCAGTCAGCTTGATGCCCTTTCCTAAAGCTGGCACGTCTTGCTCCACACTGCTTCAATTGGCTGCTATACTCCAGAGAGGAAACATTCGAACATATCACTGAACGAGTAGCTACAACATACCCAGGCGAGAATCGAACCTGCAAGCTTTCGCCTCTTAAGGCTAGTGCATTACCGCTACATCACCGATCTACTTGATCATTGGGAAATTGCAAAGCTTGGTTAGGCAGATGTCAAAAGACTGTCTCGAACTATTTCAGACAAAATGCGATGTTAACAGATACTATCGCCTCTTTTGTTGTTTTTAAACCTTCCCTCCTCTCTTATGACTGTGATAATGCCTAGCTGCACGGTGATCATTTACATAAAGCGCTGAATGTATGTATGTATGATGGATGGATGGATGGATGTATGGATGTATGTATGTATGTATGTATGTATGTATGTATGTATGTATGTATGTATGTATGTATGTACGTGCATATGTACGTACGTGGCGCATGCGCGCGCGCGCGCGCGCGCGCGTGTGTGTGTGTGTGAGCAGACAGACAGACAGAAGACAGACAGACAGACAGGCAGGCAGAGATACAGAGACAGATAAGCAGAGACAGAGCAATGTTAAGGTAAATACCCGAATTCCCCTACTGTTGTCTTGCATGTAATGATATAAAACAACCAACCATTTAGAAAGGACCCAAAAACCCGAACATTTGCAGTTGATAACATTCTGCATACAGTGCCATTCTGTACAACGACGGTACTCTGCACACAGTAATTTTATGTATACAGTGACATTCTGTACACAGTGACATTCTGTACACAGTGATATTCTGTACCAAGGTGACATTCTGTACCAAGGTGACATTGTGTAGACATAGAGATGTTCTGTACACAGGGTGACATTCTGTACACAAGGTGACATTCTGTACACAGGGTGACATTCTGTACACAAGGTGGCATTCTGTATACAGGGTGAAATTCTGTGCCAGGGTGACATTCTGTGCCAGGGTGACATTCTGTACATGGTAGGGCATTCTGTATACAGGGTGAAATTCTGTGCCAGGGTGACATTCTGTACACAGGGTAACATTCTGTACATGGTGTGACATTCTGTATACAGGGTGAAATTCTGTGCCAGGGTGACATTCTGTGCCATGGTGACATTCTACACCAGAGGTGATACGCTGTGTAAGAGGTGACATTCTATACCAGGGGTAACATTCACATCTCATGCAGCTCCCCATTCCAATAATTATACATTTCCCAGCCACTTTGCAAAACGGTGTAGGCTTACTTCAGTTTTCACAACCCGTCCTGCATGTCAAGGAGGCCTCCACTGCCAGTGCACTATCACCAAATAGGCCAGGCATCCGGATTCATTTCAGCTTGTTGTTGCATGCCCACATTTTCTTAGGTTACACATGACAGCTTTTCAGTAGCTTCAGTAACTGCAATGGACAGTGCAAGTTGTTATACAACGGGTTTGTCATGGTTGAAGACAACCTCAACATATATCAAAGCATAACAACGTTTTAATACAGACCTTGGCATTGTACTGACATCAGATAACTTACAAAGCCTTTGGCCATGGCCAGACTCAGAATAAGTCGGTCTTTGTATCTGGTCACCAACCTCTAGCCCAAACGACAGACAGACAGGCAGACAAACAGACAGGACCAGAAGGGAAGGGGACAAATGAAGCATCAACAGGGCGAGATGAGACAAGACGACAGACATTAGACATGGGACGAGGCCACAGTAAGAAACGGGATATCCCTTTCCTGTTTTCCTTCACCCCTAATAGGCACTGAAGCCTACTGTACTGGCCAGACAGGCAGCCAGTCACTCGCGTGCTGACCGTGCTGACAGCATAGCACTGCAGGCTGCTGTTTGTCTGTGGACGGGTCACCGGCCTGGTTCTGCTTTTCAAAGTCTCTTCATTTCTTCATTTTTCGCTTCAGTGAGCGATGATGGGATGGATGCACGCACACCCCCACTAGTTCATTTTTTGAGGCAGGAAGGACAAAAAAAAATCAGTCTGAAACTTTGAGGGTTGCATTGGTGGGAGAAGGAGTGGGTGGGTGGGTGAGGGGGGGGGGGGGCGATAATTACAGCGCGTTGCCTAAATCGATGCAAGAAACCTACTAAATTGTAATATAGTTTTGTATTCGTTTCGTATTGTGTTGCATTGCACTGTTCGACCTTGTACTGTATTATTTTACTACACTATACTATATATCTCCTTTTTTTTTCTTAATGAATTCATGGTATTTGTCTCTATGTGAAAGGCAGGATGCTCGGACATTGTTCTTTTTAGAGGATAATGGAATAAGCACTCATGTACTTTTTTTTTACATCCAGTTCCCTTGTGTATGCAGTTTCGTAAATTTTGTCATCCGTTCCCTCCGGCACACAATAACTTACTCTTCCGAAAAGCGGAACGGGTTTTTACGTGAGCACACGATGCTCTGCGTGTGTTCGCACATGGGACCTCGGTTTATAGTCTCATCCGAAGGACTTTGGGGGAAAGTGGAGTAGACACTGATGTAATTATGAGGAAAAACCCTCTTGAACGAGATTCGAACCCAGGTCAGCGGATCACGAGCGCAATGCGCATCACTCTAACCGCCACACTATCCCGTCCCCCTTCTCAGCAAGAGCCCTTGGCCAAAGTCCAGCAACATTCATCCTGCCTGCGAATGGCTGACTCTTCTGGGCTTAGAGGACTTAGCGCTTTGTGTTTTATTTTGCTCTGTTCGGTGTCTGTTTTTTTTATTTTCTAAACAGAAACTTCAGAGAAAGAAACAGATTTCCCGATGATCTGGAGCATAGTGAAGATGATGGCACACAACGGCAGAAAACAGGTATGAAAATGATCTCAACAATGCGGGACATTTCCATGCAGCTATTGAAGTACACAGATGCAGATATTGACTCTTTTATTTATTTATTTTATTCTTTTAGTGTTTTTTTTTCAATGATGTAGTTGATGATGGGGGCGGGATAGCTCAGTGGTCTGAGCACTCGCTTTCCCCAAGTCAAAAGTTAAGCAGCATCGAGCGTGGTTGCCAGTTGGCTGCGACTGTTTGCGCGCCTTGGCTTCAGTACAGTCCCCCCCCCCCCCCCCCCCCCCCCCCCCCAGCTGTAAATGGGTGCCTGCCCTCTTTAGGGTCAGGATGGGTAAAGCAGCGCGGGAGAGGAGATGGGCGCCGCCCTCAATATGATGGTCCCCAGAGAAGCTGAGGTCTCTAATGCCTCGCTCCTCTACGACTACATAGATTATGGGACACCTTTACCTTTTAGTTGATGATACCAACAGTCTAGTGAACGACTCAGACCAGAATAGTAATCTGCACTATCACCACGGTCATAAACACAACTAAAGCCCATTGTAAAAAACGCTTTTCAGGAACTAAAACCCCGAGTGACAGCCATGCCCCACCTAACCTCCAAAAAACAACAAACACCAGCAACAAAAAACAAAATAAAACAACAAAAAAACAACACTTTCCGAAAAAAACAAAAACTAAAATGTCCTCTATAATAGTATTTTGTTTCTGTTCATGAGTTATTTTCAACAGTTTCAACATATCCTTGCCCACACAAAATTCCTCTTTCCAGAATACAACAGGACTTACCTATTTTTTCCCCCCTTAGGCCCCCAATCACGTTTTTTGAACGAGGAAGAATTCCATCTATTTCATGATGCTGCATTATCTCTGGGCTGAAATCACTCCATTTCTGAACATGGATTCTTCGTTTGTCTTTTCTCTTTTAGTGAGGATTAAATTTGGGTTTCAAGGCCTTTTTTATGCTTCTTTCTAACCATTATTTTTCATTTTATACAGTACGATATCAACTTGGCCCGGATTTCCTTCTCAGGGTGTTTTTTTAAACTAAAAGAATGCACAAAAACGTTTCCTCTCATTCGAGGAAAGCACTTTCTTTTAAAATCTGACCTGAACAGATTTTGACACGAAGAGGCGTTACTTTTTCCTCATGGTTCACTTTTGTTTTCTTCAGCAGTTTTATGACTGTTTGATAAAATCGTCGCTTTTTCCTCTTATTCAAACCAAACGGCGCTCCAAAATGTTAGATTTCTTCATCTTAAATAGAGCACGATAAAAATGTTTTAAAAATCAATACAAAGGTTGGGGGGGGGGGGGGGGGGGGCAACAGGAACATCCTGATTTTCACACACACTGACCACACCATGAAGAAAAAAAAAGTAATAAATAAATCAATAGAACAACCCCCCCCCCCCCAGTAAAACTCAGAAATACCCCCCCCTCTCTCTCGCATGCACGCACGTACGCACGGACGGACACACACACACACACACACACCATTAAGAAAAGAGCAGTAATTAAAAATCAATAAAACCAGGAAAAAAAAAAAACTAAAAAAAAAATATCCTTATCTTCAAAGCAGGCTGTCACAGCAGGATGATTTTGCCTTTGTTGCACTTTTCCTCCCCGTTTTTCCCCATACAATATCATAATAGAGAGGGGGAAAAAAGCAACCCCCTACCGACCACTGTTATTTTCATCCTGTTGGTGGTCGGATAGAAATGAAATTAACAGAGCAAGAATCATATTACCCAAACCAGCTAACAACATTACTCCTAGCCGAGAAACCAAATTAGATGATAATATTGTGGCATACTCAATGATTTAAACAACGGGTATTGACAAGACTGGAGAAAACAGCATTGTGGATTATTGTCTTGTGTTGTCTGTATTGTATTGTATTGTATTGTATGACTGCGTCATGATTTTTTGCAAAACAACAAATTTGTATTCGTTTATATTGCATTGTGCTATATTGCATTATGATATATTGGTTAACACTAAAAAATTCCTGTCGAGAAAATTAAATTTGGTTTGTTACTTCTGAGGACAGCACAGCGCATCGCCATAGTTTGGCGAAACGATATCCACACGCACGCACGCCCCAACAGCATCCACAACACAAACACACACACACCAAACACAAACACACACACACACACACTTTCTGTTATTTGCAGAGTTTCAACAAAGGGCAATGTCCAGTCATCCAACTGTTCAGCCCAGCGCAGACCAATACATTACAATACAATACAATACCACACAATACGCTAAACCAGACCTGATTGTACACACTGCATTATGGATATTTAAAATGCCACAAATGTAGTACAGTGCTGTACACAGCCATGTGACATCATAATACAAAACTGTCTGACAGAACACAAAAACAAACAAAGCAGACAAGCAAGCAGCAAACAAATAAACCACCCAACCACACACTGAATAAATGACTTCATTTAATGCATGGTGTTACATATTTCATGCATGACAAATTAATATTACTAACCAATCACATATTCAAATGAACTCCAACAGCAAGTCAACAGTTTTAAAAAAAAATTATTCGAAAGAAATAGCAAAGTAAGCGGAATATTTTTTTTTTACCCAACACCATACCCCCCCCCCCCTCCCAACCTCCCCATCATCTACTACAGACTGTGTGACCTGCTGCACAATCTGAAGCGCTGGTCAGCCCTCGGGTGTCTGCTGTGTGCTGTGCACACAGTTGTATTCATCACAATGATGTCTGCATTCCACTACCTTTAACAACAGTCACCAACATGAACATTATTTCTAATCAGACCAACTTCTTTTAACAACTCATATACAAGCAGGGGCCGGGATAGACTGGTGGTTAGAGCGTTGAGCTCGACACTGATGACCTGGTTCAAGCAACCACCAAGGCGCCTCTCCGAGGGATTTTTCCCCCAGGAGTGAACAGAGTTAACACAGTACCGACTCCTCCCCCCCTAAAGTCCTTCGAAAGAGACCATAAACCGAGGTCCCGAGTCCAAACACCAGCAAAACTTGTATACAAGTTACAACCTGTTCCACCTTCCGGAAAAGTAGGCCTTTGCGTGCTGGTAGGAGTAGATAAAAACAACAACAACAACAACAAAACACATACACACTAGAGTCGTATCTAAACATCATACTCGAAAACTTCAGCTCACAGACAGATGGTGAGATCTGTTGTTCTTGCAGCACATCATTATATAATTATTACTGACGTTTACAGCAACAATTAGCTGCTACTTTAAAAAAAAAAAAGAAAGAAAAGAACTTGTCCATCGACAGAAATATGAAACGCGTTATATTTTGATTCTAATACTGAACCAAAGCTATTGACTTCAAAGTTCACAGTGAATAATAACATCATAAATGATTAAAACCAGCAGCACGCGCACGCGCGCGCGCGCGCACACGCACACACACAAATATATATATATATATATATATATATATATATATATATATATATATATATATATATGAGAAAATATAGTGGAGAAAAACAAGTGAAGGTAACCAGTTACAACTTCATTCTCATCATAAAATTGATGTTAGTGAAAGATAAAAAAAACAAAAACACAACAAACACCCCAAACCACTATACGATAAAAAGAAATCTTTGAAGGCAGCATTTGGGGAATTATTGAGTAAGGACCATGCTTTGGGGCTGACCTGACTCAAAGTTTCGGCTACTGGTTAAGCACTCTTCACTTATAAAAAAAACCCTCACACACATTTATACCCCCTCCTCACACACACACATATTTAAAACCATACAACACAAAAAACGGCCACATCATATCACATCACACCCCTAAAAACCCTCCACTCCCGTAACAGCTACACAGCCCCCTTCCCCAATGCCTACCCCTCCCCTCGCCTCCTGTAGCTACACCAAAACCATCACATTTCCTCTCGCAGTTTTCATCATACACAATACAAGTTTCTCCAACGAAAGCTGTGGCCACAGTAGAGAGATATGCAGCTGGACTTGATCTCAGTGATGGGCAGAAAGAAATAATTATATATATATATATATATATAATATTATATATATATATAATATATATATATATAATAATATATATATATAAAAATATATATATATTAATATATATATATATATATATTATGTGTGTGTGTGTGTGTGTGTGTGTGTGTGTGTGTGTGTGTGTGTGTGTGTGTGTGTGTGTGTGTTAGGTGATGGTGTCTATCCCAGAGTCCAGCCTAGCCAGCCGGCCAGCCAGCCAGCCTGTGCCTACTGGGCCTGAGTCATGTAGCCAGGCAGGGGCACCTGGAATCCCTCCTTGGCCTCGAAGAAGGTGTAGGACAAGGTGACGGTGTTGATCCCCTGCAGCTTGGGGTCCTCGGCAAACTCCGGGTCAATGTAGAAGAACACCGGCATGTCCACCTGCACACACACACACACAGAGAAGATAATCATTATGCGCAGGTCTCTGGTATTACTCTGAATGAAAACAGTGTTAAAATGAAGTACTTTACTGTGCACACCTCTGGTATTGTTTGGGTTTCCATCAGGCTAACGAAACTTCCGTTCTATGCGAGTGGATTGGCGGTCTAGAGGTAATGCAACTACCTGCCCAGAAAGCGAAAAGTCCGGGTTTCAAGCGTGTGGTGGTTCGAACCTCTGTTTGTGCCCGAACCTTTCCCGCCATCCACTTGACCGTGAGTGGTGATCTGGGTGCTAGTCTTTCGGATGAGACGATAAACCGAGGTCCCGTATGCAATACTCATTTAGTGCACGTAAAAGAATCCCCAGAAACAACTAAGTTGCCCCTGGCAAAATTATGTAGAGAAAAGCCACTCTGATATGAAACCAAATACATATGCAGACAAAATAATGGGTGGCGCTGCTCTTATGGCGACGCGCTCTCCCCAGGGAAAGCAGCCTGAATTTCATGCAGAAAATCTGCCGTGACTTAAAGTGGTATACAATATACAGTACAATGTTACTGTTGTTGCCATTGCTGGATACTCACCAGTTTAACATTTTAGGACTAACGGATCACCCACATAATTATGCACTCCTCTAATTTTTTCACTCAGCCCTCAAGGGACTAACTGTGACAACGGTCAGCAGCCTACACACTGGACCAGAAGTATTACGTTACATGTAGGGCTTATACTGGCTGTTGGCAATAGGCAGCCATGCTCTGGCCTCTGAGGATTTTTGTTCTCCCCTTTAATGGCGTGTGCATGTTGTTATGCTAAGCTTCTGTCATGGATACAGATAATCTCGACATAACACTCTGTCACGGATACAGATAATCTCGATATACCACTCTGAAGCAAACAGCACTGTGCTGTAGGTCTTGGCATTCAGCTGACATCAATAGCTGACAAAGCCGCTGGCCTGAGCCACTGCGGGGGATGTTGACCTCTTCATTCGCTGTTCATTACAGCCTTGGTATTTTACTTGGGTTTTTGTATATTTCTTCGGTCTCTCTCCTTCCTTTTCGATTCACAAATGTTCTGCGAGCGCACGCGCACGCGCGCGCACACACACACATCTCAATGTGTGTTCGGTCTGTCACAGATACACAGTTCAACGTATACGACAAAACAGGCCAAATAAGAGGCACAGACATCAACAGACAGGTGAAGTCAGAGCACAGACATCAACAGAAGTGAAGTCAGAGCACAGACATCAACAGACAGTGAAGTCAGAGCCACAGACATCAACAGAGAGATGAAGTCAAAGCCACAGACATCAACAGATAGATGAAGTCAGAGCCACAGACATCAACAGAGAGATGAAGTCAGAGCCACAGACATCAACAGATAGATGAAGTCAGAGCCACAGACATCAACAGAGAGATGAAGTCAGAGCCACAGACATCAACAGATAGATGAAGTCAGAGCCACAGACATCAACAGAGAGATGAAGTCAGAGCCACAGACATCAACAGATAGATGAAGTCAGAGCCACAGACATCAACAGAGAGTGAAGTCAGAGCCACAGACACAACAGACAGATGAAGTCAGAGCCACAGACATCAACAGAAGAAAAGACGCTCAGAGCACACGTGTAGACACAAGGCAGTGCAGGCAGACACAAACAGGAAAAGATACAAGGATGCATGCCAGCCTATTAAATAAGAAGCAGCCTCATTACCACCCTCATATATAGCATTAATAACCTCATGCCCTCACCTGTATAGACATCTACTACAGCTGTCCTGTCTGTATCTCTCTGTTTCACTCTCTATCTCTCTTATCCTGTGTGTGATCTCTCTGTCTCTCTCTTTTCATTCATTGATTTATTCATATTTGTTTCATTTTCCCCCCATGAGGGCCTGGTGTAAAGAAGCCTTTGGCTTATCCAATTATCCTCAATAAAATTTCTAGTTTCGAGTTTCTCTCTCTATCTCTTCTCTCTCTCTCTCTCTCTCTCTCCTCTCTCTCTCTCTCTCTCTCTCTCTCTCTCTCTCTCTCTCTCTCTCTCTCTCGTTATCTCTCCTGTGTATCTCTTTGTCCTCAGTTTTTTTCCCCCCCGGGATGACTTGAGCTTATCCCCCGAAATCGTGTTAAATATATATATATTATATATTATATACACAAACAGTACACACACACACACTACAAAGCAGAAAGAGCACACAGTAGATGTCTATTATCTATCTCCTGGAAGTGAACGTTCAGTGTAGGCCTAATATAATGTGGAGCTATACCCGGGCGCACTACAATCGAGCGAATGCAATGAAATGAAACAGACACCACTTTCCATCGCCAAAGCCAATTATTCCAGAGCCACTGATACTGGTTTTGTAGTTGGCTTTTGCTCAGTTTTGTTTGTCGTCACTCCGCCATTATAGCTCTTTAGACAAGGCAGGGGGGAGAGAGGAGAGAGAGAGAGAAGAGAGAAGGAGAGGAGAGAGAGAGAGAGAGAGAGAGGGGGGGGGGGGGCGCAGGAGAGAATATTTTCTGATTTGTGTCGCATGAAATCGTCAAGAAGTCTTCCTGTCCTCCTCCATCTCCTTCTCTTGCACACGCGCGCGCACGCGCGCGCAGAGAGAGAGAGAGAGAGAGAGAGAGAGAGAGAGAGAGAGAGAGAGAGAGAGAGAGAGAGAGAGAGACAGACAGACAGACAGACAGACAGACAGACAGACAGACAGACAGACAGACACAGACACAGACAGACGACAACAGACAGACAGACAGACAAACATACAATACACACAGACACAGACACAGACACACACACAGCGGATAAAAAAAATTCAATACAGCTGAAAACAAAACTGTCAATAGGTTGCCCATTGCTCTTTGTAATTTTCCCCAAATCGAACATCTGTCCCTGCTAGCTAGCTGCATAGTAGCAGCACAAGTCACTGTCTTTCCGATCACTACAAGAATAGAAGTCAAGACAGAAGCATGCAGGAATCCATTCCTTATACCTATCTATCTATCTATCATCTAGATCATGACTATCTATCTACTATCTATCTATCTCTTCATCATCTTCTACTCTCTTCTCACCCGTCTCAATCTTTGTGCACCTAACCACCAACACTCAGAAACACGCTACATACATACAACCTTACGATGAATCATCATCCTCTTAGAGATTCTCACTCTCCCAGCCACTTCAAAAACTTGTAAAATGGCGTGCACGTGAACCGGCGCACACACGCACGCGCATGCACACACATGCA
>CM060316.1:26689115-26704219 GCA_030674155.1 Stramonita haemastoma | reverse complement strand
TATATATATATTATATGAGAAAATATAGTGGAGAAAAACAAGTGAAGGTAACCAGTTACAACTTCATTCTCATCATAAAATTGATGTTAGTGAAAGATAAAAAAAACAAAAACACAACAAACACCCCAAACCACTATACGATAAAAAGAAATCTTTGAAGGCAGCATTTGGGGAATTATTGAGTAAGGACCATGCTTTGGGGCTGACCTGACTCAAAGTTTCGGCTACTGGTTAAGCACTCTTCACTTATAAAAAAAAACCCTCACACACATTTATACCCCCTCCTCACACACACACATATTTAAAACCATACAACACAAAAAACGGCCACATCATATCACATCACACCCCTAAAAACCCTCCACTCCCGTAACAGCTACACAGCCCCCTTCCCCAATGCCTACCCCTCCCCTCGCCTCCTGTAGCTACACCAAAACCATCACATTTCCTCTCGCAGTTTTCATCATACACAATACAAGTTTCTCCAACGAAAGCTGTGGCCACAGTAGAGAGATATGCAGCTGGACTTGATCTCAGTGATGGGCAGAAAGAATATATATATATATATATATATATATATATATATATATATATATATATATTATATATATATATAAATATATTATATATTAAAAAAATATATATATATATAAATATATATATAATATTATATATGTGTGTGTGTGTGTGTGTGTGTGTGTGTGTGTGTGTGTGTGTGTGTGTGTTGTGTGTGTGTTAGGTGATGGTGTCTATCCCAGAGTCCAGCCTAGCCAGCCGGCCAGCCAGCCAGCCTGTGCCTACTGGGCCTGAGTCATGTAGCCAGGCAGGGGCACCTGGAATCCCTCCTTGGCCTCGAAGAAGGTGTAGGACAAGGTGACGGTGTTGATCCCTGCAGCTTGGGGTCCTCGGCAAACTCCGGGTCAATGTAGAAGAACACCGGCATGTCCACCTGCACACACACACACACAGAGAAGATAATCATTATGCGCAGGTCTCTGGTATTACTCTGAATGAAAACAGTGTTAAAATGAAGTACTTTACTGTGCACACCTCTGGTATTGTTTGGGTTTCCATCAGGCTAACGAAACTTCCGTTCTATGCGAGTGGATTGGCGGTCTAGAGGTAATGCAACTACCTGCCCAGAAAGCGAAAAGTCCGGGTTTCAAGCGTGTGGTGGTTCGAACCTCTGTTTGTGCCCGAACCTTTCCCGCCATCCACTTGACCGTGAGTGGTGATCTGGGTGCTAGTCTTTCGGATGAGACGATAAACCGAGGTCCCGTATGCAATACTCATTTAGTGCACGTAAAAGAATCCCCAGAAACAACTAAGTTGCCCCTGGCAAAATTATGTAGAGAAAAGCCACTCTGATATGAAACCAAATACATATGCAGACAAAATAATGGGTGGCGCTGCTCTTATGGCGACGCGCTCTCCCCAGGGAAAGCAGCCTGAATTTCATGCAGACAAATCTGCCGTGACTTAAAGTGGTATACAATATACAGTACAATGTTACTGTTGTTGCCATTGCTGGATACTCACCAGTTTAACATTTTAGGACTAACGGATCACCCACATAATTATGCACTCCTCTAATTTTTTCACTCAGCACTCAAGGGACTAACTGTGAAACGGTCAGCAGCCTACACACTGGACCAGAAGTTTACGTTACATGTAGGGCTTATACTGGCTGTTGGCAATAGGCAGCCATGCTCTGGCCTCTGAGGATTTTTGTTCTCCCCTTTAATGGCGTGTGAACATGTTGTTATGCTAAGCTTCTGTCATGGATACAGATAATCTCGACATAACACTCTGTCACGGATACAGATAATCTCGATATACCACTCTGAAGCATAACAGCACTGTGCTGTAGGTCTTGGCATTCAGCTGACATCAATAGCTGACAAAGCCGCTGGCCTGAGCCATTGCGGGGGATGTTGACCTCTTCATTCGCTGTTCATTACAGCCTTGGTATTTTACTTGGGGTTTTTCGTATATTTCTTCGGTCTTCTCTTCTTCCTTTTCGATTCACAAATGTTCTGCGAGCGCACGTGCACGCGCGCCACACACACACATCTCAATGTGTGTTCGGTCTGTCACAGATACACAGTTCAACGTATACGACAAAACAGGCCAAATAAGAGGCACAGACATTAACAGACAGGTGAAGTCAGAGGCACAGACATCAACAGACAGGTGAAGTCAGAGCACAGACATCAACAGACAGATGAAGTCAGAGCCACAGACATCAACAGAGAGATGAAGTCAGAGCCACAGACATCAACAGATAGATGAAGTCAGAGCCACAGACATCAACAGAGAGATGAAGTCAGAGCCACAGACATCAACAGATAGATGAAGTCAGAGCCACAGACATCAACAGAGAGATGAAGTCAGAGCCACAGACATCAACAGATAGATGAAGTCAGAGCCACAGACATCAACAGAGAGATGAAGTCAGAGCCACAGACATCAACAGAGAGATGAAGTCAGAGCCACAGACATCAACAGATAGATGAAGTCAGAGCCACAGACATCACGACAGGTGAAGTCAGAGCCACAGACATCAACAGAGAGATGAAGTCAGAGCCACAGACATCAACAGATAGATGAAGTCAGAGCACAGACATAACAGACAGGGAAGTCAGAGACACAGTGTAGACACAAAGACAGCTATAGCGGCAGAAGCAGCAACAGGAAAAGCAGCTAGGCAAAGGAGGCAGGCAGGTAGTAAATAAAGGAAAGATCAATGCTCCTCATTCCACCCCTCATTAATATAGCATTAATTAACCTCACTGCCCTCACCTGTATAGACATCTACTACAGCTGTCTGTCTGTCTGACTGTCTGTATCTCTCTGTCTCACTCTCTATCTCTCTTATCCTGTGTGTGTATCTCTCTGTCTCTCTCTTTTAATTCATTGATTTATTCATATTTGTTTCATTTCCCCCCCATGAGGGCCTGGTGTAAAGAAGCCTTTGGCTTATCCAATTATCCTCAATAAAATTTCTAGTTTCGAGTTTCTGTCTCTATCTGGTATCTCTCTCTCTCTCTCTCTCTCTCTTCTCCTCTCTCTCTCCTCTCTCTCTCTCTCTCTCTCTCTCTCTCTCTCTCTCTCTTTTTTCTAGATGACGAGCTTATCCCCGAACATCGGTGGATATATATATTATATATATATAATATATATATAATGATAATATATATATATATAGTGTGTGTGTGTGTAGTGTGTGTGTGTGTGTGTGTACAGGCAAACAGATTATGAACACACACACACACACACAACAAGTACACACACACATACAAAGCTGAAGTCTATTATCTATCTCCTGGAAGTGAACGTTCTAGTGTAGGCCTAATATAATGTGGAGCTATACCCGGGCGCACTACAACGAGCGAATGCAATGAAATGAAACAGACACCACTTTCCATCGCCAAAGCCAATTATTCCAGAGCCACTGATACTGGTTTTGTCGTTGGCTTTTGCTCAGTTTTGTTTGTCGTCACTCCGCCATTATAGCTCTTTAGACAAGGCAGGGGAGAGAGAGAGAGAGAGAGAGAGAGAGAAGAGAGAGAGAGAGAGAGAGAGAGAGAGAGAGAGAGAGGGGGGGGGGGGGGGGGCGCAGGAGAGAATATTTTCTTATTTGTGTCGCATGAAATCGTCAAGAAGTCTTCCTGTCCTCCTCCATCTCCTTCTCTTGCACACGCGCGCGCACGCGCGCGCAGAGAGAGAGAGAGAGAGAGAGAGAGAGAGAGAGAGAGAGAGAGAGAGAGAGAGAGAGAGAGAGAGAGAGAGAGAGAGAGAGAAGACAGACAGACAGACAGACAGACAGACAGACAGAACAGACACAGACAGACGACACACACACACACACACACAACACACACACAACACACACACACAACACAACACACACACACACACAGAGCGGATAAAAAAAAATTCAATACAGCTGAAAACAAAACTGTCAATTCCTCTCTTGTAGATTTTCCGCAAATCGAACATCTGTCCCTGCTAGCTGCATAGTAGCAGCACAAGTCACTGTCTTTCGATCACTACAAGAATAGAAGTCAAGACAGAAGCATGCAGGAATTCCAAGTTTCCTTAGAAGACCTAGCACTATCTATCTCTCTCTCTCTTCTCACCCGTCTCAATCTTTGCGCACCTAACCACCAACACTAAGAAACGCTACATACATACAACCTTACGATGAATCATCATCCTCTTAGAGATTCTCACTCTCCCAGCCACTTCAAAAACTTGTAAAATGGCGTGCATGTGAACAGGCGCACACACGCACAGCGCATAGCACACACACACAAGCACGCACGCACGCACGCAACGCACCACACACACACAAAAGGGAACTAGGCTATATATTTTTCGAGAATAAGAAACAGATGGGAGTGTAAGCGCTCGAAGGGGCATTAAAGTCTCCACAGTCATCCCAGTGGTCTATGCTCTAGACACTGTACTGCTGTATCCTTACCTAATTAGCTAGCGCCTGGTGCTACGCTTCTGTATTTGTATTGATACAGAACAGGACACTACAGAGAAGAGAGAGAGACGAGAGAGAGAGAGAGAGAGAGAGAGAAGAGAGACGAGAGAACAGAGGGAAGAGAAGAGACAGAGAGAGAGAGACAGACAGACGAGAGAGAAGAGAGACAGAGAGAGAGACAGAGACAGAAACAGAGACAAGAGACAGAAACAGAGACAGACAGATAGACAGACAGACGGACCGACGGAGAGACAGACAGACAGACAGCAGACATGAGCCTTCATTTCGAAGACAAACCAAACTGTAATCTTCATGAAGCATTAAAATACTGACACCTGTATCACACTTCTTCAGGCATACAAACAACAGAAATACACACACATGCGCGCGCGTGCGCACACACACACGCAAACACACACACACACACTCACACAGACCCCCCTCCCCCACCCCCCACCACACACACACACAGAGTGTACGTTTAATCCTCACTTAAGTCCAATAGTAACATCACTTGCGGTACCCATTGTTTTTTTTCTTTCTCCTCTGTCCGAAGAAAAAAAAAAAAGCTCATTGCCCAGGAAGTCACGTGGAGTTAATCAACATACCGAAACTTTTCTCAGTGGAAAGAAAAACACGTAACTCTTTCCCCATTTTAAAAGAAATACAATATCAGTAACGTCAGCATTGCTAATTAGGCGCAGCACTTGTGGCGACGCGCTCTCCCGGGAAGAGCAGCCCGAATTTCACGCAGAGAAATCTGCTGTGACATAAAGTGATACAAAATACAAAATACAAACTTGAGGAGGATGGAACCTAAGCTAGTGATGTCGTTCACAGACCACTGGGCTACAGTCAGTCTCTAGCCTAGGCCAGCCTACAGTGGGCTGCTGCCCAGCAGCAGTCTGACAGATGGCCACCCCTGGGGACGGACTGCCAAGGACACACACACAAAGCAGTCATAGGAGAAAGAAAGGATCGTTCATTAACGATGAATAACATCACTGTTGGTGTAAGGACTGGGAATGGCAGGGAGTGAAGAGAAGGCGATAAAAACAAAGAACATAGGCCTAACTGTGTATGTGTGTGCGGCGGCGCGACGCGGTGTGTGTGCACGCAAGAACGCCTGCACAGATAAACATACATACAATCCATACGCGCGCACCCACACACATGTACATACATACATGCGTGCGCGCGCCCCACACACACACACACACATAGACACGCACAAACACACACACACATACATACATTGCATACAGACATACACCTAAACATACGTGCGCGCACGCAAGTACACAATCCTCTTTACTCTCCCTCTGTGAGTGAGTGAGTGAGTGAGTGTGCGTGCGTGTGTGTGACTGTGTGAGTGCGCGCGCGCGCGTGTGGTGTAAGCGTTTGTGTGACTATGAGTGTGTACGCGTGCATGCTGTTTATCCTTCCAAATGTTTCCAGCATGAAAGATGCTTTCCCACAATTGATGACCATCTACAAAGCAATACAACGAGTCTTGGATGAACGAACACAAAGCACACTCCCTCAGACGCAGCCATAAAACACACACACACGTCTCCTAACACAGAGTCGAAGCAAAGCGAATGAATTAAAAACGCATCAATTGGCCGCTGTGTTTCCCTACAGTCCAATTCCTTTCAGGTTATAAAATATTGGTTAATTAAGGAATGACGAGCACAAAGTGATGTTGGTTTATGCCCACTTTGCTTCATAATGATACTGAGCAGGTTCATGTCTTTTACGACTGTAATGGCTTATGTATCCCATAGTCTTTATTGTTGCCGCTTATTGACTAGAAGTGCTACTGAGGCGGCTGTCTGTCTTACTACGGATGATAACGGATGGCTATAAGAACTGCTGCTGCAACAACACGTTGTTACTTCTATCGCTACTACTTACAGTTGCTGCAGTTGCTAGGAATATACTTCTACATAGGGCTGCTATTACTGTTACTAAGCTATAACTACTGCTGCTGCAACAACTACAACAATGAAAGCTGCTGTTGATACTGATGTATCCACTATCATTGCTGCTATTTCTAATGTCACTGCTACTGTACCTGACACTATTGTTTGTTGTTGTTGCTGCTGCTGCTGCTGCTACTACTACTACTGCTGCTGCTGCTGCTGCTACTGCTGCTGCTGCTACTACTACTACTGTTACTACAACAACCACCACCATTACTACTACTACTACTACTACTACTACTACTACTACTACTACTACTACTACTACTACTACTCCTCCTACTGCTGCTGCTGCTGCTGCCACAAATGACTGCTGTTGTTGCTTTTATTGCTACAATTATTTCTTATACTGCTGCTGCTGCTGCTTCAGCTAAACCCTCTGCTTCATCAATCAGTACAGGCAGTTCCACTGCCAGCATCACAACTAATAGGCTAACAGCCATCAACAGCACACGCTAGGCTACAGCAGTTAAGTGTGAGCACAGATCTCTCAGCTCTATCCAAACATCCACAAATTAATGGTAAAGAGCACACACACACACGCACACACATACACTCACGCACACACACACATGCGCGCGCGCGCGCACACACACACACACACGCACACACACATACACACATCACCACCACCACCACCACCAAGAAATCATCAATAGACCTACTCCCCAGACTTTGCCCCTGCTGACAAAAGCTAGCCCTCACCCACCAAGGCCACCACTAGCTACACCAGACAAAGGCCAACAGGAGCCAAAGGCAGATGGCCAGAGTTAGCCAAGTGTCCAGTGGGAGGCGGTGGTCAGTGACCTAACAGACACAATGCTTTGCCTACTAATGGGCTTCGCACCCTGAGAGACTGAATCCCTCCTCCGCTAAGTTGTCTGCACTGCTGTCCCTGTGACCACCCCTACACACACTCTGACACTAGGCCTAGTCAGACGTAACAGTGCTAATCCTCCATCAACCAGCCACCCTTGTCTGGGGTGAGGCATCAACAGGACCACAATAATTATATGGATGCCAAACATAATCAACATAATCAAAGTACCACATCTGGGGGGGGGGGGGGGGGGGGCAGAATCTGGACTGTGAACCTGAATCTGAATTGTGAATTTTCCAACAGAAAGGCCTACTGCCACACATTACAACCGGGTCGGGTGTGTGTGTGTGTGTGTGTGTGTGTGTGTGTGTGTGTGTGTGTGTGTGTGTGTGTGTGTGTGTGTGTGTGTGTGTGTGTGTTGGGGGTACCGTATGTATATTGTGCTTTTTTATATTACTGATATAGTCTTTCTGGCAATTTTTTTTTCAACACTGCACGAGAAATTTCACTGGTTTCAGTTAAGTGGTTCTGATTTATTAGGAAGAAAGAACAGAGAAAGAAAGGGGGGGGGGGGGGGGGGGGGGAGGGGAGAAAAAAAAAGGACCAACATACTTCACGAAAAACTTTTGATGAATCTGATGACTGAAAATGAAATCAATGAATCGACGAGAAGGAAACTCAGAAAGCAACAAAAACAAACCATAGCCATTTTCCAACAGAAAGGCCCACTGCACACATTACAACCGGGTCGGGTGTGTGTGTGTGTGTGTGTGTGTGTGTGTGTGTGTGTGTGTGTGTGTGTGTGTGTGTGTGTGTGTGTGTTGTCGTAGCGGTGTGTGTGTGTTTGGGGGGTATGTATTCTATGCTTTTTGTTTTTGTATGATTTTTATATTACTGATACTCATCTGATGCGGATATCGGTTTTCCTACCGAGGTATCAGAGCGAGCAGATTACTGTACACCAGTTCCGCTGATGTAGACTATAGGCCTAGCAGACACATGCCTAATACATCACGCCAGCAGAACAGTTCACTTGTTGGAGTGTTGGTTGGACTGGGGATCTGATGGGCTGGGGTTCGAGTCGTGGCTAAGTTCTCCGATTGGAAGAGAGAGGAGAGAGAGAGAGAGAGAGAGAGAGAGAGAGAGAGAGAGAGAGAGAGAGAGAGAGAGAGAGGAGAGAGAGAGAGAGAGAGAGAGAGAGAGAGTTTTATTATTTTTATTTTATTCTTTTATATCGAGGATAATGGGATAAGCACTCTTGTGCTTTTTTCATCCAGTCCCCGTGTGTATGCAGTTGTGTAAATATTGTCATTTGTTCCCACCGGCACACGATGGACTACTCTTACGAAAAGCGGAACAGGATTTAACGTGTGCGCAAGATGTTCTGCGTGCGTTCGCACATCGGGGCCTCGGTTTACAGTATCATCGAAATACTTTTGGGGAGAGTGGAGTCAGCGGAGAATCCAAAATCCCTCCAACGGGAATCGAACTCGGGTCGTCAAATTGCGAGCGCAATGTTCTGACCACTAGGCTATCCCGTGTGTGTGTGTGTGTGTGTTGTGGTGTGGTGTGGTGTGTGTGTGTGTGTGTGTGTGTGTGTGTGTGTGTGTGTGTGTTGTGTTTCTAGAGTTGATAGCACTTAATAGATCTAGAAACACCTCCACTCCTCTGTAAAGTTTGTTGGTGTTGGTTTTTTTTGTTGTTGCACGATACAATAAACTGATGTCTCGAGCGTGAATTTAACATACACTTAACTTGTTGCACATACATTTAAAACATATCATTTTTTTGGTTAAGCATTGGTCAGGTATGGCAGATGTGGCAGATGGCTGATACAAACGGAATAATATTATGTGCTGACTGACTTCGAAATATATACATTACACACACACAGTTTTTCATACCAAAATAGGGCCATGAATTGTACACTTTGACCATCTCTGCCCACGTTTGACCCGCGTTTACAAAATAAATGACTACAACAGACTGTGTGACCCAGACAGGATATGATAAACTGTCAACAACAGAGCAACAATGACAAAGACGACAGCTCACCCTGTGTTGTTTTTTTTGAGAGATACAAAACAAAAGTGATCTTCCTCATCTTCAGGAAAGAAATCTGACACATGCAGAAGGTGAAGACAATGCAAATCGAATTAGGCAGTTTGGCAGAATGCAAGTTCATCTTAAGGCCATCATGTGACAACCTTCAAGACTTCCTGAACACTCAGGTCACCACCCTGTGATTGTTAAATTTAGACTTGTCCTGGTCAACTTTCACATCAACTTTAGTATTCAAAATTCAATATAAAAAAAGAAGAAAAGAAACAACAACCACCAGGAAACAGTCATAACTCTTTTGATGATCATACCTAACCTTACATGTCCATCCCATCCTCTCCTTACAACACACACACACACACACACACACCACACACACCACACACACACACACACACACCCCACACACGCCAGCCCGCCATCCACACCCAAACCTACATGCACACACGCACAAACACACGACAATGGAAACAACTACAAAAACCCACTTTCGTGGGCAAGAACAGGGCACACACACACACACACACACACACACACCACACACACACCACACACCACACACACAACACTACATCTCACACACACGCACAAACACACGACAATGGAAACAACTACAAAAACCCACTTTCGTGGGCAAGAACAGGAAGGCACACACACACACACACACACACACACCCACACACACAACACACACACACCACACCACACAACACACACACACACCACACACAACTACACACACACGTACACACACACACACACACACACACCACACACACACACACAACACACACACACACAACACAAACACACACACACATTAAAGTCAAGGTGATTTACACGAACTTGCCATCCCCACCAATTTCCCCAACAAACACAGCTAGGGTCAGTCTCTGTCAAGTCTGAAAGGACAGTTTTCAAAGTAAAGTAAAGGGAGGATAGGTCAGCCAGTAGGCTAACCTAGGTGGTAGTCACGATGTGGGGCTCAATTAACCAAGTATAGCAGGACCTATAGCCTAGTAGACTATAGGCCTAGCCTTGTATGCCTACTGGTGACGGCAAGCTGGCAGCGAAGAGTTGACATCACCACACGACATAGCCTAACAGGCTTGGGAGTGAGTGCAGAATCCCAAATGACCCCCTAGCCTCCAGTCTTTGTCTTCTGGTCTCTCCTCTTATCTCCACTCCTTTCCCTTATTAGGCCTAATACCCCTCCACCATCTAGGCTGGTCAACTCAAGCACCACTGAGTCTGGCCTGGATACACACCGCACCCCCCCGCCCCCTTCCCCCCTCCCCGCCACTATCACCTTGTTATGACTCAGATTCTTGGTCCTATATTATTCCTAAACACCTTACCAACCAAACCCCCACACCCGAACACACACACACGCCCGACGCCGCGCACACCACAGCACGCGCCGCACACACAGAGAGAGAGAGAGAAGAGAGAGAGAGAGAGAGAGAGAGAGGAGAGTCTGATAATTATCACTGTTTTGTGGAAGGACGTTAAACTAAAGAACTACACACACACTACACACACACTACACACACACACACACACACACACACACACACACACACACACACACACACACACACACACACTACACACACACACACACACACACACCACACACACACACACACACACACACTGACATTTCCTATTTTTTAGGAGATACCCTCTCTTCTCTCTCTTTTCTAGTCTTCCTTTCTTTCTCAGCGAGGCTAGCCTACCCTTTTATTTCCCCTTTTGGTGGACTGTGAAGCCAGTAGCAATTTTCACGGAAACACAATACCTCCTCTATCCTTTGCTTTTTTTTTGGGGTGGGGGTGGGGGATGAGGGGGGGGGGGGAGGTGGGAAATAAACCCGGCAGTTCACGGACCTGACCACGATCAAATGACGCTGAACATGGGTGAGGGGAGACAGAGGGGAGAGGGTACAACACCACAAGGACACAAATGCAACGAGGGCTTGTTAAATACATACTTCTCTCTGATATTCCCAACACATGACACTGTCACACGTGAGAGGGTAGGGTCCTGTACACTGTATCAGATAGACTCCTCTCTCCTCTCTCTCTCATCTCATCTAGCACTCCCCTCCTCTCCTCTCTCTCTCTCTCTCTCTCTCTGTTACTGTGTCTTTTCACTTGAAAAAAAAAATCGAATGTTCTTCCTATCCCACCACACACTCCTTTCTCTGTAGACAAGGAGAGTGGCGGACATTTAAATTAAAGCAGGAGAACAAGATTGATGGGTATCAAAAACAAGCACTAGCTGAACAGGCGATCGACGTATGGAATAAAAAACGGTTTTCTCAACTTTCCCCAAAATACAGTACATGGAGAGAATGACGGGATGCTGTGACAAGGTGTGTGTACTCAAGCAGAGAGACTCGGGAGAAAACAAACAGAAATACATGACAAGATAGTTATTGAGGAATAGAACACAGGTTCTATAACGCTGCGACGCTCACGCGCAAATTTTATGGAAATATAGATTTTTGCAATGCCTCTGATTCGCTTGAACTTCTTCAACACTACAATTTTTTTTAAAGCGAAATCGGGGTGGAGGGAGCATGGTTTTTTTTTGTGTGCTCTGTGACTACTTTTATGACGTCCACAGCTTGTCAAATATCAAGAGCTCTCTCTCTTGTTTAATAACAGACAGGATTTTCTCAGGGGGCAGTCATGTTTCATATCCTCTTCTCAAAAGTTCTTTGAAAGTTGCCCTTCTATTTTCTTGCATTAATTTTCAGTTAGGATCTGTGTCACTGTAGCAATTGCAAGAATGAGAAGAATCTGTCAGTTATAAATTTCCTGGATTTTTTTTAACAACATATAAAGTGTGGTGCCTTACACTCACAGAATGAATACTCGCAAAATGAAAATGGTATAAAAGTCCCACTTTAAATATGTTCAGATTGAATTATTCCCTGATTTGGCAGACCTTTCTTTCCATGAAGGTACAGACACGATCATTAAAAACATCTGTCCATTAAAGAGAGAAAGAAAGATTGGGAAAGAGGGTATGGAAGCAGAAACAGAGGCAAGAAGGGGTAGTAGGCCTACGGGAGGGATTAGGTGGCGTGGGGTAGGTGGGCGCCGGATCTGAGGTGGCATAGGCGACGTGACCAAGTTAGCACTTATAGTCCCCCCATACCAACACGTCAGACACTCTGAATATAGGCCTAATCGCTTTTTTTGAGAAATCCACACCTCAGGAATGTTCCTGGAGCCCTCAGCTCAGTGAAGCAATAAGATCGTGACCTTTTTTTTCTCCTACTACCCACTGCTATGCGGGGAAACTTTGGATTAACGATGCAGAGAGAATGGTCGGTGGAGACAGAGAAGGGAGAACTGTGCGTGCCTGCCTGTCTATACAAACACCACTTTTTGTAAATACGCGCGGCAGATATAAACACGTGCGTGTACATGCCTGTGTACGTGCGCATGTGTGTGTGTAAATGAGAGAGAAGCGAGTTGGGGGGCGGGCAGACAGATAGAAAAAGATGATAAATAATAGCAGCATGGTGTTGTTGTTTCAGCATCAGGAGAGATAACTGTTGCTCTGCAGAGACAGCAACAGTAATGCAATCTCTTCTGAATCATGTGCCAAAGTGACCCCTGACAGCTCAAATAGGACCAAGAGATCCAAACAATTCTGACTTCTTCACTTGCTTTTTCAAACATCACACCCCACTCGAAACAGACACTGATCGATAATCAGGCCGAAATTACATATAAATATCTATACTACAAACACTACCGCCAAGAAATACTTGAAAATGAAAAACAGGTATGTGACGGCAAACATGTAGCCAAAAAAACAACCACCCCACTAAAAACCCATGAGCACACAACATATATCTTCCACTCTGTATCCCCATCTGCCAGAAAAGCAATGCTCATTATTTGCCGTGGCCTGGTGCCAGCCAGTTGCTGCTGAAGCCTGGAATACCGGTGCAGTGGCCAAAGCATGCCCTCCCTGCCTGCCGTATCTATCAGCGCCAGTAGTACATACGGCATTGTCTTGTATTTCTGTAGGCAGCGTGCCTCCATCTTTCCCCACCACATTCTGAAATCGCCGTTTGTCTCTGTCTGTCTGTCTGTCTGTCTACATGCTGGTTGATTACAGATTTTTTTAATTCACTGTTTAGCTTTTAAGTTTTGAAAAAGAACCTTTTTATGTATTTATTTATTTTTTATTTATCTGCCTATTTATTATTTATTCATTTGCTAGCTGGCATATTACAGATATTTTTCTCCCCTGTTTAGTTTGTAAGTTTTGAAATGAACCTATTCCTTATTTATCTCTGTGTTTACATTTATAACGTGTGCCAAAGGTAGGGTTACTGTGCTCCCCAGATCTGTTATCTTTCCACACAAACATTTTTAAGAAGCAACGAAAATTGTTACATTATTAAAACAATCTGTACGCACACACACATGCGTGTACAACTCAGAGACACACATGCATATTCGTGCGCGTACTCTAGCATGCATACACGCACACTTACATAGTCATGAAAATGTGCGAACACACACAAAACACACACACACACCACACACACACACACACACACACACAAACAAACAAACAGCACTACACACACAACCCTACACCCACACACACACACATACACACACCACAACAAGCACCTACACACAACCCTACACCCCCCAAACACACCACACACACACACACACACACACACACACACACACACACACACACACACACACAACACACACACCACACACGCATACACACATCGCGGACCAGAAATCACACCACTATCACTGCACTACATGACCCTTGACCCCCCCCTGTCCCTGAACTCGTATACTACATCTCTGGCATTTGCCAGACAAGTGCCCATGACCTTCAGCCGCTTCCTCCTGATAATAGCTGATGAGCTGAGATGCCAGAGGTGGCAAAACCCAGGGCTTTATCAGCACCGGACAGGACAGCGCTAGGCCTAGTAGTGGTCTATAGGTGGCTGGCACCATCATTTTATGATAGCTGTTTAGTTGAAGCCACTGCTTGCTAGCTGTCTCTGATCTATCTTATTATATGCACCCTGTCTGTATGGCAGGACTCTCACTCGATGCTACTTTTGTTGTTGTTCTTTTTATTTTCTTCTAGCTGCTACTACTAATTAGTACTACAACAACAACACAACTACTGCTGCTGCTGGTGCTGCTTTGCTGCTGCTGTTTGCTGCTGCTGCTTCTCTTCCCCCTCCTACTACTACAACTACTTCTACTACTACTACTACTATCAGTCCTACCACTATACTACAACTACAGCAAAAACAACAATTATTACAACCACTACCACTTCTTACTACTACGTTTTCTTTTTCTCTTTCACGATAGTTGTGCGGGGCAAAAAAAAGTCTGGAGCTACAACAGTTGCTGAAGTTAGAGGAGGAGGACACATCTACCAGACCACTACCATCGTCTGCACGCCTGGTCCCAAGGTCACACACCACACATCTTCCAACAGCTATTTAGGCTACCATCGGCCAACACAACAGACACGGCACTACCTCTTGAATGGAAGCCAGTTTTTTTTTCTCCGCTTAGTTGCATGCTGATCAGGAGCACCTTTTTCTGTTGTTGTTTTTTGTTGTTGTTTTTTTTGTTGATGTTTTGTTTGTGTGTGTGTGTTTTTTTAGTGCGTCTCATGACTTCCTTCCTAGCCCCCCCCCCCCCCCCCCTTTCCCATTTTT
>CM060316.1:26681398-26689015 GCA_030674155.1 Stramonita haemastoma | reverse complement strand
CAAAAGTTTTTTTCCTACCTAGAATCTTCCCCTATAGTTACACCTCGTATTTCTTATCTGTTCCTACTTTCAACAGACATCTTTTTGTGTGTGTGTTGTGTGTGTGTGTGTGTGTGTGTGTGTGTGGTGTGTGTGTGTGTGTGTGTGTGTGTGTGTGTGTGTGTGTGTTAGTGGTGTGTGTGTGTGTGTGTGTGTGTGTGTGTGTGTGTGTGTGGTGTGTGTGTGTGTGATTTGAATCTGTTAAATTTTCTGAACCGTTGCAAGTGTGTGAATGTTTCCAAAGTAAGCGCTTTGAATTGTTTGCTTTACAAGATTTAGCGCTATAAATATTCCATAATCATATTAGCTGACACTTGCAGTTCACCCTGATAAAGAACACACTGCATGGGTAACTTCGCTTTGATGCCCCTATGACTCCTTAGGGAATTAAACGAGAAGTCCAGCCAAGTGAAGTCAGATCAAATGAGGTCAGGTCTAATCAGGTCAGGTCACGTCAGGTCAAATCAAGTCCAGTCGTCAGATCAAATCAAATCCAGTCCAGTCTTCAGGTCAACTCAAATCAAATCCAGTCGTCAAGTCAAGCAAGTCAAATCAGGTCAACGCTGACATTTTTTCTATTTTCCTCTATCCCCAGCTAAACCAGTCAGCAAACAAAACCAGCATGGGAGCATTTTCAAACACTGCCACAAATTGAGAACTGATGATACCCTGTTGCATATTCCATCACAATTCGCGTTAACCCCCCCCCCCCCCCCCCCCACAGGGCCTAAGGAGGAAGGGAGAGAGAGCCAGAGAGGGTAGGGTAGGAGGGCTAACAGATGAAACCAATTCTTGTCCCCTATCTGGGTGCAGAATCAATCAATAAGGTTGCCGCATTGGTTAGGTTACCTTCGGCGTCTAAATCTTCTGTCATTAATCATTGAGGGAGGGAGAGGCAAGAGTTCGTATCGAGCGTTACTTTTGTGCATCGTATTCTATATTACTTTCAGTCACAGCACATTTCTCTGGGCGAAATTCGAGCTGCCCCCCCCCCCCCCCCCCCCCCCGTGGGAGAGAACGTCGCCACAGGTGCTGCGCCATCCATTACAATTTTTTTTCCCTATCTGCACGTGTATTCATTTCCCTATCAAAGTAGCTTTTTTCTAAGAATTTTGCCATGGACAACTCTCTTGCTGCTGTGGGTTCTTTTACTGCGCTGAATGCATGTTGTACACAGGACCTCAGTTTATTGTCTTATCCAAAAGACTAGCACCCGTACCATCACTCAAGGTTGAGTGGGTAGGGGGGGGATCGTGCACAAACGGGGATCGAACCTGCACTTCTTGCTTACCAGGCAGGTGTGTCACCCCTAGACCCCAGATCCATTATGCAGACGTGTAGGTAGTCAGTCTTCAAGCCGACTGGAGAAAATCATGAGTGAAGTACTGGGAAAGGTAATTGACATGAGCTTTGGTGGCGATACCCTGCTTTGTTCAGTCTGAGTAGAGGGGGTAGAGGCTTTTTGGTCCTCCCCCCCTCTCTGTCAGTCTGTCTGTCTCTCCCTCCCCCCGCTCTCTCTCTCTATGTCTAAACCCAATCATGATAAATTTCTACTTGGTGTGTGTGTGTGTGTGTGTGTGTGTGTGTGTGTGTGTGTGTGTGTGTGTTTTGGTGGTGTTTTTTTTTTAGACATGTTATCATTGCTGTCCTCGTTACCACTATCTGTAAAAGCACACTTCTAGGTGATAATGGTACTGACGATGATGGTGGTGGTGGTGGTGGTTACGGTGGTGGTTGTGGTGATGATGATGATGGTACTGATGATGAGGATGGCGATGATGATGACGACGACGACGACCACGATATGTACGTATTATAAAAACAAAAAGACAAGAAATCATGTTTCTGGAATACATTTCTTCTTTGCTTGTGCATTCCTTCTTTATCAACCAGTAAAATAAGACAATAGAACGAGACAGGCGGGAGCAAACACTCAACCGTATGCTCCTATCGCATCTAGGCCAGATGAATAGGAATATCCCTTTCTAAAAACAGCTCCTTTCACTCCTGCAAAAGACAGGTCACCTCCCTCCTCACCCCCCCCCCCTCCTCGCCCCCTTCCTTTCCTTCTTGCCAACTCCACTGACCTTGTTGGAGCTTCACAACAATGGCAAGCAACAGTTGCATTCTTGCAAACCACAGGCGGTGTGCTACACCCACAGAGGAGGCAGTGGAACCACAGAAAGAGAGAGAAAGAGAGTGTGTGTGTGTTTGTGTGTGTGTTTGTGTGTGTGTTTGTGTGTGTGTGTGTGTGTGTGTGAGTGTGTGTGTGTGTGGAGAGAGAGAGAGAGAGAGAGAGAGGAGAGAGAGAGAGAGAGAGAGAGAGAGAGAGAAGAGACAGAGACAGAGAGACAGAGACAGACAGACAGACAGACAGCGAGAGAGACTGAAAGAGAGAGAGACAGGGAGAGACAGAGACAGAAAGAGGAGAGAGAGGTGGAAGAGAGACAGGTAGAGACAGAGATACAGAAAGAGGACAGAGAGAGACGGAGAGAGATACAGAGACAAAGAGACAAGAGAGAGTGGATGGCCTAGCCAGTGGTGTCCCCACCACATAAACCCCTCAGATCAATACCCAACGTAACCGGTCATTGCCGTCTGTGAAGCAGGAGATTGGGTCAGCCAGCACCATTTGGAGGAATTCCCTCCCCCTCCTCCTTCCCACCACAACACTCACTACACTAGCCACCCAGCCAATCTATATATCCCCCTTCCTTTCTTCAGAGCTACCTCCGGGAACCAGCTGCGTGCAATCTCAGAGCAAATTCCACCGCTGGTGTCGATAAATCGAAATTTGGGCCGGTGAAGCGGGTGTCATCTGTCTCAGCGTTACAGCCTCACTAGCTGAGGCGGAGAGAAAGTCCTGTGGATGCTGATGCAAGGTGCTAAAAACGCACTGCAGTGATGCTGGTGCAGAAACGTCTGTGAATGTTAACTGCCGGTTTCATGTTTCTTCTGATCTTTGTTTTACATGATGCATCTTGTTTTACATGATGCATCGAGTGATTTTTTTTTTCAAGATCGGTGCATGCGCGGGGTATGCTCCTGTTTTTATACCCACCAAAAAAATGTTGCCACACACGTCGGGATCTTTAACATGCCTATGCCTATTTGATCTTCTGAAAGCCTGTAAGCATTCACATGTCTGCTGATGGGTTCGAACATTTTTTCGTTTGCTTCAGGAAAATCATCATCTCTCCTCTGCTGATATAAACACAGTTTCTTATGTTTTTGTTTTTGTTTTTTCCCCCAATCTTCCTCCTGCTCTTACTTCTGCTCATGATCACAGTGATCACCTCTGTCAGCATCACTCACAAAATCAACCACAGCAATCGTGGCACCAGCTATAGAGGCAGAAACAAGAAAGAGCACAATCATTAGCAAAAACATCTGAATACTGTAATTGTGTAGCATGTAATATGAACACTTCATATACTTTTTCTGATTTTTTTTCAGTTAAAATGAACAATAACTGTAGCTGTGTAACTTGTAATATGAACATAATACATTTTTAATGAATTTTTGTTTTTAGTCAAAACGAACATTTAAATCTAAATGCACAGTAAACACTCAAGAAGACATTCTCATTCCACCAACCCCTCCCCCTACACCCCCCTTCCCCTACACCCACCGTACCCACTAACAAATCCAGAACTAAACCTTGAGAACATGGCGGTGCTGGTCTCACTCCTTCAAAGGATGCGGTGACAGACAGGCAGACAGACAGGGGAAAGTGAAAAAGCAAATGTCAGCACTGCCCCAGGGAAGATAAACCACCCGGCAGATCCATACCACTCCTGCAACTTCAGAGACAGAAAACAGCACTGCAGTCCTCTCCATTGATCCCGACCCCTGGCCCTGGATTCTGGGCATGCAATGTCTCAGAGCAAATGCCATGGCGTCAAAGGAGGAGTGGACAAACCCAGTGTCATCCATCTCCTTGTTACGCCATCACTGCTATGCCAAGGACACTGATATTCAGATAGGCTTCCACTATGGCATGTCAGATCTGCACCATGGTATGCCAGGAAGACTTCCAGTGTGGTGTGTCAGGTAGACTTACCAGTATGGTATATCATGTAGACTTTCACCTTAGTACACCAGGTAGACTTCCATTATAGTATGCCAGGTAGACTTCCATTATGGTATGTCAGGTAGACTTCCAGTATGCTGTGTCAGGTAGACTTCCATTGTAGTATATCAGGTAGACTTCCAGTATGGTGTGTCAGGTAGACTTCCTTTGTAGTATATCAGGTATATCAGTATATCATGTACATATCAGTATATCATGCACGCGCGTGTGTGTACCTTCTTGCGCAGGTGAAGGATATGGAGCTGGTCATACAGAGAGACGAAGTAAAGATGATTCAAAATGCCCAGCCCTAACAGTCACTGGCAACAAGTGGATCACACAGGCCCATCCACCGTCACTACCATCACCATCACCACCAAGTCTTTCTCCAGACTGGGGCAGCAGTCGCTTTCATTTCTGGAGTCTCTGAAGGCTAAACCCTGCTAAGTCTCCGGGACGAATTCCATTAGTGGCACTGTCTTTCTCGATAAATCAGCCTGCAAGACAACCAACCAGGCATTATTCATTCCCTCGTTAGAGACTCCACTGTGCGTCTGAAAGCCTGCTCTTCCACTTCATCAGGGATGCAGATGAGCGAGAGCAGTGTTAATGCTAGGCAGTCTTAAGACTTCTGATCTGAACAATGATGATGCAATCATTTAAGGCGCGTTTAGGTTTACTCCAGTTTGGTGATTGAAGAAGCTAAGTTATGTTTACAGTATGTCTAAAAACTGTGTCGATATTAACACGGGCCACCTCATAAAAGCTTTCAGTATTATACACTATCATGATTTTTTATGTTGTTTTATATTTCCTATTCGACACTGTTTTCAAAGAATACCGACAGTAGCTGAAAGGGCACGGCTTGGCTTGAAAAGGAAAAAGTAAGTTAAGTGTTTCCAGTATGAACCAAGTATAAACATTACAATGCGTAGCGGCCACTTTCGTCGTTGTCGTTTTCTTTGTAAAGAAATCTCCTCGCTTTGTTTGAACCTTCCTTGTGCTCACCAAACTTGTTAACAACTTCCTCAACGAGGATGCAATTAGAAAAGCAAATAACAGCAGCATCACACAGCAGCAGCAGCATCACACAGCAGCAGCAGCATCACACAGCAGCAGCAGCATCACACAGCAGCAGCAGCATCACACAGCAGCAGCAGCAACAGCAGAAGCACAAAGCAGCAGCACTATCGACATTAGCAACAACAAAAACCGGGAAACAAAAGCGCCTACCCAACTCATATAAAATATACCAGCTACATTAAAGTTACAAGATAAAGGACAACAGCCGGGGTTGTTCTTGGCAACGTAACAAATCTTCCCTCCATACACCCTGTAACTGATCATTGCCTGCTGTGGTCAACGAGAACGATTAGTAGTCACAGCCATTCCCCAGGGCTCTCGTATCTCTAACGAATGCCATTGCCCGGGTCCAACAACGACAATGACCAGGACTGTCTCTGGCCGGCAAATAAATCACCAAGTCTGTATTCATGGTCATCGGCCATTGCTTTCTTGCCAAACGAGACTGAGCATCCATTCTCTCTATTCCCCGGAGAATAGAGGATCATAGAGGATCGTCAAGCTGGCCATGCACACTCGTTTCTGGATGAATTCCATTACTCTGATGACCAACTGAGTCCTGTGACGGAAGATTAGCCCAGCGTATCTGACCTCTTGTTTCAGATCTGGGCTTCTCTTCCCAAAGACCTCTTCCTTTTGTATGAATGCGGTCAGCAGGAGAAAAGTGAGTTTCATGATAATGGGTGTTTTTTTTCCAGTCCACAGTTCTAATTTGTGAATGATGATGCAGACGCTTGAAGTGATGCTCTTAAAACACTTTCCCCCTGTCGTTGACGACACGACAAAAAGAATGGCTCAAATCAACTTTTTTTTGGTATAACAGATAACCTTGTACGCTATTTAAATAGTCCTTTTGAATTCTGATTGGTTCTTATCTGATTTGTTTATTAGCTTTACAAGATTCAGGGCTGTATAAATTTCTTACATTATTATTATCAACACCCCCCCCCCCTCACCACACACAACACACACACATTTCAGCAATCAATTATCTTTACCTACTTAAACCTTAGACCACACTTTATTCCTCTTTCTAGATCACAGTCTATTTCTTATTCTAGACCACAGAGCATCCTTCCCCTACTATCTCAGACGATAATGAACCGGGATGCAAAATAATGGAAAGGAGATCACGGAAACCAGCATTCACCCAGCCGCAGAGATCCAATGGCATTGATAAGCGACTACCGTCTGAGATGTGTGATAGGAAGACGTGTAGGAAAGAGTCTGACTCACTGACAGAACATCTTCCTCCCCCTGCTCCAAGCTCTGCTCAGCACAATCCTGATAGAATAAGTTTCAATGTATCGTTTAAAAGCAAATTACCACATAATAAGCCGGGGGGGGGGGGGGGGGGGGGGGGGGGGGGCGTTGTTTGAGGTTTTTGTGTTTTGTTTGTTTTGTTGTTGTTGTTTTTTGGGGGGGCCTAATTTGTAATCTTGTCATTAACTTAATCACGTGAATAATCAAATATAAGGCACTGGCCTATATTAAAGACCAAATTAGTATTATCATCATTATTTTTTGTACAATTTTCAAATATCTAGAAAGCGTATATGATGCACATAGGTGAAATGTCTCCCCACTAGCGTCTATTTCAATCAGCAGTGAGAGCTCAACCGAAGTAAAGAAAGAAACTCTAGGGTGAGCTGCAGAGCAGATATTGAGAAAAGAAGCCTCCAGCTAGCAGGTGTTTCAGTGCCTGACTTCTTGCAGATTGGTTAATAATTATTAACTGTACTCTTTTCAGCTAAACAGTGAAAAAGTTTATTTATAAAGGAATAGTATACGGATTAATCAACTGTTGTCAGTATTGTGAAGTGATCCGTCACAATGAGTTTGCTTGTCCTGTCATGGTTATGCTTGTGTGTGTGTATGTGTGTGTGTGTGTTGTTGTGTGTGTTGTGTGTGTGTGTGTGTGTGTGTGTGTGTGTGTGTGGTGTGTGTGTGTGTGTGTGTGTGTGAGTGTGTGGTGTTGTGTGTGTGTGTGTGTGTGTTGTGACACCTTTCTTGAATAAGATTCTGTTTAAACCAAATAAGCTAACTTGCATTTTTCCCTTTTCGTTACCACACTACTGCATCACCACAACCGCCCCTTCATCAACTATCAGTACTATTAATCTCTATACTTGTGTTCTTGTACATTCATCTGTTTCTCTGTTAATCTATTTCTTTGCCTCTCATTCGATTCACTGACTGGAGAGACAGAAAAAAAAGGATGACTGGAGAGACAGAAAAAAAAGGATGACAGGAAAAAACTACGCCTTCTAAAAAAAAAATTCCGCTCCTTAATTACCCATACACAATTATCCAAACCAAAAATCTTATTCAAAACTTGAGATAAATTAAAGCCATTTTATCCTGACTTCCCACTGCAATCAAATCAATCCTACCTCATCCCCACTTCTTAATGCTCATTCATC
>CM060316.1:26668898-26673898 GCA_030674155.1 Stramonita haemastoma | reverse complement strand
TATCACTTTACTTCCCAAATACTTTTTTTTTTAATCTGCGTATTTTTTCTCTCAATCAGGAGAGGGCGGAAAGAAAGACATAAACGTAAATAAGATCAACCACAGCAGCAACAACAAACAAACCTTATTTATAAATTTAAAAAAAGTGGGGAAACGTTGGGAAAGTGGTAAGGAAAAAAATATGGAAGATATAACGAAAAGTAAAGGGGCGGGGGTAGGAGTAAGAAACACAGAAAAGAATGAGAAGCTGAACATGGAAAACGACGAAAGAAGGTGAAAAATGCAGAGAAGGGAAAGAAACAGGGAAAAGCACCAAAACACACACCCGGTCCGAAAGCTATCATACCCTCAACAAATACAACTTTCCATCGAATGTGTCACCTCTGTCACCCAATTCCCTTAGCCAAAGCCTAGCAGGACGCACTGGGGATGAGAAAAAACAGGAATATAGTTACTTCCCAGGAGATATCGTTGTATGGCATTTCTCACATCCCCATGAAATATGGAGGCAGATAAATGGTTCTGGCACCAGTTATTGGTCTCTATTCGCACCGGGCACATGAGCGTTTCTCATTCTGTTCATGGGAAGTACAGGAGAATCCCCTGGACCTTGTACTTTTGTCTGTCTGTCTGTCTGTCTGTCTGTCTGTCTGCCTGCCGGCTCTCTCTCTCTCTCTCTCTCTCTCTCTCTCTCTCTCTCTCTCTCTCTCTCTCTCTCTCTCTCTCTCTCTCCCTCCCTCCCTCCCCCCCTCCCTCAGCTCCCCATCCTTCCCCCTCTCTCCCTCATTCATATCACACACTGAATGCTTAATCGAATTAGGATTTGAGTCTTGGCTGCAAAAAAACTAACCAAACATAGCTGTCAATAACACTCTCAATCAATTAAACAAGCTTTTCAGGCGTGTGCTGATCTACACTGATGGACTCCTCCGGGCTGTGAAAGCCTGTCAAATAGGACAGGGTGCATGTACATAAAATTACTGGTACATCGGCATGTGGAATATATAAATTTATGATTCTGAGTCCCTGAGTGTGGTTGTTTGACGAAAAGCCTTTTGATATGCGTACGCATGCAGGTAGACAAACACACATACACACATACACACACGCACACACATACATGCGCGCGCGCGCGCTTCCATGTACATGTGTGTTTGCTCGCCATCGTGTGCAGAGTGTGCCCTGTCGTGGAAATATTCACGACCAAAAGTTCTTGTTCGCAACCGACTTGCGTGTGTGAAGGGAAACCAGCAATTTCATCCTACCCTCACGTTCAGAGAGAGAGAGAGAGAGAGAGAGAGAGAGAGAGAGAGAGAGAGAGAGAGAGAGAGGAGAGAGAGGAGAGAGAGAGAGAGAGAGAGAGAGAGAGAGTGAGAGAGAGTGTGTGTGTATGTGTGTGTGCGGGTGTGGGAGTGGGAGTGAATGAGTGTGAATGTGTGCGTGCGAGCGCACACGCACGTCCGACTAAAAGAGAACTTGAATGAGTGGAAGGATACTGTTTAACAGTTGTTTTCTTCCTGGTCCACAGATCGATTAAAATCTTCTTTCAAAAATGTGACAGGGAAGGTGTCTGAGTCATCATTAGTGAAAAAACAAAGAAACAAAGGACATGGGCATTTCACAGTGAAGACTTTGGAATGATCTACTGCAGCCGTCATGGGCAAAGAATGAAGGAAACAATCACTATAGGAGGAAGAAATCGTTAGTTTTTTTTTCATCCAGTGATCCCATTTTAAAGGACAGAGCAGGTTGTCACGCTAACAGCTTATCATGGCTGAGACAATCGGGACGTAAGATGATTTAAGGCATAACAACATGTCAGAGTAGGCATTGGCACTTCACTTTAAAAAAACAAAAAACTAACACAGCTTTTGGCCTTGTTGCTTGGCCAACGGTAAGGATACATGAGTAAAAGGTGAAAAAAAGTGTATAAATGTTTTCTCTGCATTTCTTTGCCAGTCTCTGCTCTGAAAATGTGCAGTCGTCTCACGATCTGCATCAGAGCTGACTATGGAAATGACCACTGAGTGATGCCAGTGAAAACGTCTGCAGCAAGAATGTCCAGCCCATTATCCAGTTAGCCTACCAAGCAGATCATGGCCTGAAAAGGGTCAATACTCTCTCTCTCTCTCTCTCTCTCTCTCTCTCTCTCTCTCTCTCTCTCTCTCTCTCTCTCTCTCTTCTCTCCACCTTTGTGTGGTGGTTGAGGCAATTATAATAATATATATATATATATATATTAATATATATATATATATATATATATATATATAATATTTACATATATTAATTACACTTCATCGCACAAGGAAAAATTGTCAGTGAGGTGGGATCGTTCTGAAAGAACCAAAAACATGCTTACAGACAATAATTTCATTTCAACACACAGCAGCACAATGTAACTCTGAGAGTTTGCCTGACTCCACTTTGCTGATCCCAACAGGGGGAAGGGGGGGGGGGGGGTCACATGTAAGCCGTAATGAGGACTTCCTAGATCAGAGCTGTCAAACGTTACGTCTGCTGACCGATCACTCCACAACCAGGAAGCTCTCGAGTGCGTTCAACCATTTCTGTGAAAACGTTTACTCTTACATTCGCCACAAAACCCTGTTATATGAACGGCAGTGTGCTAGTTGTGCGTGGTATTGCTGTTCTTCTTGCATGTTCTCTTGCTTAACTCTCTGGGGTCACCCACAACATGCACCCTGACTCACTCATTCCATCTGGGAATCACCGCGGGAATGCCAAGTGCACACTGAATGGGAATTTTGCGTGTCTGACTCTTTCCAAGGCCCTCGTCCATTCAACCAGCCACCCTCTCACTTCAGGGGACTCCCCCCCCCCTCCTTCTCTAATGCAGGAAATCACAGGCTGTTATGACTAACAGCTTGTCATGGCTGAAGACGGTGTCAACATAACATTTTAAGGCATAACACCATTTTGATATAGGCCTTGGCGCTTAGCTTACAACAACAATAACTGACCATCATGGCTGAAGACAAATTCGACATAAAACCTCAGCATAACAACATTCACAGCTGGCACTCGGCTTGGATCAACAACTGACCAACCTTTCAACTTTAATGCATAATATTCAACGCTCCATGTGCATTACGACCATCACACATTAATTACGGCTGATGTTTGACCAATAAGGGCATCAACCCAATTTATATGAAATCCGATGACTATCTCCACTTGAAAACAGGGTTTACCTGAAGGTGTGTGGTGGTGTGGGGGGGGGGGGGGGGGGGGGTCATTAAGATGCACGACATCTGGACTTTCCATTTCAACATTTTATGTTGTAGGTTTGGCGTATGCATCGCTCAAGTGCTCCAAAAAAAGCTGTATAATCATGATCTTGTACTTGAAACACAAGACTGTACGCCGTCCAGTATTTGTATTCAAAGATTAGCAACAGTAGCAGTCATAAAAGAAGTAGCTACAGTGGAAGAAGCAGCAGCAGCAGTATTAGCAACAGCAGTTTGTAGCAACAGAGCAACAGCAGCAAAAGTAGTAGTGGTAGTAGTAGAAGTTGAAGTAGTAGAAGTAGTAGTAGACGTAGTAGTAGAAGTAAAGTTGTAGCTGTAGTTGTAGTAGTAGTAGTAGTGGTAGTAAGTAGTAGTAGTAGTAGTAGTAGTAGTAGTAGTAGTAGTAGTAGTAGTAGTAGTAGTAGTAGTAGTAGTAGCAGCAGCTGCAGCAACAGCAGCAGCAGCAGGAGTAGTAGTAGTTAGTAGTACGTAGTAGTGTAGTAGTAGTAGTAGTAGTAGTAGTAGTAGTAGTAGTAAGTAGAGTAAAGTAAAGTAGTAGTAGTAGTAGTAGTAGTAGTAGTAGTAGTAGTAGTAGTAGTAGTAGTAGTAAAAGTAGTAGTAGTAGTAGTAAAAGTAGTAGTAGTAGTAGTAGTAGTAGTAGTAGTAGTAGTAGTGTGTAGTAGTAGTAGTAGTAGTAGTAGCAAGCAGCGGCAGCAAGCAGCGGTAGTGACAGCACCATAGTAGCAGCAGTAGCAGCACCGGCAGTGGTGATGGTGGTGGTAATGACTGGTAGACCCCATCACCCTATAACTCCACACCCGGAATGTCACCAGATTACCTCCGAACCAACCAAAATCTACCAGACAGACCAGCTTTTGCCCCATCATGCTCCGCCCAACCCACCCTCAGCCTCAGAATTACCAGTGTGCTCTTTTCAAGAGCTTTGGAAATCCAATATCCAACCGTTCACCCATTTGCTCACTCACGAATCACCCTAAGTATATTTCTGTCCGAATTAATAACAATTACGATGTGTGTGAGCAAGAATGAACAAATTCCAGCACATTTGCTATGATTTGATGACTGATTTCACCCTACTTAATGAACTAACATTTTTGTGCCCATCCTAATGTTGACAATGTCACTCGTGACACTGACACAACTAAGCAGCCGGAATGAAACATTTAATAGGTTAACATTCCGTGCCTAGTGTCAGATAAAGTGATTGGCTGATGGCACAGTCCCTAAATCGGATAGCTCGGCTGGGACTCTACTAACACCAAACCAAACCAAGTGCCTAAAGTAATATCCTAATATTTACAATACCACTTGTAACCATAATACAACTTTGCAGCCAGAATAAAACAATTAATAGAGTAACATTCCGTGATTAATGTCCTAATATTTACAATGCCACTTGTTACAAAGAGACGATTTCGCAGCCAGAGTGATCCATTTAATGGACTAACATTCTGTGCCCATCCTAATGTTTACAATGTCACTTGACATAAAGACACAAACTTAGCAGCCAGAATAAAACAGAACATAAAACTGAAATAAACAAGTTAGGGGAGGGAGAGGGGGAGAAAGGGAGAGATGATGGTGCACTTCAGGAAAAGTAAATAAAAATCCCCAACAGGTCGCAAATAAGTGAGACTGACAGACAGACAGACAGACAGACAGACAGACAGACAGATAGATAGATAGATAGATAGATAGATAGATAGATAGATAGATAGATAGATAGAT
>CM060316.1:26660499-26663798 GCA_030674155.1 Stramonita haemastoma | reverse complement strand
CCTCTTCCTCTCCCTAATTTTGCACGGTCAAGGGTGGGTGCAAACTGGTTATTTTTGCCACGGGAATTTGCTTTGGGGACCGAGCAAAACAGTCTGACAAGATCCACCAATTCATTCAGGAGCTACCTCCGAGGAGTTTCTTCCCATACCCCCTTAACAGACCTGATTATTGAAGACCGGCAATTTCCTAAGCGCTGACCATCATTACGCCCCCCCTCTTCCTTTAACACACAGCTAAAGACAACATTGACCAAAAGAACCACCTTACACACGGGATCATTATCATTAATACTATGTGTGACCTTCTTGTTCTTTGGTTAATGTTAATTACATCAGCATCAATACTGGTGTTCTATTAACATCATCGTTATTATCATTGATATTATATTACTAACTTGTTATTTTATCAACCATCATTAACATCATTATCATCTAGTTACGATTGTCCATTATGATTATTATTATTATCAGAAGTAATACGACTGACTATGAAACAGTGCCCAAAAGAAGCACACTACAGCACAAGGCGATCAGATAAAACCGAAATAAACAAAGCGTCTGAATCAAACAAACCACCTGTTGGGGGGTTTTTTTTTATAAATCATCCTTTTCTTTTCGTCGCTCGGCTAGAGCTCTGAGGTTGGTTCACCAGTGGTGAGGTTTGTTTGGGGCTTTGTTGTTGTAGCAAAAACAGGCTTGAAATTCGACACTTCCAACGATGTTACATGTGCTGTAAAATCAGTTTCCACGCGTCCTCGTTGTTGTTGCTTCTGCTTTTGTTTTCAGGAAACAACTTTGTTAGACGGATATTTCAACTTACAGCTGATTCCAGAGACTGTGTGTTTAGAAGAGATTGCTTCTAGCAAGAGATGTGTTTTGGGTTTTAGTATACTATATTTCTCTTTGTTCCCGTAGTAGAATATAATTATCTCACGCAACTATTTTGAAATTGACCACAATCTGTTTCCTGGCTTGTTCTGTGTTACGTGAATCTTGATGAACGAACTCTCTATCTTTAAAACACATGACAGATGACGTAATAGGCCTAGGCTGAAATATCAAGAGTTGGTTCCGATCTCTCGGTGCATCACATGTAGACAGAGCACAAGTTGGCACAGCTATCGCGTTTGATTTCCTGACTTTAATTCCGCTGAATTATCTCCAATGTCCAGTCTTCCACACTGGAATTCCTTAATGAAACTGCAGCTTCCTACTTCAAAGGAATGGATTCTTTCAACAAACAAGTAAATAAACAACTACAGCACTGTGATTACTCTCTCTGATAGTGCGCTAAATCAATAACGAATTCCTCATTCCCATTCTTCGTTCCTCCTTCTCTCCTGCTGCGACGAGGACTGGATGTAAAAAAAAAATTTTTTAAAAAGACACCCCCCCCCCACACACACACATGAGTGTTTATTCCATTATCCTCGAAATAAAAGAAATAGAATAAGAAATAAATAAGAGAAAAACAAGACAGCTTTGCTTCTGACTTCTCCTAGACACTGATAAATACTAAAGGATAAGAAAATCTTTGAATAATCTTTTTTTTTTTTAGTTTAAAAACACGTAAATAAATCCCAATTCTATTGATTCCTTTAAACCAAGACGGAGCACAGCTAACTGAAACCATCAAAATAGCAATAAAATCGAATTCAGAATCCCGAATCAGATAATTAAATTATCGAGGAGTCAGAACGGGAATATTGTTGAAACGCAGACAGGTGCGCGTTACAGCCAATGGCACTAATTCTTGAAAATCTGAACTTACATCAGCAGTACCTGAATCATAAAGGAAAAAAACAACAACAACAAAACAAAAAAGGCACATGCTGAAACAAGACACATCAGGCTCTTTGGATAAGCACAGTGTCCTTGATGCTCGGAAATCTGGTTGTGTTTCTTAATTATGGAAAAAAAAGCCAATTCGACTTCAACAGTTGGCAAAAATAAAATCCACTGCATCTATTATTTACAACACTGTCTTTTTTATACACATGCTTCATTACAACAGAAACTATTCGGGTTAATCTCTCTCTCTCTCTCTCTCTCTCTCTCTCTCTCTCTCTCTCTCTCTCTCTCTCTCTCTCTCTCTCTCACACACACACACACACACACACACACACACACACACACACACACACACACACACACACTACAAGGATGACGATTCAGGGGCACAAAAGGAACTATAGCCTATATTAGTATATATCATTTCGAAGTATGCGTCGATCTACGAACACAAATTCTAGGAACATTCGCATAAAAAGCAGACATTCAGATCACATAAAAAAACTTCCTGTTATTGGCAAGAGTGCTCAGATAGTAAAGCCTCGTCAACAGACAAACAAAGACACAGGAGACACTGGCTACTCCCCTGTCCGAGTTTCTCAACACAGTGACAACTCTGGCTTTCAGCAGCAAGAGGATTCCGACAATTCCCTTCAGGAAATGGGCTTCCAGCTTCGTGCTCATGAATATGTTAAATTAAGCTCTGCAGCCAGATCTCTGCTTATGGTTGTCTGTCTTAATCTTGCTCTATACATATGTATGCACGCGTGCGCGCACACACACAACACAGGCACAAAAAACCCAGACAGGCAGGTGCACTAAACCACGCACGCGCGCGCGCATGCATGCACACACACACACACAAACACAACACAACACACACACACACTACCACCACCACTATTGCTGCCTCCACTACTATCATACACGCACGCACGCACGCACACACTTACACACGCAGGCCCCCCCCCCCCCCCCTCCCCCCCCCCCCCCCCCCACACACACACACACACTTGGTTTAAATTCTTTGGTAACAGCAAATGATATGAACAAGGAGCTATGCCGTTTACCTAGCCCTCGAGACACCAAAATCAAGCGCTAAAACCAGCAGGCATTCTATCTCTTTGTCTCCATCCTAGGGAATGTACACCAATGGGTGATAATCCATTTGACTCCACATATAAGTTGTTTCCTAAATCAATTATAAGCCTTCTGGCTTCCTGATAATAATGTTCATGATGTATGGTGTTTATATAGCGCTGAATCTTGTAAAGCAAACAAATCGAATTGGAAGCGCTTCCTACCCAAAAAACGGGGCATCTTTGTGTGTTCTTCTGCCATATCTGACTGTATTAAATTTTGTGAGGGGTGTGAGTGAGGGTCAGTGTGTGTACGCGTGCGTGTGCGTGTGCACGTGCGATGTGCATGTGTAGAGACCACACACATTACGATCTCAAACCGCTGCAGACGAACATTTCGCCACCGAAAACCTCCTTCGATATGTGTGT
>CM060316.1:26645499-26652999 GCA_030674155.1 Stramonita haemastoma | reverse complement strand
GATGTATGACTACTGGGGTGAATGACGATGTATGACTGATGAGTTGAGTGGACTGATGAGCTGTTCACTTCAAGCTGTGGTGTAAGTAACGATGTATGACTTATAGGGTGACGATGCATGACTTAAAAGTCCCAGATGTAGAACTGAGGTATGACTGACAGTGGCAAGTGACGATGTATGATTGATGTACTGGGTGGCGATATATACCTTAAGGAAAGGGGGGGATGAGGGATGGGGTAATCAACGATGCAGGACATGATGTAACTACCAGTGAAAAGGATATACGATGAGCTGGTGAACGGCAAATGGTGATAGTGAATACTACTAATGGAGGATGACATGAGCACAGAGAAAACACACCAGACAATAACTGATCAGCCAGTGATCACTGACAGTCCTGAACAACGATGATAGACAGATGGAAGACAATGAGCAATCTTGGAGAATGACAGGTGTTAAAAAGTCATGGTTACAAATGTTAGATCATGAAAGATCGATAATGGAAGATATGGAAGATGGAAAACAGTTGAGAGGACTAGGAGATGACGAAAATAACCAGAAAGCAGGACCCTTACAGAGACTGTGGCTGTTTGAAGCAGGCTATAGGGACCATTAATCGATAGTTGGAGCACGGAAGAGCGATGGCCAGCTGACTGAAGACACTTACACACGAAACTACCAGAAGTATGTAATATTTCAAATCCATATCTTTCATGCCCAGACAGCGGCAAAACCATAAAATGAGTTAACTGTGATGGAACTACATGACACAAGACATGGAAAAAAAGAAGAGACATGACTGACAGGCAGGCAAAGACCAAATCAGATCTCAAACTTTGGAGAAGGGGGGGAGGGGGGGGGGGGGGAGCGGAGAATGGAGAGATGGAGAGGTAAGAGTGAAAACGAAAGACGAAAGTGTACAGACAGAAATAAAGACCAGGGGAAAAAAAGACACCGACAGCGAAAAAGAAAGCAACAAAAACGAAATCCAAGGGATGAAAATGGGCAGGCAAAAACAAGACAAACCACAAAAAAGGGACGGGGTGGGGGTGCGGGTGGGGGGGTTTAGATGGGCAGGCATAGAAAAAGTAGTAAAAGAGAAGTCACAGAATAAAGGAGATGTACCACAGGAAAGGAAAACTCCTATTATGACAGACTACAGACCAGGAAGGGGACGTTGAAACTAAGGAAGACAATCATGAAAATAGCAAATAATGTAAAAAAAAAGGGGTGGGGTGCAACAATATCATAGTTCCTGTTAAAACACACACACACACACACACACACACACACACACACACACACACACACACACACACAACACACACACACACACACAACACACACACAAAGATCAAAGCAAGACCGACAATACAAATTTTAAAAAAATCACGCTGTCTCATGTGTAGCTGCACTTCTACGTTAGTTGTCCCCACCCTCGTACATTCTCTCTCTCTCTCTCTCTCTCTCTCTCTCTCTCTCTCTCTCTCTCTCTCTCCTCTCCTCTCTCTCTCCTCTCTCCTCTTTCTTATGCATCCTTCCATTTTTGCCCTTCAAAGTGTAGTGTAGCCTACAGCCGATGTATATTAAACCATTTCAGAGTTCAGAGCTTGCTCTCTCTCTCTCTCTCTCTCTCTCTCTCTCTCTCTCTCTCTCTCTTCTCTCTCTCCTCTCTCTCTCTCTCTCCCAGTTCTCTCTCTCTCTCTCTCCCCTCATCTCTCTCTCTCTCTCTCCTCTCTCTCTCTCTCTCTCTCTCTCTCTCCTCCAGTCTCCCCTCTCTCTCTCTCTCTCTCTCAGTTCTCTCTCTCTCTCTCTCTCTCTCTCTCTCTCTCTCCTCTTCTCTCTCTCTCTCTCTCTCTCTCTCTCTCTCTCTCTCTCTCTCTCTCTCTCTCTCTCTTCTCTCCTTCTCTCTTCCTCTCTTCTTCTTCTTTCTTCTCTCTCCTCTCTCTCTCTGCCTTCCTCTGTCTTCTCTCTCCTCACTCACTCTCTAATCTGCACTTTCCCCCCCCCCCTCACTCCTACCCACCACCAAAAAAAAAGTATACCCCCCCCCCCCAACCAAAAAAAAAAAAAAAGAAAGCTAAGATGCCCTAGTGCAGGGAGAGGACTAAGCAGCCAGGCTGAGACAGATCAGTGCTAGGCCGGGAAAAGACCGGGACCAACAGAGGGGGACATGTCCTGTTGACAGGCAGATTGACACCACAGCCAAACGCCATCACGTCCTGCCAAAAACACCCTCTGTTCTCCGGCCAAAATTATTATCCTCCTCTCCTACCCCTCCTATCTCCTCCTCTACCCCCCCCCCCCCCCCCCCAAACTCTCTCTCTCTCTCTGCAGCCGCACGTTTCTTCACAAGTGCGCAAACAAAAAGCCTTGTTTTGTTCCTAAAAGCACGTCTCATACCCACCACACAGCATAAATAACCCCACACGAGTAGGCCTTTCCACCTCCATACAACATTAGTATGCCTTGACTCCACCTTTTTACTTCACAGGCAGTAGTCATTGGAACACAGCACTAAAGTTTTCCAGGCTGTGTCTTTACTGTATGTCTGTAGGGTAATGTGAACCTGCGGGGCCCACACAGCCCTAACTAGGTAGCAGGAGGAATGATGGATAGGTTTGCGTCGTTCATACAACCACCTTTAGCTGGTCTTCTCTTCCATGAAAAGTGGATACGTTTTTTGATTTTTTTTTTTTAATGTGTGTACAAGACGTACCAGTACCTCAGTTTTAGTCTTATCTGAAGGACTTTCTGGGGAACGGAGTTGGTATCAACGATAGCAAGGAAACTACCCCTTCAAACAGACACTTTACTGGAAATATGAACCCATGCCCTCAGTCACCTGATCACGAGTACTGCATTCTAACCACTAGGCTATTCCACCCCAAGCATAAGTGTATTGCTGCCTTGTCATAGGAAAATGTTAATTCGTGGAGGTAAATACATAAACCATGACGTGTACCTTCCGTTTCTGCCTGCCTACACACTAACAAACTTCGCCCAGTAATATCATACTACTGCAGGCCCACCTCCCTGTCGTCTGCTGGTTTTTTATACAAACACAAGGACAATGCGAACAGTTATTCGCAGACAACAGAGGTTTGCTTTCAGGGAGAGAAATACAATCCACCTATATAGCACGTGTTCTAGTGCCTTTCATCACTCATGATAACATATGAATTATGCTGTGCACAAGTGAAATGTGCAATGGCAAATTCTTTTTTCTCTATCCTGTCAACCCACCTCGGGCCTTATTGTTTCATTTGTCTGACGACAGCAATCGTGTGACGGGTTACGTTAGTACAATAGAGCTGTCTATGACAATGAAAACTTGACTTCCCACCTGACTCAACTTCTATGACAAAAACGAGGCCACAGAAAACTGCAAATGCCATACACAAAAAAGCTTCACTATCACCTTCACCTATCCCGTGGTCCTGTAGACCGTGGGGGTACCACTGAATATTTTGCATCTTGTTTGACAATAATAGGTGTAAAAAATCTTCGTTACAAAAATACACCTAATGTTTTCAAACAGATTTTTCCGTGTGGTGGCTGGGGGGGGTTAAAAAGTTCAGGTAAATTGCCATCTAATAGCTTTCTGACTTTCTTTCTCTCAAATACTCTTTCACTTCAAAATTAATCTTCTTTTAATCACACAAAGATGAATCTGTATCTGTGATGTCCCGCTGATGTACTTATAGTTTAATATGACTAAAACATCCCTTTTACTTATTCTTGGCCAATTACAGTCACTCAGCTAGAGCATTAAAGGATACGAACCAAACAGAGAAACAAATTCATCCAGCATGTGTTTTTGTGTCTTGCTCATCTCTTAAACCTTGGGATAACATCAATCAATCAGTCTCTCTCACATCACTTCTTTCAAACTCTTCCCCCCAGTCATTTACCATACATCTTCCTTTTTCAAATCCCTGGAGGTTCTCTTGCCTTCAACTTCAATGTTGAGGGATCCCCAAACACAAACACTGGTTAAAAGGAGACGAAGGAGTCTAACCTTTAAACGACCATCAAGCATGTAACCTTTTAACTACCATCAAACCGGGGAAGATTTGACAAGCCGTGTCCAAGGCAGCCTTGCTATTAATTATGTGTTGTCAGAAAAAGGAGAGGCTAATATTTGAGTCCAGGAATACTGTCTACTAACACCTATCCACACACCCATAATTTATACACCCGTGTCTGTCTGTCTGTGTCTGTGGTGTCTCTCTCTCTCTCACTCTCACACACATGACAGTGATGTATGCAGCAGTAGTCTACTGATTGATTGACAATTATCACAAGTCTCAATGTGGCTGAACTTTAAACCTGGTGGTTTTCTTCTAACACATGATACAAGATCATCTCTGAAAGACTATTTTGCTTCAGACTGTCCAGATAATGCAGAGACATCTGCCTTAGTCATGATTAGAGAACACCGTTCAGACCAATAAAGACTGTCTCAATGTGTCAGTAACAATTTGGTTACATGAAAATATCATTTGTTCTTTGTTCTTTTTCTTTGTTCACACCCACGCAACACCACGCACGCACATGCACGCACAACACACACACCACACACACACACACAACACACACACACACACACACACACACACACACACACACACACACAACACACAACACAACTAAACACACACAAAACTAATGACACACATAAATACCAACAGCAGCTGTTTGAATAAGGGGCATTGATTTGTCAAAGCTTCATAACCACAGCATCATGGGGACCACTGGCATTATGCCCTCCTGATCAAAATCCGAACATCCCTCATTAACTTCCAATGCATCAGCCATGCCTTATTGATTGTGTGACCCATATGCAGTTTTGATTCGGCATCGACATTTATCGGATTATTCATGCTAGCCCTGATCACCACAAGGGCACAGACACTAGGGTACCTCACAACAGATGCGTGACAACATGCATCCATACACATGCACACACACACAAACACACAACAACCGCACAACACACACGTACGCCGCGCCGCGCGCACGCACGACACACACACACACACACACACTAATCATTATAACTTTTTCTTCTGCATACGTCAGCATTTTAATTCTCAGCACTGTACGCGCACGCGACGACACACAAAACACAACGACAACACACACACACACACCACACACACACACACACACACACACACACACACACACACACACACACAACAAACACGTCATTATCAACTTTTTCTTCTGATACGTCAGTCATTTTACTTGCTGGACACCAAGAAGGCCTCACCCCCTTATCTACTGGATTGTACTGACATCCACTTTCATTCACAGCAGATTTCTCTGCAAGAAAACGGATGCTTCCACGGGGAGCAAGAGCAGTGCCACCCATTGCATTTTTCCTGTCTGCATTATTGCAGGTGCTTTTAATTCTCTACCACAGTAACTTTTTTCTGCAGGCTTCTTGCCAGTGACAGCACTCTAGTTGCCGTGGATTCTTTAACGTGTGCAAAAGGGGTGCTACGTAGGGGCACCTTGGTTGATTGTCTCATCTGAAAGACTAGTTCTCACACCACTACTCAAGGTCTAGTGGGTGGAGAAAAAAAGTTGGGTTCAAACAGTGACCAAACCCATAACTTCTCACTTTCCAGACAGGTGTATTTCCTGGGGATCCATTAACTCTCACATATAAGCAATCCCATTACAGGAAAAGGTAAAGGTGTTCCTATCACCAATGTGGTGATTGGGGAATGAGGCATCAGAGACCTCAGCTTCTCAAGGGGCCTGCATATTGAGGGCGGCGCCCATCTCCTCTCCCTGGCTGCTTTAACTCCCTAAAGAGAGCAGGTCCCATTACGAGCTGGGGAAACTGGGGGATTGTACTTCAGCCAAGATGCACGGTCAAGCACATTACAGGCACGTACGTAAATTCACCGCACTAACCCTGCTTTAACAGCCAGATTTAGCATGTTCAGCTGGTCAATGTTGTTTTTTTTTGTTTAATCTCTTACACCATAGACTGATAGAGATCAACATACTCAATCTTCAGGAGCTCCCAGACAAATGGGAAGAGGTAAGGGGATGGACAATGGAAGAATAAATGTATACAAAAAGACAAAGAGAGAAAAAAAACAACAACACACACAACAGAACAGAAGAATCACTGACTATCTAACAGCAAGGTGGGCAGTTCCTGCGGTTCTAGAAATGGGGATGGGCAGGGGTGGGGCAGGGGTGGGGGTGGAGGCAGGACTTTAATTTCACATTGCAGAGTGCCCCCGGGGTGGAAGTAATTCTGATGAATTTTGCATGTCCTTTCGCCTCAGCCTTCACCATCACCGGGTCCTCAATTTCTGTCCACCACGGTTGTGGCTACATGGGTTTGTAGTAGTAGTGGTACATGCAGTGCACGTGTGGCGGATGCTTTATCATGTTCATGTTCATGTTGTGTTGTGTGTGTGTGTGTGTGTGTGGTGTGTGTGTGGTGCGTGTCGTGGTGTGTGCGTGCGTGCGTGCGTGCGTGCGTGCGTGCGTGCGTGCGTGCGTGCGTACGTGCGTGCGTGCATGTGTGTGTGTGCGTGTATTTTGGTGGTTTTGTTTTGGGGGCTGGGTTTTTTGTTTTTGGAGGGAGCAATGCTGTTTCTGATGCTCTTAAGCTACATTTTTGGCACTAAGGGTTAGAGGTTTGTACTTGTTGTCTTATTCTGTTGATTTTTGTTGCGTTTTGTTTTTGTTTGGTATGGTAAGGAAGGAGGGGGGCCATGGGGGGGGGGGGGGGGGGGGGGGGGGGGGGGTCATTTCAATAATTTGCACTGCATAAAGATGATGAAGCCACAAACTTCAGACTTGACCAGAAGTGACCCTGATGACATGAGAGTGAAGGCAGAGCCAGGCCAAGGAAGGAGGGGAGGAGAGGGGAGGGGAGGAGGGGGGAGGGGAGGGGAAGCAGCGTGTGGCTGACCCAGCAAAACTGCCTGCAGGTCCACAGTTTACATCCCAACCTCCCCACCTCCCCATCAATGACAGCCCTTCCCTCCTCCATCAATCACACTCTTAATGCTTACATTAACGAACCCTCACTTCCTTTTCTCTCTCTCTCTCTCTCTCTTCCTTCAATCCAATCGTGATGGTTATGGCCCTGACACACACACACACCACACAAGGGGCCACATGATCAGGGCTATCTGTCACCCCACTTAAGACTCTTTCCTCCTCATGTTCTGAACAGGTTGTATGGATGTAGACCTTCATTGATGTACTTGTCAGGATAACCATGTGTCTGATGATTTCGTTTAACAAGTCACAGATTAGCGCCTGTTGAAGTTCAGTGATCAACCTCAGTTGGTCACCTTTTGCTTTATGAGATCATACGTATTTTGGTCATGTCTTTCTGGGTGGGGTGGGGTGGGGGTTGTGTGTGTGAGTGGGGGCGAGGGGAATGTGTGTGTGTGTGTGTGTGTGTGTGTGTGTGTGTGTGTGTGTGTGTGTGTGTGTGTGTGTGTGTGTGTGTGT
>CM060316.1:26597999-26640499 GCA_030674155.1 Stramonita haemastoma | reverse complement strand
AGGTGCGTGCATGCTCGTTTGTGTGCGTACATGTGTTGTGTGTGTGTGTGTGTGTGTGTTGTGTGTGTGTGTGTGTGTGTTGTGTGTGTGTTGTGTGTGTGTGCACGAGTTACATGCTCATGTGTGTGATGGTGTGAGTGAGTGATGGTGAGTGAGTGTGTGAGGTGTGAGTGAGTGAGTGAGTGAGTGAGTGAGTGGTGAGTGAGTGATAGTGGTATGTGTGTGTGTGTGTGTGTGTGTGCCTACTTTTTCAACATCACACATTCACAAAGACATACATAACCATGAAGTACTCAGCAAAAGTCTCACAGTGCTGCTTTATGCAGACCTACTCTTATACATAGTAAGATACACCTCACCACAGACACTAGGCATGACGCAGGCTGAGAGGGGTGTGATAGCGGGAAAAGTAAAACGCATTGAATCACATAGACAAAGACTGGTCTGCACTCACTCCTTGATCTACTTGATTAACAGAAAGCCAATTCCACTACAAATATAACGCAATACAATGCAACATAACACAATGCAATGAAACATAATGCAACACAACAGAACACAACTGGACTCATACAGTATACAACTCACACTGCATACACCACCCTCACACACTGCACACACCACACACACGCACACTCATGCACGCACGCACACTCTCTCTTCTCTCTCTCTCTCTCCCTCTCTCTCTCTCTCTCTCTCACACACACACACACACACACACACACACACACACACACACACACACACACAATGGGAACAGATGACAAGATTTACAAAACTGCATACACACAGGGACTGGATAATAAATAAATAAATAAATAAATGAATAATAAATAAATAAATAAACGCACACATTATACATACAAAAACACACACACACACACACACACACACACACTCACACTCACACACACACACACACACACACACACACACACTCACTCACTCACCACTCACTCATCACACACACACACACACACACACACACACACACACACACAACACACACACACACACACACACACACACACACAACACACACACTTACAGATGTGCCATGACAAACCAACAAACGGGTCAGACAAGACAAAAAAAACAAGCGATCACATCTTGGCAGACATGGGCAAAGGGAGACAACTGAACTCAACCCATCACTTACCTGCTCATGCGGGTTCAGTCTTTGCTCCTCAAAACAGAAACACTGAAACAAACAATGAAACGATTCTTGAAACACTGAAACAAACATGTACACTATTCTTGAAACACTGAAATAAACAATGAAATGATTCTTCAAACACTGAAACAAACAATGACAGGATTCTTGAAAACAAACAATGAAGCGATTCTTTAAACATTGAAACAAACAATGAAGTGATTCTTTATACACTGAAAACAACAATGAAATAATTATTGAAACACTCAAACAAAGAATGAAACTATTATTGAAACACTCAAAAAATGAAACGATCATTGAATCACTCAAAGAAAAAGGTTATTGAAACACTGTAATGATTATTGACATGAGCACTCAAACAAAGAATGAAACTGTCATTGAAACACTCACAGTGTACCAACTCCACTCCCCCAAAAGTCCTTCAGACGATACTAAAAACTGATGCCCAGTATTTAAACACAGGCTGAACATCTTGCCCACACATTAAAAACCTGTTTTGTCTTTCTGAAGAGTATGTCATCTAGTGCCAGTGGGAACACATGACAGTTTTCTTCAAAAAAAGCACAAGCACAGAGGTGTAAAAATAATTTTAAATCACAGGTGTCCTGTTTACACACCATCCCTGAAGTTGGAATGCATCTACCTTCATGGTGGGTAAAAAAGTCGCATATGCAGAAACTCATGATTGGCAGACGTCTGAGCTCTAGCCAAGAAATTTTTTTTAAAATATTTGAAAAGAAAAAAAAAAGATTAATTTCCAGTAACTGAATGGGGGTGACTGAAGACTGAATCTCTGTATCTAATTTGCAGAATTATTGTTTTATCTTCCTTGCTTGCTTCATCATGTTGATCTTTATGACTATCATATTGATGTCATACCCTCTGTAGAATAAAATCTGTTCTTCGTTATTGCAATCAATCATACAATATAATTTATTTAAACAAATGATGTTGTCTCTAATTAATCTGTTTGCTATAAAACTGATTTTTGTTTTACCATATCAGTGACATAAGTTCACCTTTAACTCTGACTTGACACTCAAATAGCATACCTGAATCTTGTTGAAATACTGTCCTGCTTCAAAAGGCACCACATTGTAGGTAGAAATACCGATGATCGGCTTGTCTGTGGGATTCTTTGCAGTGTAGAAAGCCAGAGCTGTTTCTCCTGGTAGAACCTGCATAAAAGACACACATGTATATATAAATATACAATATTCATGCACACATGTGTGCTTGAATAAGTACACACACATGCATGAAAACATGCATGCTTGGACGCACATGCAAGTGCCTCAGTCACACACACACACACACACACACACACACACACACACACACACACACACACACACACACACACACACACAGAGGCACGTACCTTCACTTCAGTCTGCTGTGGTTTGAAGTTCCACCTCATGCTGGAGGCCACGTCAGCGTTGAAGCGGATGTTGAGGATTCTCTCCGGCACCGACTGCATCGTTTCTATCTTGGAGGTGTCATGGCCTCGAGCCACTGTTCCCCCCAGACCTGTGGCCTGAACACATCACATTGGGGGATGGTTACTTTGGGATTAAGACAAGCATAAAATATGTTGAGCACATGTCACACATGCATAATGTATTCATGCATACACACTTGCGCACACACACACATACTCTGATACAGACAGACACACTCACTCACATGTATGTAGTATATATTATGAATATACACACACATATGCACAAACACATGCTTACACACATACACACACATTAAACACACACACGCACATACTTGTACACACACACTTGACTAAGTTTTTGGCCTATATGAGTATATCACATTTTAGTGGTAAGATTTCAAAACTGAAGTACAACACACATTACACATGCATGCACACATAACAAATGAATTATATTATACAAAGATTGAAAGGAATAAGGGCATGCATCTTTAAAAAAAAATGTTATAGAGACCAAAAATACAAACACTTGAGAATGATTACACTGATATAAAAGACCTAACTTTTCTTAAAAATCTGTTGTTAAAAACAATGTATAATAATAGTTTTGCACTGTGCCACAATATCAAAACATTCACAGATTCAGAAATGTATACAATACAAAACAAAGACTCACTCACAGTACACAAACACACAATCATGACTAGGCCCATATAACTGTGTGCATGCATGCACACACAACACCTGCCAGCATACCTGACAGAACATTCTGTAGAGCGGCACTCCAGCGTAACTCATGCCCAGCATGAAGACACCTGCAGCACACAGGTAGATGAGGCCTGTCCTGCGGTGGTATGTGTCAGACTTTGCACTTTGAGAGGACATCCAACGTACACCAACATTCTCCGGCATCAACACACTCCTTCCTCTCCTGCCCAGCAGAGTCAGAGTGGCCGCTGCGCTTCTGAGCAGTCTGGGTGCAGCAGCGGCACAAAACTGTAGATGTACTGGAGCATTTTGCACTCTGACTCTGAGGGCTGACGATGAAGAGCAGTTTCGGCAAAGGGCCAACACAGGGGTGTGGCCTGCAGCAGTCCTCTGTGCTGGAGGTCTGAATGAGTTAGCGATCTGCATGCTGGACAGTTTGTTTGCCACCTTGCTGTTTGACAGCATTAGTGAGGATCTTGGCAACAAGCTCAATGTACAGAAGACAGCCATGGTGTGTTGCACAGTCTTGCCTTAAAATAAAAGGGTTTTTTCCTGTGCTGAAACACAAGAGCCATTACAAGATATTTAACAAAAACAAGATGGCAAAAACAGTGAAATACACAAGGAGTAGGACACAATATCTATTATAAAATATGATACGGATGGGAGAGATCTATAGCTTAGTGGTTAGAGCATTGTACTTGTGATCTAACGGCCTGGGATCGAGCCACCAGAGAGGCACCAGTTATAAGGAATTTCAACCTGGAGGTAACGTTAGTACTGACTCCACTCTCCCAAATGTTCTTTGGATGAGACTATAAATTGAGGCCTTGTGTGTGAATGCAGTACATCTTGCGCACATGATAGAAACCTGTTCTGTCTTTTGGAAGAGTTAGCCATTTCATGCCAGCAGGAACAGATGACAAAATTGAAAATAGCCATGCACGCAAGTGCTGTATTTAGACACCATCTCTGTAGTCGGGATGTTACTACATTTAATGGTAAGTAAAACTAAAAGTAAAATTTTACGTATGTAAAATCTCTCCATTGGCAAACCTCAGAGGAGGAATAAGAAAAAAATGTGGATAACAAACAACTTTCTAAAGCTTTATTTTTTAAAATATATAGTTTTCATGTGAATGATTTTTCAATAATGAAATAATTCCATGACTTCAAAATTTGCCAGTGCATCTTGTTTTGCTAAACAATTCTTATTGTGTTCCTTTAGATCCAGCAGTAGGTTAGGACACACACAAATGTATTCCAATACACAGCTTTCTTGTATCTCTTGAGATTAAGATTCATATCACTATGCCTGTCACTATAATGAGTATTGTAATTGCCCTTTATGGGATGATAAAGTGATTTCGAGTTGACTTGACTTTGGCATGGTTCTGAAATAATGAATCAAATATATATATCTCATGTAAAACAATAACTCTATTCTGATTGTTGAGTCTCAGTCTTGCAGGAGCCTGCTATACAACACTGATTTTGAGTCAACATAAAAAAAGTGTTTTGTGGTGTGTGTGTGTGTGTGTGTGTGTGTGTGAATAAGTAAGTTCTCTCTGTAACGCTCTTCCACAGAATAGTGATATCAGACAGGTAAGTGTGTGAGCATGTGTGTGGATGTGTGTGTGTGTGTGTGTGTGTGTGTGTGTGTGTGTGTTGTGTGTGTGTGTGTGTGGTGAGTGTGTGTGCATGTATGCGTATGTGGTGTGTGTAGTGGGGTGTGGTGGGTGGGTGGGGTGGGGTGGGGTGGGGTGGAGTGGAGTGGAGTGGGTGGAGTGGGGTGTGTGTGTGTGTGTGTGTGTGTGTGTGTGTGTGTGTGTGTGTGTGTGTGTGTGTGTGTGTGTTGTGTTGTGTGTGTGTGTGTGTGTGTGTGGTGTGTGGTGTGTGTCAATGTGTGTGTCAATGTGTGTGTGTGTGTGTGGTGTGGTGTGTGGTGTGTGGTGTGTGTGTGTGTGTGTGTGTGAATTCTTCAGCTGAAAAAAAACATCGTTTAACTTTATCCAGAACCAAAAGTGGCATTTACCATAAGAGTTAAGACTGGAAGTCAAATGTATGATTTCAATTCACATTGGTCATCAAGTGCTTGCACACATGGGAATCATCAAAAACAGATCTTTGACTGAAAAACAGCAACAACAACAAAATAAGCACCATTCACTGATTCAGTCAACAAGAAAACATGGTCGGTATTATACAATAAAAACAATTTTCTTCTTGATATGATAGGCCTACGAGTCTACGACATTAATTTTTAGATTTAAATTTTCGATAAAGATTGTATGGATACAAATCACTGCACTTTGCTGTTATCTTACATAAAGTACTATTATCTTACATAAAGTCTCATATACATACAACTGTAACGATGCAACAAAATATCCTTTTGCACATGTATGCACTGCTCGGCAGACAAGGACAGTACAACTACTATTACGAAAGTAGGGTAGTCCCAAACCAAAATGGTCATACCACAACGCTCCACAAGTCATAAAGTTTTATGCTTGTAGGCACGAAATACTAAATAAATAAACAACACACATACACATGTGCGGGAGCACAAAAGTGTGTGTGTGGTGTGTGTGTGGTGTGTGTGTGTGTGTGTGTGTGTGTGTGTGTGTGTGTGTGTGTGTGTGGGGTGTCTGTCTGTCTGTCTGTGTGCGCGCGCGCGCGCGTACACGCGTGCATGTGTGTGTGTGTGTGTGTGTGTGTGTGTGTGTGTGTGTGTGTGTGTGTGTGTGTGTGTGTGTGTGTGTGTGTGTAGGTCTTGTGTGTGTGTGTGTGTGTGTGTGTGTTGTGTTGTGTGTGTGTTGTGCGTGGGTTCGTGCGTGCGTGAGACAATTCTGAATGCCTATACAAAACCAGGATGAGTACTTAATTTAGTATTTTACTTTTCTTTCTCTGATTTCTAACAAATGTGTGGCACTTCGCGTTGCAGAGAATCGATATTTGTGTCAAGATATAAACATAAACTTGCCTTCAGCGCCTGGGCTTCATCGCTGTTCTTGATTAAACCTTTGATGGTGGGGGCCACAACAAAGTGAGAGGCTGTATGATCAGTGGCTTTCCCATTATGGAATTCCACTTTATAGCTTAGTCTTCAGTGATCGGCTATGACTCTCTGACTAGGAGGCTTGACTTGCACAGTTATGTGTTGCAGCCCTTGGGGCTAGTTGGCCTTTGGAGAACATCTCCAACGCTGACTGTCCTTATGCCCTCTTGGCCCAGAGGGTGGGAGTGTGCTGTGGGCAAGGCACCTCCACTATAATCAAATTTCTGCCCAGTTTCCGAAACAGCAGCTGCCTCCTCTGCTGTTTTGGAGGTCATCATCGAACTCGACGGACAAACAAACAATAAACATGTCGATCAGTGTTTGTTTTGAATGTCTTAAAGTATTATGCTCAGTGGTGCTGTACCTGCCAGAATTTATTATGAGACGATAAAAATTTGTCTTGAATTTATCTGCTGCTTCTGTAATATGTTGAGGTTTGTTTTTTTTCTTTTGAAGATTCGTTGTGACACTAGTTGTTGAAAACTGATGTTACTTTGCCTTGAATCAGGCCGTAGTCTTGCTGCACTCTGATGTCAACATTTCAGTTTTAGATATGGAGATAGGCCGTTGCTGTTCAGGCGTTGTCGTTAAAACTTGAAACAATAGATGCTTTTAAAACAATTGTCAGAACTATTTATCTAAATAACGCATGTCTTGAAAAAATCAATAAACTTATTATTCCTAATTCCTAATTTTAAAAGAACGACTTACCGTAACTGACATCGTATCCGGTCTGCCACACAGACCTGGGTCCACGGACCACACAAGGCTTAATCAAACAGTATCTAGGACCAAAGTTGGAGCAATAAACAACAAAGATGGGTATCCTAGAGAAAATTGGTGAAGTTGAAAGGGAAATCGCTCGAACCCAGAAAAATAAAGGTATGTTATTGTTATTCACTGGCTATATTTACACCAGTTATACGGCATGTTTCTTGATAGGCCTACTGCCTCGGTGCCTGCTCAGCCTAGTGTTCATTCGATTATTAAATTATCAAGATGTTTAAAATGGAAAGTTATATTTCCCAGTTTCCGAGCAGGTCGCGTTGTGTAATTTGTGGCAGTTGTTGGCGAATCTATGTCGGTTAATTGAACTGAATGTCAAAGTTATTCGGATGAAACTAGAAACCGAGGCCTCATGTGCGAACGCATGCAGATCGTCATCTTGCGCACACGTTAAAACCCCGTTCCGCCTTTTGGAAGAGCAGGCCATCGTGTGCTGGTAGGAGCGGACGACAAAATTATATAAAAAACACACACAAAAAAACAGCATGCACACAGGTGTCGTGTTTAGACACCATCCCTGAGGAAAAATCAGGGAGTTGGAGTCCCAGGGTGGCTCGGGGCTGTATCTATGGCAACGTTCTGGTGGCTCCTGCAACGTACTGGAACCATTCGTATCGGTCATTGCCTTTGCAATGGATCATTCCAGTGGCGTGGAGAGGGGGGGTCTGCTGCATGGGTAACAGCTTGCCCTCCATACTTAATTATCCAGGCTTTGCGCTCTAAAGACTAGAGTGCAACTCCATAGTCTTCAGAGACTGATGGGTGCCTTCTGTTTGAATTGAGTGATTGCAGAATGTGTGATGTTCATCTCTTCACAAATTTAAAGTAACACAATCAGCACCACCACACCACACACACACACACACACACACACACACACACACACACACAAGGATAGCCTAGTGGTCAAAACATTGCACTCGCAATTTGATGACCCAAGTTCAATTCCCGGTCGAGGGGATTTTTCCCCTAGAGTTAACATCAGTGCCGACTTCACTCTCCCAAAAGTCTTTCGGATGAGACTATGAAACGAGGACCTGTGTGCAAACGCACGCAGAACATCTTGAGCACATGTTAAACCCATGTTCTGCTTTTCATAAGAGTAGGGCATCGTGTTCCGGTGGGAACAGATGACTATAAATTTACAAAACTGCATACACACAGGGACTGGATGAAAAAAAGGCACATAAGTGCTTATTCCATTATCCTGATAGAAAAGAATTTTAAAAAATAAAATAAACCACACACAAACACACAGGTGAATAAGAAGTTCATTGTATGTGGTATCATTGTGTGTTGTGTGTGTTGTTTTACATTTCACATTAATTTAAATTAAAAGATAAATGATTGTAGATTTAATCAAATTAAACATGCATTTTTAAAAACTTTTTTTAATGTAATTTTTTTTTTTAATTGTTACTGTATTTACTATTAGTATTAGTGTATAATGTATAGAGTCTTAGAGATCTACATTTTCATGATATGAACGTATTTGACTTGCTTTGTTATCGGCACACCAGCGACATGGACAGAGGTGAAATTACTTCTCTTTTTTTGTTTTTTAATTCTTTTATTTCAAGAATAATATAATAAGCACTCATGTGCTTTTTTACATCCAGTCCCCACATGTATGCAGGTTTGTAAATTGTGTCATACGTTGCCACTGGCACACAAAATAGCCTACTCTTCTGAAAAGCAGAATGGGTTTTAATGTATGCTCAAGGTGTTCTTGTGTGTTAGCACACAGGACCTCGGTTTATAGTCTATCAAAAGGACCATATTGCAAGATTTGTGAGAAAGATCATTCTTGCAAGTTGTCTCCCTTCGTTTGCTCTGCTTTCCCTATTGTATGATAATTGTGATTGTATTATGCGATATTATACCAGCAGAGATTTCCAATTAAAAAATTAGATGCTTTCCCAATGTAGTGGCAGATTATTTATAAACTTTAATTATTTTGAAATAACATATATCTATAGACATGCTGCTTTGTAACACAGTGACAAATGTTTTGCTGTCGTCAATTCAGCAACTGCATAATATTTGACTAAAATAACCTTTTTTTTTCTATGCCATCTGCAAGGGACATTTATTAATTTTTGATTTTATAAACCTTAATTTTGGTGTTGTATTGTGTATTTCAGCCACAGAGTACCATCTTGGCTTGCTGAAGGCAAAACTTGCCAAGTATCGTCAGCAGCTTCTAGAACCATCTGGAAAAGCAGGTGCCAAGGTAAATAAATGATTCAGTTATCTGTGACAGTTTAAAAAATTTGTAGGGAAGAATTTTGAATAACCATCATATTATTTATTTTAGTAAAACGTCTTAATTCCGGAAGGTAGAAGTCAAGTCTTCCTTTCGCTATAAGTTGGATGACATGCACAGTATGTTTTGGTGCTAAAATCTTGTGTAAAGGGGTTGAATTAGGGAAAAAATCAGACAGTGATAATGTCATATGGTCAGAAAATTAGATTGTGGATCAAGAGAGTGTAATCTTAGAGTGTGTGGTTTCCTGTTGTGTGCTATGGAAAAGTTAGAACTTTTGTCTCTCTTTCAAGTCACAGTCTGTGAAAGCTAAATATTTGTTGAAATGTTGTTTTTGGTTTGGTTTGTTTGTTTGATATTTTTATGAAGTAAAGAAAAAAGTTGATAAAATATTATCATCATTATAATTATTACCTTTGCTCTGTCAAGGATGAGACATAGAGAGATTGGAATAAACTATCGTCATCACTGCAGTCAGCATTAAAGTTTAATTTAAAGCTTAATTTACATTTAATTATGTGCTAGAATGTGTTCAGAGAATAAGGGTTTATTTTCCAGCTGATTAAATATATTTACGTGGATAGTGTTCACAATAAATAATTCACCTGCTCAATTTAGCATTACAGCACCCTATGGCATTTGCAAGGCTTGGCAGTAAAGGTTTCCCAATCTCCTTTCTTCAGTTCCTGATGCTCCAACTAATTTTACCCTTATTAGGAGGCTGACCCGACAACACATGAGCAGTGAGCATCCCTCTCCAGTAGATCCTAACAAGACAACTGCTTGTGGTTCCAAATTTTCTTTTCCAGCAATAGTATGCAAGGATCCCTGCTTAAGTCATTAAAAAAAAAACCAAACAAACCAAACCCCTAACGAGATGACTTGGGTTAAGTGGAAGAACCTCAGAAACTAAAAGTGTTCTTAAATAATTCTAATTATGTATCATTTAATACAAATAACCTTGATGATGTCTATTATAATCTAAATAATCTATATCCATCTATCTATTATTATCTATCTATCTATATCTATCTATCTATATCTATATATATATATAAAGTTTATATGATCAGTGAGCTGAAAAAAGCTATCTTGTCAGTTAACTTCAACATGTTCTGATATGTACACTCTTATGTTGCAGGGAGAGGGTTTCGATGTTATGAAATCAGGAGATGCCAGGGTGGCCCTCATTGGTTTTCCATCTGTGGGAAAGGTAAGATTGGAGCGACAGGTGATACATTGAAAAGCTAGCAAAAATGCTTTCTACCTGTCTTGTGATTATTCTCTGTACAGTTTCTGTCATTTCTATCTCAGTCTTTATAGGAGTTGAAATAAGAAAAAAGAAATTTATGAACAGTACTGTTTTTGCAAATGGTGGGTAATTAATTTTTTAACAGTTTTTTTTTTAACCCATTAGAACATGATACCCCCATCAGTATAATAATAATTTTGTTGTTGGTTGTCCGTTGTGTCCAATATACTGTGATTCTAAACAGCATCTCCACTTTCTGGAAAGCGTGTGCTTCAAATTCCCTCATGTCTGTCCCTCTCTTTGTTTCTGGCTTTTTCTTTTTCTTCTTGTCCCCTTGTCTATTTTCTGCCTTCTTGGTCCATTCTCCTGCCTTTTTTCCAGAAAGATTTATAAAATAACGATTCTCTCCTCTGCCGAAGTTGGATGCGCTGGGCCTGATTTGTTAGGTGCTTAATGGCAGCATAACGCATCTCACTTATGTGACAGACAACAGTAGTTGCTGTCTGAGCGTTCAAAGAAGAAGAATAATGTGGATAGCTTTTTTGGAATGGTGGTTGCCATGGGGGCATATAAAAATACAACATTCAGATCAATAAAATTGCCAGATGAGATGAAGAGGAATGACGAATGTTTCTGGCAATGTTAAAGTTGATACAGGTATGCAGTGCGCTAACACACCTAAGCATGTATACATGCATAGACACATATAAAAATCTATATATATATATCTATATATATCTATATACTATATGTATCTATCTATATATATCTATCTATATATCTATATCTATATATATCTATAATACTATATATATATAATAGATATAGATATAGATATAGTAGATAATATAATATAGATAGATAGATAAAATTCATAGAGAAAGATTGTGAAAAGAGAATATTGGCACATCACTACAGACTGAAAATATGTATCAAGGGACTAAGAATAAACCATTTTTATTGATGACATTATTGTATAGTATTACTCAGGAGGATAACACCATTGAGGTTTCTTTATGAGGTTTTTTTTTTTTTTTTGTGTCTTTTTCCAGTCAACACTGCTGAGCACCCTGACAAAGACAGAGAGTGAAAGTGCTGCCTAGAGTTTACAACACTGACCTGCATTCCTGGTGTGATTGAGGTAAAAACCAGCACATAGTACCTGTTGTCTTTGAGGTTAAGAGGCTCTTTTTCTAGCTTGTTCCCATGAACTAAGCAAAATATACAGAAAATTTTGGAGAGGAGTGTGGAGGAGTCATTGTGTTAAAGGCACTATTGTTCATTTTGATATGTGATTTAAAAACTGGAAAAATAATGATGTGGATTACATCCAGCCCCATTCTTGCATAGAGTGTGTGCCAGGCTTGCGACTTCATTAGTTAGTTGCTTTTTTTCTTTTGCTCTTTGAATTTTAACTGCTTTTTTCAACAAATCTGTAAAAATACTGGTTTTTTGATGTGAAAAACATTTATTCAGTATATTTTGTCTTTGAAAAACAAGAATGCTTTGGAGAAAGGAGGAGAAAGGAAAGTTACTCTGCTTTGAATGCAGATGCTCATAAAATCTGTATCGTTATTTTAGTCAGATGTATTCGTCATTTAAGTATTTGCATTTGTGTGCATAAGGGTGTGTGTGTGTGTGTGTGTGTGTGTGTGTGTGTGTGTGTGTGTGTGTGTGTGTGTGTGTGTGTGAAGTGTGGTGTTACAATATAATATTTTGTGAAACCAAAAAGCTCAAAATGGAGGGAGAGAAGAAAGTCATAAAGGGGTGGCAGGTTTTTGGTGGAGGTTAAATACTTGGTTAGGTGAAACTTTCCATTGACTCTATTGTGTATGGAGCTGCCATAGACAACTAGGCTGATCTGAGTCTGCAGTGTAGTGCTAAAAAAGGACTACTTGTTAACAAAATCCTTCTTACAGAACTGAAAGATGTCTGAGAAAAACAGATATAACAAGTTTAATCTTACAGATATGCCCAATTTGACCTTGGCTCACCTCAGTTGTATTAGTGAGTAGTGCTCAATTGCACCTTTGGTTGAAATATGAATGTTCTTGTCTGGAAGTGTGAAAGCACAATACTTGGAATGGTGCCCGTTATATTATTGAAAGCAAGATGTTAGAATTCTTGCTTGTAGTTGTGTTGGCTACAAGGTAGCTTGTAGCCCAAGACATAAAATGCTGGTTTGATGAAAAAAAAAAAAATCCCAACCAAAAAAAAGTTTTCAAACAAATATTTTGTATTGTAATTTTTTTTCTTAAAGTATGAACAAAACACGCATGTATTTCATTATATGGCAAACAAATTTCAATTTATTGAAGAAAAACTTAATGATTCAATATCTTTATGTTTGTTTGCAGTATGCTGGGGCTAATATACAACTGTTGGACTTGCCAGGAATCATTGAAGGAGCTGCTCAAGGTAACGTACAGAAACGTATTTCTGTATACATGTGTGTGTGTGTGCATGAGTGCATGCATGCGTGCGCACGCGTATGCATATGTATGTATGTGTTTTGGTTAACCTGCCAAGTGCTTATTCTTGAGCCCATGCAAAACCTGTTCTTAACCTGTAATTTCTGTAAGCTGTTGAGAATTGTTTTGATACATATTTGACTTTTTTGTGTATGTGAGCATGTTTCTGTCAACCGTACATGTGTGCATTTTATGTGTTTGTATTTCTTCTTGATTTAGAGTGTTTTCATTGATATTAGACAAATTATAGCATGTGTGTGTGTGTGTGTGTGTCCACATGCTTGTGATTCTTGACATATTAAATACTTGTTTTCATGTGGATATAACCTAATATCCGTTCATCATTTCTCAGGTTTTGAATTTATGATTCAGCACTATATAAATTCCACATATTATTCATTATATCTGTTCACACCATTTTTTTTAATTGTTACTAGTAGCATTGTGCTGCTTCTAATGTTGTTGGGTGATTTAATGAATCTTTCTGTTTTTGCTTTTTGTACTATTGTTAGGAAAGCGCTTTCACTTTGTATTTCTATATTATATGTAACTGTTTGTTCCAGGCAAGGGTCGAGGTCGACAGGTGATTTCTGTGGCCCGAACATCCGACCTGGTCATCATCATGCTGGACGCCATGAAGAGTGAAGATCATAGGTAAGGTCGTCATCCTCTCTGTGGAAGAGGGTGTGTAGTAGCACATGTTGGCATCTTCTTTTCTTTTCCTTTCTTTTTTTTATCTTTCATTCTGTGTTTGCTTTTAATAAGTCAAAGATTAACAGTACTGTAGTGGAAAAGGGGAGTCCAGAACAGATTTTTAAAAGGTCTTTGCAAAAAAAAAAAAAACCAAACCCAACAAATAATTAATATAGAAGGGGTCGATCAGTCAGAGTAACTGACCAAACACACATGCATGCATGTACTCACTCACACTCTCTCACACACACACACACACACACACACACACACACACACACACACAACACACACACACACAACACACACACACACACACACACACACACACACACACTGTCATCTAGAATGACGTGCTTGGAAAAATGTTAACTCCACCAGTCAGTCCAAAAAAAAGACCAAAAAAAGTTTTATTCAGAATAAAGGGCTTGGCAGGTGCAAGGCGCTTGTCCAGGTGGCTCTGCAATGTACCTGTATGAACCTGCAGTGCAGTGTGCTAGTTAGTGTATTGCTGTTGCAGTCTCCAGCTCAACACCCAAGAGGTCATCAGACCATGAACTGTATACATTGGATGAGAAATTTGCCTGTATATATGACTGTTTTCAAGTACTTTGTCTTTTGTGCAGCCATACTTTTTTTTTGTTCCTCAGCAAGAAGCTCCAAGGTTCACCAGTGGTGAGATTTTGAGTATGCAACCGTTTTTGTCAACCATGTAGATAGCCGCATTCCAGCTTCAGGGATTTTTCACCTTGAAAGTGGAGTGTGGGCTGTTATGATAAGAGTTTTTCATGGCTGAAGATAATCTCAGCATAAAATTTTAAAGCATAGCCACATTTTGGTTGAGGGGGGGGGGGGGGGGTAGGTCTTTGCACTTAGCGTACATCAGTCACAGACAAAGTGATTGGCCCAGGTGAGAGTGAGTGTGTGACGGCAAGGGGTGTTGGCATTGTTAGTGTGTGACGGCAGGGTTGGCATTGTTAGTGTGTGATGGCGAGGTGTTGGCATTGTTAGTGTGTGACGGCAGAGGTGTTGGCATTGTTAGTGTGTGACGGCAGAGGTGTTGGCATTGTTAGTGTGTGACGGCAGAGGTGTTGGCATTGTTAGTGTGTGACGGCAGAGGTGTTGGCATTGTTAGTGTGTGATGGCGGAGGTGTTGGCATTGTTAGTGTGTGACGGCAGAGGTGTTGGCATTGTTAGTGTGTGACGGCAGAGGTGTTGGCATTGTTAGTGTGTGACGGCAGAGGTGTTGGCATTGTTAGTGTGTGACGGCAGAGGTGTTGGCATTGTTAGTGTGTGACGGCAGAGGTTTTGGCATTGCAGGCAGAAGCTGGAGGCGGAGCTGGAAGCTGTAGGCATCCGCTGAACAGGGGAAACCCAACATCTACTACAAGGTGGGTCATCAGCTAGAAATGTTTAGGTTTTGTAATTGAGTCTGTCTGCCTGTGTCTTGTCTCTCTCTGTCTCACTGTCTGTGCTGCCCCTCTCTCCTTCCATCCTATCTCTCTCTCTCTCTGTCTCTCTCTCTCTCTCTCTCTCTCTCTCTCTCTCTCTCCTCTCTCTCTCTCTCTCTCTCTCTCTCTCTCTCTCTCTTCTCTCTCTCTCCTGTGCCAGCTTCCAGGTATGGGAGTTGTCCACCAAAAATGATCTCGAAAAAAAAATAAGGTTTGACTCCCCAAAACCATAGTCATTTTGCGATCATTACTCTGACTGAGTAGCTGTCTTTAGGATGGGACAGTAAGTGTGGTTTTATTTGTAAAAAATGATGCAAGTACAAAACAAGAAATGAAGCAGTAGGAAATCAGAAGAAAAGGTGTTGCTGGGTGTTGTGCTCCGATTGTTTGATGATCTTCATTTTAATGGACATAATTGTGACTTTTTTTTTAATAATTAGTATATTCATCTTTGCAGTCGTTACATAGTAATTATGTTTCTGTGCTCAAACTTTTCATGCACATCATTAAAGAACAAATGTACATTTTGTTACCTTGATTTGTTTGTTTTTGAAGATGTATGCTTTTTGTAAATTCCATAGAATTTATTATTTTTATTCATTATTATTAATCCTGATATTAAGTGTGATGTGGTTAAGTATTACATTTATTTATTCCCATTATTTCTAAGATAGCTGTGTATGGGGGTTTTTTTCCCTATTTTTCCATTGAATTTTTTTGGGAAAAGGTTTTATCCTTGCTTTTTGTTTAGTATTTTTCAGTGTTTATTCAACTATGTATTTTCCTTTCGTTTTTTCCAGCGAAAGAAGGGGGGAGGAATTTCCTTCAATTCCACAGTACCCATGACAAAGTGCAGTGAAAAGCTGGTTCAGTTGATTCTGCATCAATACAGTATCCTTTTTCTGCCAGAAATTATCATAGGAATTTTGAAGACCAGGCCTTTTTATTCGTGAGAAGCCCTGGAAATACTTGCTTCTCTTTCATTATAGAAAAAAATTAAATGCTGCTTCAGATAGAGACAGATTATTTGTTGCATGAATGAGTGTTTGTGTAAAAACAAATTCACTACTTCGATAGATAATTTGTTGTGTGAATAAAACCAGAGTCCAGGGAATACCTTGAAGCTTTTTTATATAAAAACAAACTTGAATGCTACTTTTGATAGACAGATTATTTGTTGCGTGAATAAATCCAAATAGTCAACAGCAGTATTTCAGAATGCTACAGAGTTTGTTTCTAGGATAGACACTTCTTGTTTTCAGTGTGTCATATTCTAAATGCTGAAGTTTGGCTGTTTTATAAATTTTAAAGTGGGTTTTTTTTTTAGTCCTAACTTCCACAATTTGTCAATGTTTTTCTTATGTATACACAGAGATTTTCAATGCCGAGGTGTTGTTCAGAGAAGATTGCACATCCGATGAGTTTGTGGACGTTGTGATGGGTGACCGTGTGTATATACCTTGTCTTTATGTGAGTATCATAGAGGTTCATATTTTACCAGCAAAAAACTCATGCATCCTTTTTTTTTTTGTAGTCATACATATAGTATGTGTATGAAGTAGACAAAGTGGCTGATACATCTGCTGTTAACTGATTTTTACAGATAATTCTGTATTACTTATAAACAAATGTGCTAATATTGTTTAAACCACAAGTCATTTAAGTTGATCAGTATGGCACAGAGCAAGTCCAGTGAGTTGACAGAGTGCAAAGTTTCGCTATTGAGATGAATAAAAACGCATCACAAGCTCTTAAGAAAATATGCATCTTGAATAGGGGCAGGAGAGCCTACTTGTTAGAACATTGCACTTGTGATCTAATGGCCTGGGATTGAGTCACCACATAACGCCCATGTTAAAGGATTTTACCCTGGACTCAACATCAGTACTGACTCCACTCCCCCAAAAGTCCTTCAGATGAGACTATAAACAAGGACCTCTGTGGGAGCACATGCAGAACATCTTGCACACACATTAAAAACACATTCTGCCTTTCGGAGGAATAGGCCATTTCATGCTGCTGAGAACAGATGATACTTTTTTTATATATGAAAAGGAAAACGCATGCACACAGATGTTGTGTTAAGACACCATCCCTGAAGTCAGAATGGTCTACCTTAATGATGGTAAAAACAGTTGCATACACAAAATATCACCATTGGTGAACCTTGGAGATCTAGCAGAGGAACTAAAAAAAGATAGCAATAAGCAATTCTTCTTTCATTTATCATTGTTGTAAACCACAGAATGTTGTAACTTGCTTCCTATAACAACAACAACAAACACGTATGCAAGAAGCATGGAATCTTATAGTGGATTAAGTATGAAAAAAAGCAATTGTTGCAATCTGCTTCTGTCCTTTAGTAGAAAATGGCCTCCAAATACTTGTTTTAATCTGTAGTAGGTGTGTAGTTCTGTTATGTTCATGTTTTATGGCTGTGTTACAGGTGTACAACAAGATTGATCAGATTGCTATAGAAGAGGTGGACAAGCTTGCCAAACAGCCACACAGTGTTGTGGTCAGGTGTGTACATAGATATTGCTGTCTTGTCTGACTACCTCTTCACTTCGTGCTTTTGTTGTTTTAAAAAAAAAAAAAAAAATGAAGACATGCTTTCTTAATGATTTTGCTCACTTAATGGCACTTTAGGTATCATGTAAGTTATATTTCCCCAAAGTCTTTTTTTTTTCCACTGTCTCTGAGGTATTGCAGACTCAACAGATAGATTTAGCTAGCTAAGCGCCAATTGCATTTGAATGTGCCAGGAACAGCTTTGCTTTACTGTAACTGTGGCAAGACCCTATGTTCTAGAACAATATCTTATGTCCTTGAACAGTATCATCCAAAGGGAAATAACCAGTCTGGTTTACTATCATGGTTTCAGGCCAAGATGGTGTTAAAAAGACTTCTTTTTTTTTTTTAAGAATGAAAAACGAATGGAGAAGGCCAGAAAGGTGAGTCCTGTTGACAAGTACTGCACTGTATACTGTTAGAAGTACAGCTGCAATATCCCATTCATGGGAAAAAGTAAGGATCAGATAAAAATGACTGAGGTTATAGCCAAGTGGTTAAGACCCTTTGACTTCAATTCCGTCAACTTCAATCTGTGTTTACAGCTGTAACATAAAGCTGTCCTCATAATCAACATTCTTTAACATACTATACTCTGTGCTTACAGCTGTATTATAAACCTGTCCTCATAACTCTGTGTTTACAGCTGTAACATGAAGCTGTCCTCATAACCCAACATTCTTTATATACTGCACTCTGTATTTACAGCTGTAACATGGAACTGTCCTCATAACCCAACATTCTTTACATATTGTACTCTGTGTTTACAGCTGTAACATGAAGCTGCCTCATAACCCAACATTCTTTTACATATTGTACTCTGTGTTTACAGCTGTAACATGAAGCTGCCCTCATAACCCAACATTCTTTTACATATTGTACTCTGTGTTTACAGCTGTAACATGAAGCTGCCCTCATAACCCAACATTCTTTTACATATTGTACTCTGTGTTTACAGCTGTAACATGAAGCTGCCCTCATAACCCAACATTCTTTTACATATTGTACTCTGTGTTTACAGCTGTAACATGAAGCTGCCCTCATAACCCAACATTTTTTTACATATTGTACTCTGTGTTTACAGCTGTAACATGAAGCTGAACCTGGACTACCTGCTGGAAATGGTGTGGGAGCACCTTGCTCTGCTGCGAGTCTACACCAAGAAACGGGGAGGTCAGTACAGGCAGCTTGAAGGGCTCAGTGCAGTGTGGGGCTCCCATGTTATTAGTATGAATGTGTTAGTACTCTGTGTGTGCAATGTGTTTTATCGGTGTTTGTCTCTCTTGTAGCTTTTGTTGTTTTTGCATTTTTATTCTCTGTGTTACATCACAGCACAATCACAGGTTTAAATAAAACAGCTAGTATTAAATCTGGCTCATGCAGTATTGTTACCAGTTAAAGAATCTTTTTTGTTTTTGTTTTTGATTTTGAATAGCTGGGATTTTTGAGAAGTTGATACCAGACCTATAATGTCCAAATTATGAGGTATGAGACAAGTGTTGAAAATCATTACATTCAGTTTATTAGTGGCCTCCTTCAATCTGTTCCTTCATTTCACTAAGGAGTTTGAATTCTATTGTTGAAGCAACACTCTTGTTTGTGTGTGTGTGTGTGTGTGTGTGTGTGTGTGTGTGTGTGTGTGTGTGTGTGTGTGCGTGCGTGTGTCTGTGTGTGTAAACAAATAAAAAAATTGATTTGACCAAAGTGCTGCTTAAAATTGCAGAGCAGAAGCAAAAACTGTAGGAGATTGTGTTGTGAAGAACAAATAAAAAGAAAACGCATAATCTGTGTCTCCTTCCCAGCTACTTAAAATTGTCTTCTTTCTATTTGAGACTGTACCTCATATGGTCTCCTGTTTTGGCTGGACTAGAGGTGGCATTTTTGTGTGTGTTTGGGTTGGGGTTTTTTTTGTTTTTTTTTACTTATGCTTCATGTCTCCTTTTTGAAACAGATTGCCATTTGTAGACTGTTTTAAAAGTGCACTTTTATTTACTTGTGACCATAGTGGAGTAACATGCTATGCTGAAATTTTCTGCTTCACAGAGAGACCAGATTTTGATGGTGGGCTTATTCTGAGGAAAGGAGCTAATGTAGAACACGTAGTAAGTATTTGTGTTTGTTTGTATGCATAGATATGTGTTTTGTGTGTGTGTGTGTGTGTGTGTGTGTGTGTGTGTGTGTGTGTTTGCGTGTGTAAGAACTTAATGTGTATCACCCACTAAATATCATTATTTTTATACCCATGAGCATCAATAAAAGAATGATCAGAAATGTATAATATAAATAATGATGTACATGCTGTTGCATTCATATAAAAAAAAAGTCTTGTTCAACAACAAATGCCCAGACCAATATTTTGTTCTGCAAATCATGTCTACAGACACATATCTATATTCTTCTGCTTGAAACAGAGATGGTTTACCAACTGTTTCATGGCTGTCATTGTCCACAAGATGGCAGAAAACTTATTCTCATATATTTTTGTTTGTTTGATCAGTAATTTTGAAACAACTGCTTCAGAGTTTCTGATGAATCAGCTATGAAAGGAATGCCAGGACTGATACATATGTCATTAACAATTACTGTAACAAAACATTTACACACACACACACACACACACACACACACACACACACACACACACACACACACACACACACACACACACACACTAAAACCCTTATCTTTGAGTGGGTTTTTTGGGTTTATTGAATCTAAGCACCATATCAAGTTTTAAAATGGTGTTTTTTTTCAGTGTCACTCTATTCACAGAAGCCTTGCGGAGACTTTCAAGTATGCCCTTGTGTGGGTAAGTGATGCAACTCTTTTTGAAGTTCTTTGTTTTTGCAACCACCGTAACAGACACCATGAATATTATGTATTTTCAGTTAAACAGTTTTCAACACTATGGCAATAACTAAGTGAGTTCATGTTCATTTTTGGTGATTGGTAGTAAATTCTGGAGAGATTGGTGTGTTTATTGTGCAGTGTCAGAGTCTGATGGCCAGCTGTTCACAAGGAATAAAAATGAAATGTCTAAAAGTCATTCAAGAGATTGTAAACATCAGTTGGGTAATGGATGAAATGGCTGTTTTTCAAGTGATTGACCAGTTTTAATTCACATACAACTCGAACACTTTTTTGTAAAGGGGGGGTGGGGGGCGGGGGGTCAAAATGGAATTTAAAAAAGATAAAAGTCCTTGGAAAAGCAGGTTCATTTTCATTTCTTTATTTCAATTCATTTGAAAATATGTTAAACTGTGAGTGTATAACTATAATTCATACTCCAGTGATTTGTAGTTGTTTTCTCTGTGGTTACAAGAAATTGAGCGCTTGTTACAATTCAGTATAATCAGTCAGAAGTAAATGCAGACCTGAAGCATACCCAGTGGGTGGCAAAAGCTAATGAAGTGGTATATGTGAGAAGGAAAGATTCTGTATGTGTGTGTATGTGTTCTATTGTATCTGTGCGTACATGTTTGTGTGTGAATTGTCTGCTTTTCTATGATACCCAGTGATTGGAATTTCAATGTTCACAGGGTCGCAGCACTAAGTACAGCCCCCAGAGAGTGGGATTCCACCATGCCATGTGTGATGAAGACGTGATACAGATTGTGAAAAAGTAGACTTGTAAATGAGAGATGAAGTATCAAACATTCATGAACTTTGAAACCTTTGTAACCATTTTGCCTGTGCTGGAATGTCCATGAATAAACAGTTGACTCTTGTCCATCTGTTTCGTTTTGAGTACAAGCTTCTGTTACTGTGGTGAATTTATGATAACTACCTTTTTGCTTGTTGTTTTTTTTTTCACCAAAAAATCTCTGCTGGAGCTGCATGGAATTGTCATTACTGTGAGGATGTATGAAGGTACTTTTAGAGAGTCAGACTTAGGAATGATTGTAATCTGAGACAGTTGTCGTAACATTTTCTCTCTAGAAATGGATACCCACAAAGAAAATTCTCCAGTAAATAGCAAGCTGTACTTCAGCTTGGCTTTGTTTGTTTTTCTTTCTTTTAAAAAAAAAACTATTGATGGAAAGCTTTTATGGCTTGAGAAGCATTGACTCATAGCCCAGTAAAGATGGCAGTTTATGAATATCATGGGGGGGAGGGGGGTTGTCTGGTTGGAGAGAGGGAGTGGATACTTGGTTGCTCGCTCACTTTTTTTGGGGGGGAGGGGGGGGGTTTGGGTTGGCTAATTAGGTTATTTGTCCAGGGGGGGGGTTGGTTTTGTTGGGGTTTAATTGGGTTGTTGTTATTTTTTCTGTCTGTTGGGGTTTGTTGTTTGTTTGCTTTGGGAGGATTGGTTTGCTTTGTTCTTTAGTGAAAGTTTCTTGGTAGATCACCTCCATGGTGGACCAGGGAAAACTTGTTTCAGATAATAGATGAATGAGCCAAGGAAAGGTAATAAATTTAGGGCAATGAGAGAGAGAGACATGTAACAGAAAGTAATAGGTTTTGGTGCAGGTTGATTTCTCAGAAAAAAAAGATGCTATGGAAAGTTCAGATGATTTGAAAGTTGTATTCACTCACTGTTGTGTGACAGGTTTAAATGAGAGTAATGTTTCATTCATGCACAGATTTGTGTATGTTTTTGATTGTGTTTAATTGTTTCTCTCATTATTCTCTCCAGAAAACCTAGGGGGAAAAAGTCTGCTTAATTGATCTGTTTTGGTTTCTGTATTGTTTATGTTTATCTGTATCCAACCCTAGGAATGAGTGGTGTGTGACCAATAATGTTGCTATGAAACCATATTTCATTTTCAGTATATGTTTGGGTTCACATTGACCCTGTGTGTGTGTGTGTGTGTGTGTGTGTGTGTGTGTGTGTGTGTGTGGTGTGTGTGCGTGTGTGTTTGTGTGTGTTTTGTGTTACAAGGAGGAGAGGAGAGATAAATTTAGATTAGAGTGACAGAGAAGAAGAGAGGAAGAAGGAGAGGGAGAAGAGAGAGAGACTGGACATAGTGGCTAGTTGGGGGTCTGTGTTAATGCTCCTGATGATGCAGTCAGGGTATTTGCTTGAAATCTGTGCACTTTTGAAAGGCATATTGATATGAAATGTCAGACAAGACTGATGTAAAAAATAAATGTTTCATCTTATGCAGAGAAATGGTCTGTCTGGTACTTGGGATCTTGTTGATAATGCATGTAGACTTTCAAGTCTGAACTGCATAGGAGACACATCATTGGAAGCTTTGTGTGGATTGAGAACTGATAATAAAGTGAAAGACCATCATAGCTTTGTGTGGTTGAATGTATGAAGCAATAAATTGTAATTTAGACTGATTTTGAATGTATTACAATTTAGACCATAATTATGACGGATGCTATAGCCAAGTGGTTAAGACTGCTCAACTTCAATCTCGTGGGGCCATTGAGTCATAGGTTTGAATCTCAGTGGTATCTGGTGAATTATTGTGGGGATTTTTACAACCTCCTGAGCCTGGACCCCTTTTGAGAGGATTATTGACTCCACTCCCCTGTTAGTCCTGATGAGACTATAAACCAAGGTCCTGTGTGCCAACACACACAGAAGATCTTGCACACACACTAACCCATTCTGCCTTTGAGAATAGGCCATTGTGTGCTTGTAGAAATGGATGACTTTTTTTTTTAAACGCACACTGATGTCATATTTAGACATCATCCTCAAAGTCAGAATGCATTTACCTTTTAGTAAACAGCCACATGCATAAATCTCACCATTTGTAAATCTCAAATCTCTAGCCAAGGCACGAAAAAGACCACCATTTATAAAGTAACTGAAATGAATCGGATGTGAAATACAACATGAAGGCCAGTATGGAAAGCAGTTCTCTTCTTGCATGACATTACTTTCAGCATGCTTCCTGAAGATCATCATTGAGGTGCCTTATCCTGCACTATGTCAGACTACAGTCATGAAGGCCAGAATAAAGACTCATTGTTGGCCAATATTGATTAAAAAATTTTGACAAAAAAACTAAACTTAAATATCTTCTGTTCATGGTGCTTGCAGATGACCTGCATTTCTGCTCGCAGATAATTTGTATTTCTGCTCACAGGTTGGTTGTTTTGGGTGGGATATTTTTTCCTCTTTTTGGATATGCCCCATCTTTACCCACGATTAATCTGTCTCTAACTTTTTTTTTTCAGAATAGTTTAATGTCTGGAGCACCAGAAGTTAGTTGAATCTGGCACAAAGCACTGTTAGCCTCAATGAACTGAAAACATTAATTAGCACCAGGAAGATACCAATCAACAATGTTCAGTGACTAAAATTCAAAGCAACTAGTGTGCTCCCCACACAGTCAGCTTTCCACACTGCCAGCTGCCAAACAAGGGATCTATGGATTTGCCACCATCATACTGATATTAGTAGTAGGCATCCGTCAGTCTCGAAATCTATGGAGTTGCGTTCAAGGCTCTAGAGCGCAAAGCCTGGGTAAGTAAGTATGGAGGGAAATTTGTTAGGCTGCTCATGCACCAGACCCCCCACCCCCTCACTACATCGCTGGAATAGTCCGTTGGAAAGATGGTTGCCGATACGAATGGTTCCAGTGCCGTCGCAGGAGCGGCCAGAACGTTGCCATATAGCCCAACAGCCCTGAACTGCCCTGGGGACTCCGATTTTTCCTCAGGGATAGTATCTTAACACAACATCTGTGTGCATGCTGGATTTTTTTGGTGTTGGTTGTCGTCCACTCCTACTGGCACTCAATAGCCTGCTCCTCCCAAAGGCAGAACGGGTTTTAATGTGTGCACAAGATATTTTACGTGGGTTCGCACACTGGGGCCTTGGTTTATAGTCTCCTCCACATGACTTAGACATTCAGTTGGATTTTTTTCCTGTCAAACTGGGAAGAAAGGGCAAGTCTGGCAATCAAACCCAGAACCTCAGGGTTAACTTGTTGGCAGGCAGACGTGGGCAGCCTGCCACCTTCCCTCTTGGATATTAGTATGCACATACAAAAGTGAGAAACTATTCACTCAGGCTGTTTGGCATCCATCACCAGCAACAGGAAATTCAAACAAGAAATCTTCTCAAGTAGAGCAAGGACGGGGGGTGAAAAAGACGACACCCCCCCCCCCCCCCCAACCAACCAAAAGAAAGAAAGAAAGAAACAAAAAACCATAACAAAACAACAGCAACAAAATAAAGAAAAACGACCCCTCAAAACGACAGAAAAAAAAAAAAACACTACTTGACAACAGACACCTGCATGGAAGACTAGGAAAAGCACTTCCATGAAACGTAAAATAGGCCAAGACTCTTGCTATGCACTGTTATTCATTTTCCAGGGCTAATCAAGGCCTATGATGTTACTGATGTATTAGAGAGGCGCCAAGGCGGAGGGCTGGACAGAAAAATAGAAGTGGACTGGCTGACAATGCTATTGCGGAATAGGTGAAATGAATAAAACATCCCATGAGGCCCAAGCTTTGGCACACAACTGACGTGTAGATACAGGAAGAAACTCTCTCTCTCTCTCTCTCTCCTCCTCTCTCTCTCTCTCTCTCTCTCTCTGTCTTCCTGTCTGCTCTGTCTTCTCTTCTCTCTCTCTCTCTCTCTCTCTCTCTCTCTCTCTCTCTTATTTCGAGGATTTTATTTATTTATTTATTCTTTTATATCAAGGATAATGGAATAAGCACTCATGTGCTTTTTTTTCCATCCAGTTCCTTATGTAGGCAATTTTGTAAATCTTGTCATCTGTTTCCACCGGCACTCGATGGCCTACTGTTACGAAAAGCGGAACAGGATTTAACGTGTGCGCAAGATGTTCTGCGTGCGTTCGCACACGTGGCCTCGGTTTATAGTCTCATCCGAAGGACTTTTGGATAATGGAAAAAGCACTCTTGTGGTTTTAACATCCAGTCCCCGTGCATAAGCAGTTTTGAAAGGTGTGTCATCCGTTCCCCAACGGCACACACTGGATTGCTATTTCGAAAAGCGGAACAGGATTTAATTAACGTGTGCGCAAAATGTTCTGGAATGGGGTGCAAAGCTACCCATTCCACCTCTCGCCAGGGTCATGTGACACTGAATAAGTCAGACTGCCGGGCAGAAAGAAAAGGGGGAAAAAAAGAGTACCAATGATTATCAAGAGAAGAAACAGAAACTGATTAGATTTCACGAATGAGAAACTAGACATTATAGGAAAAAAAAAAAAAAAAAGGTAGGTCTATGGCTGGCAACTTTCCTTTTGGCAATCAAACAATCATTTGCCTCTGTGTTTGTGAAGTACTTATGTTAACAAAGTAACTTATTCCAGTGTGAGCAAACTTGTAGGACCCATCAATAATATTGATACCATCCTGCTGTGCAGATGTGGGCAAAATTGACCCAAGGTTTAGACAGGCTAGATATTTTTAGCACCGAATATCGTCAAGGGAGGTAAAAATAGAATAGCCTGACCCCTAAGTTTGGGTTTCAAGGGAAGTAAGCAATGTCTAGGCATTTATTGCGTTTTAAAGTCACAAACATAAGTTTACGCTTGTACCATAATATAAACTTTCATATACTTCGTTGCTTGTATAGTAAGCTATAACAGAAATGGGGTATTGAAGCTTAAGCTACTAGAATTTTTTTACTGCACTGATTGCGCTAAGGTGGGCAGAGGTCATAACAGCCGTCTTAAAATGTGTAAACAATGGCGAGTCGAGGCAGTGACCCAGCCATCCCAAACCACGTGACCAGCGGCCATTATGCTAAATCGACAGCATGATGTGTTCATTTATTTTCAGAACTAATGAGATCATGCGATCGTAGGACTGTTTGTATGATGTCTAGTATAGAACAATGGCTTCAGACATTTTTATGCTCTCAATACGCTCATATATTTGAGGCCTATGGTTACAAATCTTTGCATTCGGTGAGTATTACTGGTGTAATTTTCAATATGGCTTCCACATTCGGTTGAAATGAGCATTGTGGTTTTATAAGTTTTGCTTTCTTTCGTATTGTGTTCATTTGTTTAATAATGTTGAGTGTTATAAAACAGCCTTTGTTAATTTTTTTTAGGTATGCAGCCTTCAACTGCCACATTTGTTGGCAATGGGTGTTCCAAGAGATCATTGTGAAAAGATTTTAGACAATTTGCACAAGTTGAGACAGACGATGTTCGGTGAGAAAATGAAAGGACCAATGCATGCATCTTCCATAAGCTATGCTTTCCCCTTGCCATTTCTAATGCGATTGTACGCGATTGCTTGAAGTAGATTGCCTCGCTCTATAGAACAGCTTCACAAAATTTTCTATGCATTTGTTCTGACAAAACGTTAGGTTTAGGTTGCTCCTGTTTGCCCACTGTGATAGCCTACTGTTAGCCTAGGTCTCGGGTCTAGATGCACCTGGCGTGCACGTGTTTTTGTTTTATTTTTAATGTGATTATCATTTCAGGGTTTAATCGGCAATTCCAACGGAAAATTTGGTAAATGCATTTGAAGATTTAAATAATCCAAAATTCAATGTAATATCATTCGCCTAAGTGACCTTTTTACCTTATTTGGCCTATTTTTCTCTCAAGACAAAAAGAAATGTTGCTCAGACCTAGTCTTATGTGAAAGAGAATATATTGTGAAACTAAAAGCAAGTAAATTTCAAAAGTTATATTTATGAATAATTACATTCTTCATGACACTGTTTTTAGCTTTTCTATAGATCATACTTTATGTAAAGGTGTATCAAAACAAAAAAATTCAAAAGGAAACTAAAACCCCTTAGGGCTTACCACTTTCAGTGTTATTTGTGTTGGTGGCAAGATAAAACTTTGTGTTAGTTTGATTTCATATTTTTTTTAAGTTAAAAATCAATTTATTTCTAATCAAGAAATCACAATTATTGAAAAATTTAAAAAAAAAACCCTGCTAATGTCCAACTCCAAGCCTTTGAAGTTCTTTCCATCAGGATTCTGCTTGGCTTGGTGACTAATCCGATCCTGACTCATGATTGACACAACTGTGGAGAGAGAGAGAGAGAGAGAGAGAGAGAGAGAGAGAGAGAGAGAGAGAGAAGAGAGAGAGAGAGAGAGAGAGAGATTGTTTGCTGAGTGCTCATTTAGTTTACTGTACCGCTGGAGTAAAGAAAAAAAAAGGTATTCATGCACTGATGCAGGAAATCTCACTATTAATGTGTAAACAAAAATATACATTGTATGATTTATAGTTTTCAAAGAATGTTTTGTTGCTCAGACATGATTAAGACACTTTGTTTTTTTGACACCATCAATATTATTATTAATCTGTGATCATTATCATTCAGTGGGTGGTACATTGTGTGTGTGTGTGTGTGTGTGTGTGTGTGTGTGTGGTGTGTGTGTGTGTGTGTGTGTGTGACTGTGTGTGTGTGTGTGTGTGGTGTGTTCACTGTGTGTGTGTCACTCTGTGTGTGTGTGTGTGTGTGTGTGTGTGGTGTGTGTGTGTGTGTATTGTGTGTGTGTGTGTGTTTTATTTTTATCTTATTCTTTTCCATTGAGGATAATGGAATAAGTACTCATGTGCTTTTTTTCATCCAGTCCCCATGTGTATGCAGTTTTGTAAATCTTGTCATCTGTTCTTACCGGCACACAATGGCCTACTCTTATGAAAAGTGAACAGGATTTAATGTGTGCACTAGATGTTTTGCATGCATTCGCACACAGGGCCTCTATTTACAATCTCATCCAAAAGACTTGGGGAGAGTGGAGTCACCACTGATGTTAACTCCAGGGGTAAAATCCCTCTGTGTGTGTGTGTGTGTGTGTGTGTGTGTGTGTGTGTGAAGGTGGTGAGAGATAGAGAACTCGAACTCGAAACTCGAATCGAAAGGTTTATATTATGTAAAAAAGGTCCTGGCCTATTACATGAATGGGGTTGGAATAACGATAACATAATTGCTTAAGCTTGACACACAAACACATTTCCATGCATGGAAACCAACGCTTTGGTTTGTATTGTACATTCGAGCACGACTCTTTGACTGTTCTGATATGTGACGGCATTCGAGCTTTATTTGTCGTCATTTTTCAACGGCCCTCTGCCAACGCTTAGCAGACAGCGTGTTATATTTCTCTAATGTTCGCCAAGTCACCATGAATGCACACAGCCAGTCCCGTGAAGGACACAGAAAGGGTCTCGTGTGTAGTGTTGTTCTGGATTCGCTTCCATTCCGCAAATCAGGGAGTTTGGACACGTTCCTCTTTTAACACATGTTTTTTCATCTGGTTGCCAAACCAGTACAATAATATGGTCGTGTTGGTTGGCATGCGAGCTGGATCATCAATTATATGATTCACAAGTCACAATATCTTCCATCTGAATGATGTGGGATCGATTTTTTAGTGTGTATTTTCTTTGTCTGGTCTCTCAGCTTTTCTGTACTGTTTCGTGTTAGAGTTGCCACTACTGTTTGGATTTTCTTTGTCGAATGCACAACAATTATTATCATCGTTCACTCAGGCTGCAAAAACATCACTATCGCACAGTCACTACAATCAGACATACACGGAGGTTCTAAATCAACTGATGATGGCAACTTAACTGATGTTTTTGTGTTGATGTCCTGTGTGTGTGCTGTTGGTAGGTCTACTCTATGCGTATCTGCGCATGCTGCATTCTGCTGTTCTACACTTTTGTCAGGTGGACTCGAGGCACTGAAGACACAGTCACTTTCACACACAACACTTGCCTGCTTCTCTTTATGCTTTCGAGCGCGTTCCAAATCCCTGCGGGTTTGAGAGTAGGATTTTTTCCTATAGTATTGTACTTGTGTGCTGCGATTCACTGTTGGATCCGCCATGTTGGTTGACACTGCTGTGTCCACTGGTTTAAGTCGCAAGACAAAAACCACGCTGTCCCCTTCTCCTGCCACTTTCCAGCTGGAGACTGCATTGTCAGTCAGCAGGGCGCCTAAGGTCCTCTCCACAGCCGCTGGAAGTCCAGTAACTGGCATTTTTGTATGAATTACGAGTTTTACTGTAGCTCACAGAAAATGTACGCCCTGTCCGCTTCGCGTCTCGTGACCAACCGTGAGAGATAGAGAGAGAGAGAGAGAGAGAGGAAGAGAGGAGAGAGAGAGAGAGAGAGAGAGAGAGAGAGAGAGAGAGAGAACATGTGTGTACACAGTATTTGTGTGTGTGGATGGTTTCCTGTTTAGCATTATAGTTGAAAAGTTAGTTATTGATAATTTATTGTAGTGTTTAGCCGCCGCTGTGGCCTAGTGGTTAGGGCGTTGTACTCGTAATCTAAAGGTTGCGGGTTCGATCCCAGCTATTCCGCTATGGCGTTGTGCCCTTGGAAAAGGCACTTTACGGCTATTTTCTCACCCCACCCAGGTGTAAATGGGTTACCATACTTGTGTTGGGGTTAACCTGCGATAGACTGGCTTTTCCTATCCAGGGGGGAGTCTATGACCTCAGTCGCTTAACGCCACAGAAACGGGATAAGCACCGGCCTGATGAGCCTTATGGTCGGGACATAACTTTAAATTTAATATTGTAGTGTTTGTGAATTATCGGGAATCATTGAGCAAAACTTGTTCGAGTTAAAAAGTTAAGAGCAAAAAAGAAAAAGAATATGTGCCAAGTCATTCTCAGATTCTGTTTGGTGTGTGTGTGTGTGTGTGTGTGTGTTTGTGTTTGTGTGTGCAAGTGTGTTGATTTATTTTATTGTTATTTGCTCTTTTATTTTTCAAGACTCGTGGGCTTTTCTTTACATCCAAACCTTATGTGCATGCAGTTGTGTATATTTTGTAATCCGTTCCCACTGGCACACAATGAATGGCCTGCTCTTCCGAAAGGTGGAACAGGTTTAAATGTGTGTGGAAGATGTTCAGTGTATGTTCACACATGGGACCTCGGTTTATATAGTCTGAACCAAGAGGACTTTCAGGGGTGTATAGTTGGCATCGATGTGAACTTGGTACGAATAAATCTCTTTGAACAGGCATCTCGGTTGTGGTTCAAATCTGGGCTCAAACCTGTGTATATATAATATGTGTGTGTGTGTGTGTAGTATGGTATGGTATGGTATGGTATGTTATAGTAATATACCACTTAATGTCACAACAGATTTCTGTGTGTGTGTGTGTGTGTGTGTGTGTGTGTGTGTGTGTGTGTGTGTGTGTGTGTGTGTGTGTGTTTCTGTGTGTTTTTTCTGTGTGTTTTGTGTGTGTGTGTGTGTGTGTGTGTGTGTGTGTGTGTGTGTGTGTGTGTGTTGTGTGTCACTATCAGATGTTTGTGATGATTGTGAAAATAGCTAGACTCAAAGTAAATACACTTATCAGTCATTTTAAAGTTTTGCGATATAGTGAGGGTCAAATAAGATCCAAGGAAAGAAGTCAGAATACTGATATTAGACTTCAACAAATATGGACTTTAGTAGACCTACTAAACGTACATGTATATATATGTATGAATCAGAGGGTGCATCTGCAGCTGTCTGCTACAGTGGTATGATAATAATGCTAATTGCTATAGATGGCATCTGATCGTCTTAATACTAAGATTTACTTTGAGTCTAGCTATTTTCACAATCATCACAAACATGTTTAACTTAAGTACTAGTAGTTTAGCGTAAAGTTTACACTTTTTGTTTAAAAAAAAGCAAACCCAACAACTTAGTTATAATTTGCTGGAATATTGCACAGCTTTTAAAAACATTCTCTGTTATTTTTTGGTGGTCTGTATTGTTGTTATAAATTAAAGCAGGATACAAATTACTGTGGTGTGAATAATAAACTGGTAAATGAACTTTCTAATAACACAATTGATGATACAAAGTAGCCACAAGAATCTGTCATACTTCAAAAGAAATAGAAAGCCCAAGGTGGATAGACTTGAACTGAAAGGAATGGGTTGGATAAGAGTAGATGTTGGCAGGGGGAGTGGGGGGGGGGGCTGGAAGAGGATAAAGCCAGGTCTAGTCCCTGTAATTCCTTGCTGGGCCACTAGTCCCTTTGCATATCCCCCTCCCACCCTCACACTTTTCCTTTCCTTCAGAGGTTTGTCTGAGTCATCATCAACCTGTTTGCAGTTTTACAGCTTCCTAGTGAGTTTCAAACTTGGTTTTTTTTATAGTTTTGAAAACACCTTTTTGGTCCTTGTCTGTGATTTCCTGATTTTGATTTAACATTTTTTGGTGTATGGTTTGAATTTAGAACCGCTCTAAAAAAAATTATTTTTAGATTTTTAGTGGGGTTATTTCTTTGTGCTCCCATGTTCAACCATGCATCTGTGAAATGGTCAGTACATGCACAAATAAAATGCAGTTGGTGCATGCTGATACATATATAAATTATAATCATATATATATATAATGTGTGTGTGTGGGTGGGTGGGTGCGTGGGTGGGTATGTGTATCACAAATTCATGCAAGCATATTTTGGACACATGCACATATATGTAGCTTATATATATATATAGTATACAAAGTATTGCATATGTTTTCATATTTCGGTACATGGATGCATGCATTCACATGCGCACACACACACACACACACACACACACACACACACACACACCACACACACACACACACACACACACACACACACACACACACACACACACACACACACACACACACCATCTCTCCCTCTCTCTCTCTCTCTCTCTCTCTCTCTCTCTCTCTCTCTCTCTCTCTCTCTCTCTCTCTCTCTCTCTCTCTCTCTCTTCTCTCTTTTCTTTCTTTGTGTCTGTCTCACACACAACATCTTGTGCACATGTTTAAATCCATTCCGCTTTTTAGAAGAGTAGGCCATTGTGGGCCAGTGGGAACAGATGACAAAATTGATAAAACTGCATCCTCACGGGGACTTGATGTAAAACACACAAGTGCTTATTTCATTATCCTTGAAATAAAAGAATAAACTAAGTAGATTTTTAAATAAGTAGATAAAATGTGTTGTCTCTCACTTTTGTACTATGCAGACCCGGCACATCTGTTACTATATTAATACATAGACACACATTACACATCACGCATGCACGCACGCATGCGTGTGGCACCACACACACACACACACACAACACATACACCACACACACACACACACACACACACACCACACACACACACATTTACATGTGTATGCTCATAAGAATATGCACAAAGAAAAGAGATATTGCTAAAGTAAATGTGGGTAGTTAGTTAAAAGAGACTCTTTTGTTTGTTCACACTTTATTAAGGGAGATTTAGAGTTTGAGTAAAGAGGGAAGGGAATATAATATATCTTGCATGTATTGCAAGCAGCATTCTTTTTACAAAGAATTTTTGCAAGGTTTTTTTGCATGTTTTAATCAATTTTTTAAAATGTTTTAACCCAATGCCCCCTGGAAAGCCCAATATGGCCGACAGGAAGTGCATGATTTTTTCCCTGAAAGGCCCAATATGGCCTGCTGACTACATGGTCTGTTACTTTCACCTTCACTTTGTAGCCTACCTACAATGCATCACTAGAGGTAATAGAGCAGCAGCTTCCTTTTCTCAGCTTCTTGTCAGTGTAAACAGTGTGTCATTTGATGGAGTAGCTTCTGAGGTACAGAATTTCAAATTTCATGAATTGTTCTACAACAAAATGGCCCCAGAAGATGATCTGGTGGTGTGGCAAATGATCATTGACAAATGATTGAGTAATGGTTGTTGCCCTATTTTAGGGATTTACACCGGAATACACATCAAGCCTTTTTCTGTAAGTTAGATATTACATTGACTTTCTCGAAAACTTTATTCCAAAGAATTAAGACATTTTTAGCGCAAGGCCTTCTGAAGGCTGACGCCCATGTTGAAAAGTTGACATTTTTCTCAGTTCCTGTTGTATTTTTGTTGTTGCAACATTTACCATGATAGCAACATTCCAAACAAATACTTATATGAAACTACAATGTGCCTTGGATTTTTGTAGCTATTGTTAACAAACTACTGAGTTTCCATTGATTTTATATGATTTTTGTTGTTGAGTAGGTGTGTATTCTGTGCAGAGTTGCTTCCCTTTGCTCAGGATTTAGTGTCAGGGGGCATTGGGTACATTTTTAAAAAAAATTAAAAATAATGATTTGATGATTATGGAATGATTACTCCTTTGCTTTAAAAATTACATCCAGTCTCCTTGTGTATGCAGTTGTCATCCGTTCCCACCAGCACGCAATGGCCTGCTCTTCTGAAAGGTGGAACAGATTTTAACATGTGTATGAGAGGATTTGCCTGCATTAGCATATGGGATGGGACATCAGTTTCTAGTCTCATGATTTTGTGTGTGTGTGTGTGTGTGTGTGTGTGTGTGTGTGTGTGTGTGTGTGGTTTGTGATGATGGAGACCTTGAAATATTACTGTCTGGTAAAGATGTGGTAGTAGTAGTATGCATACTTAGTTACTATTATTGAGTATTAATTAACAATATGTTGTGTGGAAGAAAAAGTGGTTAGTATTTTTTTTTTAAGTTGTTTTGCAATTTTTTTCTTTACAGTCTCCATTTTTGGTTTTAGTTATAATAAGAAACTAGAAAGAGATTGTAAATTTGTTGTATGGTGAAGATGCATACATGCATAAACAAGTCACACTAACAGGGGAAGAGAACAGTAAAATGAGTGCTGGTTTTTTAATATTTTCACTTTTGAGCAAGTCAGTGAGCAGCAAGAGAGAGAGAAGGAGAGAGACAGAAACAGGAAGAGTATATATATATATATATATATATAATATTGTGTGTGTGTGTGTGTGTGTGTGTGTGTGTGTGTGTGTGTGTGTGTGTATGGGGTGGGGGGAAGCTTGTGTGTTAAAAGTCATAAAGAGGACTTAGAAGTGCTTTAATGGAAAAAATGCAATACCCAGAGGTATGGCAATATGTGTTATGTATGCACTAATACTCACAATGTGTACTTTCTTTTCTTTGCTAGTGCTTTGAGGAAGGCAGTCTGCAATGTACACACAATATACTGTGTACATGTATATTATGCTGTGCCTGCTCAAAAACATGGTAGTATGCGTTAATGCATCTATACTTTAGACAGGAGCGTGTAAACTGTTCTTGCTTCTTGTCAAGCTCCTGCTCTTCAGACACAAAATCAGTGTTGTTATTTGATATACCCTTCTAACTATCATACCATCCACACTGTTTGTTTCCTTTGATAGGTAAAAGAGAGCTCTAGCTGAAATTTTAACAGGAGCCCCATTTGTTGTTCTTATTGTTAAACTGATATAGTTTTGTCATAAAATTTAACCAGTTGTGGGTTCAGGCATAAGAAAGGTTTGACTTGTATGAAATCCAAGTTTTTAATCTTAAAACTTTTCCATGACAAGTTTTTTTTTAGTTAAATGATTTCTCTTTGATTGAGTCTCTTAAAAGAAGGTGTTTAAAGTTGCAGAAAGGTTTTTAAATTAACCACCCTTAAAACGCCCTTGAAAGAAATTTAGAATGGTTAATTGCCTTAAACTTTCTGCCCTTGAAAAAGGGTGCTTATTTAAAGTTGCAGAAAGGTTGTTAAGTAGTTTATTTTATTGGTACATGAATCAACTGGCAATTGGAGTATGAAAAGATAAGAAATTATACAATGAATATTGAATTAGACTGGTGTTGTTTTTTTTTTTAAAGGACAAATCTTTAAAGCGAATTTGAAACTTCTTTGATGATACATTACACAGAAATACTTTCATTTCTGACACCAAACAGTCGTCATTTCATCTCCTGAATGAAAACGAATGATAACTATCTGTGAGAAAAGCACATAAGAAAGGGTTGGTTGTTTGGAGTGGGGGGGTTTGGGTTTTTTTTTTTTGGTCTAGTGCCTTTTACTTTTAGACATTGTGAGTGGACTGGAGCATGAAGGTTGTTTTGAATCTTGATTGACTATTTTAAGTATTTTACTTTGAACTAGACAGAAATTTAGGAATGTACTGTAGCAGTCACAGAGTGTGCCAGATTATTGAACATTTCCTGCTTGCTTTTAATAATTTTACGGTCCAGATTCATGAAGAAAGCATCCTCATTATTTTCTTATTTGCTAATTTGCTTTTCATAATGCTTTTTATAATCATTTTGGTGCACTAAGAGGGGGGAAAACGATTGGATACAATGGTGTGGAGTGGCTTTGGCTTGTTGTAATTTGCACAGCTCCGCCATGTTTTTAATAATACTGGATGTGTTTTGCTTCTGTAACTGAGTAGGTATTAAAAAAAAAAAGAATGAAATGATAGTGTATTAGGCATTGTCTGTTTCTTCCTCTAGCTCTGTGTGATTACAATAATTATTACTCATCTACACATTGACACAGATGTAGAGATGGGCAAACTGTTTGCAATCAAGATCCAAGTTGCAATCATGTTTAGTTACAAGAATATCTGTAAGCACACACACACTAAACACACACACACACACACACAACACACACACACACACACACACACACACACACACACACACACTTACACACACACACACACACCACTTACACACACACACACACACACACACACACACACACACACACACACACACACACACACACAGAGAGAGAGGAGAGAGAGAGAGAGAGAGAGAGAGAGAGAGAGAGAGAGAGAGAGAGAGAGAGAGAGAGAGAGAGAGAGAATGCATAAAAGCTGACTGGTCAGCTTTAGGTCTTTAAAATTCTAGGAATGACACAGATTTATAGATGATTTTAATTATGGGTCTATACATTGACTGTTGTGACACAGGTTTTTGCAGTGTAAGGAGTACAGGGCAGAAGATTGTCAAAAATCAGGAGAGGGACAGAAAAAGGATGAAAATATCAATTGATAGAGCACTATCTTTTCTGTCAGTTACAATCTTACATTCCTATGTGCAGCAAGAGACTTTGTAATTTATTCTGCACTGCCATTTATGATTTAAGTCCCTTTTCCCCCTTCAAGTTGTTCGACAGCAAGAGAGATAATTCTGCATTGCCATTCAGATTTAAGTCCCCCTTTTTTTCCCCCTTAAGTTGTTCTAGTTGGTGGACATTCAACTTTATAAAGTTATTGACTGGCAAGAGCAGCTTGATACTAGAAGTGCTGTAGTCTGCATATTTTGTTTGTTCTGTGTCCTATGGCAACTCCTCACCTCAAGGTCTTCAGGCCATTCATTTTTAGCTTTAAGTTGTTTTTTTTCTCTTAGCTTTAAGATTCTTTTAAAGTTTTTACTTGTATAAGATTTTAGAATTTTGTAAAGAAAAGAACTGAACTAATCCTGCACATATTATATTCATCATGTACACACAGGCACACAAATAGTTCACATACACTAGTACACACACACGTCTTTGCTCACATCACACCCACTCACACACACCACACACCCACACGCACACGCATGCACGCATCCACACACACACATACAGACACAACCACGCACCACACACACACATACAGACACACAACCACGCACACACACACACACACACACACACACACACACACACACACACACACACACACACACACACACACACACATGTAATGATGTATTCATGTACACACACACCACACACGCAACACACACACACACACACACACACACACACACACACACACACACACACACACACACACACTCTCTCTCTCTCTCTCTCTCTCTCTCTCTCTCTCTCTCTCTCTCTCTCTCTCTCTCTCTCTCTCTCTCTCTCTCTCTCTCTCTCTCAAATATGCACTAAACCAAGACACATGTTCAAGGAGATTTTCCCCCCAAGTCCTTTAAATAAGACTATAAACCAAGGTCCTATGTATGAATGCAGAATGTAGAATCAGAATGTCATTACACACTCACTGAAACCCATTATGCCTTTGTGAAGAGTAGGCCATAGTATGTTGGTGGGAACTGATGATAGAATTCACAAAACCGCATGCACACAGGGACTTGATGTAAAAACAACAACAACACATGAATGCTGATCCATTATCCTAAAAATATAGAATTACCCCCCCCCCACCACACACACACAACACACATATACAGAAATATGAATGAACTGATAGGCCACATTGATACACCTTACTTTATTATGCTGTTTAGTGGATGTATGATATTGATTTTAACAAATATTTTAAGTGATTGTTTTCAGATGTTTGTTTATATTTGTTGAGGTATAGTTGTTTATAAATCATTGAATGGTTTTAAGTGGCACTACTGGTTTTACTAACAGTCATTGTTAGTATCTTGTATATATTTTTTTTAACTTGCGCTGTATCACTTTTATGTGAACAGCTCTGTGCATGGTTTTTGTTGTTGTTGTTGTTTTTTTAAGCTATGTATTCTATATTAATATAGTTATTTATGAAATGAATTATGATATTTGGAGAATTTGGATTGGATGTATGTTGACTTGTAGTTTATTTTTTAGTATTTTTTTTTTAATTTTGTTTTCTTAATTGATTTTGAATGATACTTCACTTGATTTCTAGGATCTAAGGGTAAGATGTAGGAGTGCCAGCATTATTTGTGTTGGTATATTACTATTATTACTATTTGATGATCATGAAGTTTCAATTTTAACTCAGATCCTAAAATTACGAGAGAGGAGAGGAGAGAGAGAGAGAGAGAGAGTTCAATGAGAAGATTTTATGTTGCTGTTAGGACAGATCAGAAGTTTCATTTAAATTTTATGTTGCTGTTTTTTTCCACACATATTCCAAAGTACCTAATCAGACTATATCAAAGTACTGTACCCATGACGCTGCGTGCTCTGAACTGTGGCCATGAGTGCAAACTATAGAGGTATATATACTCTACTTACTTTTGAAGCTGTGTGTGTGTGTGTGTGTGTGTGTGTGTGTGTGTGTGTGTGTGTGTGTGTGTGTGTGTGTGTGTGTACTTGTACATGAAAGTATCTTATTCTCTCTGTGAAAAAAAGACGAAAAAAGCTGTGATTGATAGTCCGGCATAACCATACTTGTTAAGAATGCTACAGTTTGACATGGTTATTATTTTGGCCAATCATGAATTGCAAAAAAAAATGTTCCGTGAGATTTTTTGTGGATAACTCAGATGACATACCTTGTTGACATAATGATATGTATCTAGAGTTCTTTTGCCTTTACAAGGACATGCTGTATCTTTTTCAGTTGGTTATAACTTAAATTATTAGTTTTTTTCTATGCCTACCAGGCACCTTTGCCTTTCTGTTTCCATCTCCTATTTGTCCCTGCCTTCAACATTTGAAATTCCCTTCTCCCTGTCAAAGTGTATAACCTCTATAAGTGTGTGTGTGTGTGTGTGTGTGTGTGTGTGTGTGTGTGTGTGTGTGTGTGTGTGTGTGTGTGTGTATCTAATCCATATCCATATGACATTTCCCTCCCAATTCCTTTTTTCTGTACTTTGGAAACAAAATGTGATATACAAAAAAATGAACAGATACCTCTATTTTAAAGAAAATTTTATCCTTCATGTAACAGTCTTGCCTATGTTGAGTTGTACAGTAATTATTTTTATGTGTAAACAGTAAATCATCCATCTGAATGATATAAAAAGAACAGTGTATGAAATGAGATGGATAGCAATAAGCAGGAAAAAACCTTATAACAATTTTAGTTTACATCAGAATGGAGTTGTTATTATATCAGTTCTTGGGAAGCACTTGTGTAAAGAACAAAGTGTGATTCAGTTTGAATGGAGGAATGTAGATAGTAAAAATTATACAAGCATGCCATTGCTAGACAATTACAGTCAGATAGAAAGGCATTAGGGTATCTGCTTTGGCATCCCACAGTTTACAGGTGTTTCTGGAAATGGCACAGGTTGCAGTATTTGCAAAGAGATGAAATTGGGGTCCTTCCTGGACATCACACCTTGCTCTATTCATATTGAACTTTGCCATTGAAGTTCGGTGGTAAGCTGAGGGAATGTATTTAGAGACCCCGTGTCAGCTGACTCACAGTAAATGTTGTACAGCTGACCGGCATTGTTCCAATGCTCTTACCAACAGCGTGCATCAGTCCAGCTCACAAGCATCAGGTGTTAAAAGAGTAGTAATGTTATTGATCTTTTCACCCTGAAATACTTGAAAAAATAGAATTTAAGTAAAAGGGGAAGAAGATAGTTTGAGTGAAGAGGCTATAAAGAATACAAGCTTATTGCAGCTAAGTGACTGAAACATTGAGTTATGTAAAGGTAGATCTAGGGCCTCTGCTCAAGTTTCCAGAATTCACAGTATATATGAGTAAAATAACTAATATACAACATTCGCAAGCAAACATAAGGGCCTTTCCATGACATGAAGACTATTTATATGTCATGGAAAGTTCTGTACTATGTTGTGAAGTACCTACTTTTTATGAGACTGGTATGTGTCGATGTGGTAATAAACTGACGTGTCAATTATCCACGATACATTCTTTATGATTCAGGTATGAGTCAGTACCCGGATGAGTACAGCGGCTATGGTCAAAGTGGAAACAACATGCAGGCTGTGGGATTTCACCAAGGAAGTTATGAAAATGCAAATATGGTAAGTTTTTTATGTAGAAATAATACACTTTGTGGGATGTTCAGGCATTTTAAGATTTTTTTTTTAAGTCATTAAAGGAAGGTATTTGTGACTACCAGTGTGAATGGCAGAATTATCTTTCCAGCTGAGTCATGGTCATTTTCACCTCTCGTGTATTTCGTGTCTTTTTAGCCATTCAATACCGGGAGTAAAAAAAACCTCTGTGTGTGTGTGTGTGTGTGTGTTGGTGTGTTGTGTGTGTGTGTTTGGATGAGTGAGAGAGAGAGAGAGAGAGGAGAGAGAGAGAGAGAGAGAGAGAGAGAGAGAGAGAGAGAAACAATATTTACTCGTACTAGGTCTTCTGTGGGGAAGATAATGAACAGGACCAAAGCAAGTTATAGTACCACTTGGCCATGAGTTGGTTTATCAGACTTGAAAGAACCATTTAGCATATCACAAGTTGGCATATCAGACTTGTAGTTTTACCTGGTTTGACACTGTGGAGAATACTCTACAGACAAAAATGAGCAGCATTCCTGAAGAGACAGGGGTCTCTTTTTAGATTAGAATCTGACATATTTGTACTACTTTCAGTCATGGTGCAGATTTCACTACATGAAATGCCAATCACTCTCTGGGGAGAGCACCTTGCCACAAAAGCTGCTTTACCCTTTTTTTACTCAAAAAATTTTGTTTGTATGAGTGTATTTGTTTCCTTATAAGAGTGTTATTTTTCCTATAGAATTTTGCCATGGATAATTCTCTTGTTGTTGTTGTGTTATTTATGTGCACCTAGTGCATGTTGTTTATAGGACCTCAGTTTATCACTTCATCTGAAAGACATGCTTGGGATCTCAGTTTATCACCTCATCCGAAAGACACATAGAGCCTCAGTTTATCATCTTATCTGAAAGACTAGCACCAAGGCCACTACTAAAGTTTCAGCGGGTAGATATAGGGGACAAGTTTGGGCACAAACAGGGATTGAAATTGTATTTCTCGCTTTCTGGATAGGTGTGTTACCATCATACAACTTTGAAATATAATGACAGGATAAGAAGGGGAAAGAAAATGAATAACACGCACATGCACACTTAAAAAACTTGCACACACACGCACAAAATCTCTCTTACACACAAACACACACACACACACACACACACACACACACACACACACACACACACACACACACACACTCACACTCACAACATACATGTGCAAAAGCACGCATACATATTCCTAGATCCAGACTAGGAAATTTGTCATGTTTTCATCTTCCCCCTTTTTAAATTTTTTTTTTTTCTACCGTATTCGGTCTCTGATGGACAGAGTTGTAGGGGTTAGTGTTGAATTAATGATCTGACTATAACTAAAGACATGGGTTTGGGTCTTGACTGGGTGTCTGTCTGAGGGGATCCTTTACCTCTGGAGTTAACAGTGGTTTAGATTTTCTTCCCTGTAAATCCTTAGACAAAACAGAGGTTCTGTGTACAAACACATGCATGACATCATGGGCATATATTAAAAAAAAACAAAAAAAAAACCCATCCATCTTTTAAAGAAGAGTAGGCCAAGTGTGGCCAGTGGCTTGGATAACAATATGTATGGAGCACACAATTTACCTGGAGAGGGATGGGTTCCACCAGGTTCAACTTGCCCAAGACACATTGCTTAACAAAATTTATGCATTGCGTCAGTCATTCCCTTTCATTTTTTCCTTGCCCATGGTTTCTCCTGAATGTTGTAACCACAGGAGCAGTTACCCTGTGACTGGAATCATTATTATTGGAACTAGTTCTTTGCAGCCTTATATCTTATCACACGGGAGCTGATGTACATGTTTTTTAGGCCCTGATGAACCCCATGGGTGGTGGAGGAGCCGGAAGCTATCCAATGGCTGGCTATGACTCCAGTCAGTCTCACATGATGATGGCCAATCAAGGGCAGATGCCCGCCCACCCAGCCATGTATCAACAGCACAACCAGCAACAAGCAGCTTACATAGCCCAACAGCAGCAACAACAGCAACAGCAACAACAGCAACAGCAACAACAGCAACAGTATTACAACAGCAGTGGTGGCAGTGCTGGTGGTGGGAGTTCCAGTGGTCAGTATGCAGGTCAGACCTACCCTGTGCAAGGGGCCGGCAACATTCCTGCGACTATGGGAAGCAGCAGTCCCTACTATAACCCTGGTGGAGGACAGAGCCAGGGAGGTGCCGGTACC
>CM060316.1:26572999-26592999 GCA_030674155.1 Stramonita haemastoma | reverse complement strand
GAGACCAGAGGAGTCAGCTGATAAACACATGGAAGTCCAGCTTCCAAACAAAAATCTGTCCTGTGGTGCTAGTGCAGAATCTAACTGTAAGAAAAATGTTGAAAAAGTTTCAGATATAGTAGGAGAAGCTGCAAAGGAGGAAAGCAATTCTTTGAATACATCTGAAGAAAAGCCATCCCTTCTGAAGAAACGGCACAGTCAGAGGCTAGTATCAATGGCTAATAAGTCCAGTAAAACCTCAAACTTCATTTCAGTAGAAGGCAGCAGAACTGTCCATGATTTAGAATTTGGGATGAACCTGGATGAGAAAGAAACGTCTTTAGACTCAGATAAACCATCTCCTCTGAAGAAACGACACACCAGGAGCGCTTCTCAATCATCTGGGCCTAAAACTACAGTAAAAATGATAGATTTTGACAATAGAGAAGGCAGTGAAAATATATCTGAAGTGCCACTCAGACCAGGTATTGCAAACAAACAGGTACTCGTCAATGGTTTTGACAAAGAGCATGTCTGTGGTACAAGATCTGATGAAGTTGTTGCAGCAGAAAAAAATGAGCTCAGAAATCATGTTCTTAAACATCAAAAACAAGAGACAGGCAATAGATCATGGAGTCAAGGACATTCTTTGAAAGATGTTCTGGTGACAAAAGGTAATGGTAAAAATGCAGTGGAGTCTGATATTTTGAAATCTTTTAGCACTGACAATGGATGTGAAAACAAAGATCCAGCCACTTCAGACACAGTGCACTCTGATTCTTTGAAATCTGTTAATACCAACAGTAGATGCGAAGAGAACAATGGTCCAGTCACTTCAAATGACAGTATTGATGTTGGGGGAAATGAAGCTGAACAACTGCAGGCTAGCATTAGTGTGTCAGAATCAGTGTCATCCGCTGCCTTTGACAGTGTTGCTGTCATCAACCATCCTTACCTCTCAGGTGATGGAGAGGACAGCTTTTCCAGTGACTTAGATTTTGGGTATGATAGTCCTCCTTTTGAAATGCAGGATGATGGCTGGAAACCAGAACTGGAGGAATGTGCTGATAGTGAGGATGAGGCTGATGGAATTGGAGATTGTGCACAGAATGATTCAGTCAAAAAAACAAACTCGTCTTCCCAAGGGGCTACAAAGTCTAGTCTTTCTTCAGCCACTCCCTTGGTAGTGACTCGTTCAGTGACTCGCAGCATCACAGGTCGTATACCTGCAAAACGGAAATTCGATGAAATGGAATTCATATCAAACTGTAAAAGAACAAGGCGAAGCTCTGCCATCTCAGAACAGCAGAGTTGTATGTCACTGTCTATGGAATGTGATGAGAGTGACACAAAAGGGAATACGTCTGATGTGGAAGTCCTCAGCAGTGGTGATGAATCTCAAAGTGGTCCTAGCTTGGATGTTCAAATTAATCCCAGTGTTTCTATAGCAGCTCACAATGACGGAAACAAAAAGACACCAGTGGTAATGCTTAACAAATCAAAAAAAAAGGCCAAAACAAGTGGTGCAAAGAATCAAAACTTCAAAGCTGATTCAAAGGTTCACAAACACAATAGTAGCTTTTACGGTGTCAGAGGAGCTGGAGGTAGGTTTGTATCAAAACAGCAGGCTGGTGTATATGTTCACTCAGGAAATTCAGCTATGAAAATTCACACCAACAGCTTATGCACAAAAGTTTCCGAACCACAGAAAAGCAAAGAGGATGACAGCAGTACAAGGTTAGGGAAGGAAACAAGAAGTCAGAAGAACAGGTCTGGACAGTATTCTATGAAACCTGTGGAAGACGTTCCATGTCAAGACTCTAGTATTTTGAACAGACCTAGACGTTCCCATCCTAATATTCTCAAGAAATCTCCCACCATTTCTCATCCCAGGGCTAGTACATTCAAAGAAACTCCTGCTGAACATCATGAATGTTTATCAGACAAAAATGATTCTTCAGAAAAGGATGAAGTCAGACCGCTACTTGACTGTATACCAGAAAGAAAGTGTACTTTGAAAAAAGAGGAAGATGTACAATCTCAGGACAATTTACCTGGAAGAAAATGTGTTTTAAGAAAAGGTCAGGTCAGTTTGTCTAATGAGTGTTTACCGAGAGAAAAGGTGCTGTGAAACAGGAAGAAATCAGTCAGCCTCATGAACAACCACAAGAAAAGACATATTCTTCAGGAAAAGATGAAGGGAGACTGCCATGTGTGACAGAAATAAAAGGTGCTTCAAAAAAAGATGAACAAACATTGTGTGCTCCAGACAGAAAATATGCTTCAAGAATGGATGAAGTTAGAGTACCCTGTGTACCAGATACAAAAGAGGCCTCAAAGAGAGGTGAGGCTAGGCAGTCCTGTTCGCCAGATGTGCCAGGGGGTTCAAAACAAGATGAGGTCAGACCCCCATATTTAACAGACAGAAAAGCTGCTCCAAAGAAGGATGAGAGTAGGCCAGCTTCTAAACAAAAGAAAAAGAAAAAGGTCAAGGAAAAATCACAGAAAACCCCTTTTTGTGAAATAGATTCAATAGACGATTCGTTCAAGAGCATGAAGTTCAGTAGAACCCTGGATCATTTGCAACATAACAAAAAAGACAAATCCCAGTCAGGTAAGGTCTTTACACCTTTTGTCCGAGTGCAAGGAAAATACAGTACACCATCTGTTGTGTCTGTATTTAATGCTCCACCCATAGAGGGCAAACATGCCAAATCCACAAACAAGAATAAAGGCACTCCTGCAACTACCACCATGCAGATCACAAACTTTTCCTCTGATAAAAGTGTGATGCTGCCTTGGACAAAGACAACTGAAAATCCTTGGGTGTGTGCATTGTGTGGGAAGCGAAGCAGCTACAGGTTCCTGGGAGACCTCTTTGGACCTTATTTTCTGGAGTCACATCTTCCATTTCTTACAAAAGGTGCTGATAGCAGTAAGAAGGACAGCCGACATGATTTTTTGGGTGCTCCAGAAGTACAGAATCCCCATAACACCCGAAGGAGGTCACTGAGTCAGAACCGCACCACAGGCTCTGAAGAAAGTACAGCCCCTCCACCTGAGATATGGGTTCATGAGGACTGTGTTTTGTGGTCCACTGGTGTATATGTTGTGGGGACACGCATATATGGGTTGGAAGAGGCCCTGAATGCCACCACTTCCACGGTGAGTACTTTTGCAAGTCATTAATAATTAAGGAGCATTTTTGTTAATAGAAAACATAAATTTTTCTACATGCCAACATTTGATCCAGCAAAATAGTATTTTGTTCAAGTTTCACATTATGTGGTGCTGTTTTGTTTAGATTTTAACTTTTTATTTGCTGCTTGGCATATTCTGAAAATTTTGTTAGGAAAAAAAGTTACATTTATATAAATGCGTGCCTGTGCGCACAAATACACACACACACACACACACACACACACCACACACACACACACACACACACACACACACACACACACACACACCACAACACACACCACCACAACACCACACACCACTCAACACACACACACACACACAGGGTTGCAGATGTATTCATGTATTCTTGAAATTTACATATTAAGTTATTAAAACATTTTTTAAACAGGCTCGACATTTTGCCTTTTGGTGGAAATCATCATTTTGAAAAAATATTGCAAGATTTTCCTGAAGTTTGGGCATCTCTAAGGGGGACCTGTGTGTGGACTTGGTTGTGATGTTACTGACACAGTGAGATGCTTAGCCTATTAGTACCCATGGGGATGTTGGGGATATCTTAAGAATGAATAGTATCCCTACCTTCTGTAGATTTTGTGCTAGAATTTACTGGTTTTCTTTCTCTTTTTCTGTCTTTTCAGTTTTATCTTGCCTCTTTATCATTTCTCTTGCTTGTTTTCTGCCTTCCCAGTCTATTTTTTCCTGCCTTTTTAAGCAAATCTGTCTTGAAAATTTCTCCTTCTTTTTTCATTGTATGACATATTGCTTGGGGTTTTTTTTATATTCTACAGTGTCATTTGCACAATTTTCATTTTTCAAATTTAATGTACTTTTTTTTTTTTTTTTTACATTGAAGTATTCATTATGTTTTTATACATGTACTTTTATGTAACCTGAGGATGATGATTTAAGTGGGATGGCTGGCATCCTCAGCACAGCCTGGTTTTATAATGGGCTTGGGGAAAGAAGCAGGTAAACTGAAAGTATTTTGACATTTAATGTCTTTTTTCAGATTAAAAGTGTGGGATGCTGAAAGGGTTGGGTGATGATGTTGAACTTGAAATGAAAAGTTATTGGAGTTGCTGAGATTGAATAAGGTGACAGCCCTGATAAGTGATGTGGCTTTTGTGGTCAGTTGGGCTATAAACAACATAAAATTAAATGAAATGCATAGCCCATATAAATATTCAATGAAAATTGGCTGCCACGATGATGCTTTTAAATGGCATTTACTTGATTAAGTATTTCTTATGGTGTCTTTTCTTCATTTTTACTCTTTCTGTAACACTAACACAGTAACACAAACATAGAAATTATGCAGATTCTTATATATGTAATGTACATGTATCTAGATCAAGTACTTTAACTTAGTTTAAGGCAACTCTTAATAGTTGGAGGAAATTCTTATAAGAAATTATTCTTGCAAGGATTGTACTAGTTTTTTTAAGTTAGTATGCAAAAAGCATTGATATTTCAACACTAATGTATGAAAGACTGTCTTCAAAATCAGCAGCACACATCTTGTTTTGTGTGTGATGCTTGAATACTCTGAACGTGCATTGAGTAAATAGTTATAAAACTATTAAAAGACTTCAGATCGCATGCAAGCCTGAGCAAGCCTGAGCGAAGGCCTTTACTGGCTCCTCAATTCTAAACAAGAAATAGTTGATTGCTTGTTGTGATCACTGTAACTTTCCCAAAATCATTTGGAAAGAAGATGTTTGAAAACAAATTGCACATTTTGTTCTTTAAAAATCCATGATATTGAAAGGAAGTTCATTTTCAGCGTGTTGGGAAACAGATGCTTGTAATCAATCTATAGAAAGTCAAAACCCCTTCTTTTCACACTGTATTGCCCCCCTTGTGTTTACCTCTAGCATGAAAAATGGGCTTAAGCATTTACTGACAATTTGCAAGCTTCTGCTTCTCCTTTTGAACTATTGAAAAGGAAAAAAGACATTTTAAACAGGCACTAAATGACTGATTGATTGAGTTTCTTTTCTTTTTTTCAGACTTTTCTCAGCATGAAATTCATACTGCAGTGGTTTATTCAATTAGTTCTGCCCTGAGTTGAAGAGGTTTTGAAAACTTAACGTCCTGGATTTTCATCAGTTTCCAAAACTGCAAAAGGCTTTTATTGTTTTAAAAATCTGTTGGTACATATGTGTACAATAGACCATTTGTTTTGATGAGGTTAGAATTGAGAAAGGTTTTAGTTTGGGAAATAATATGCTGTAACTAGTGTAAATTGAATGCCTTTAAACATCATATGTGTTGCTTTTTCATTTCCAGATGTGCGCTTGTTGTCAGGAAAAGGGAGCATTGATTGGATGTCTTCATAAAGGCTGCAACCAGAATTTTCACTTTCTTTGTGCGGTAGATAAAAGTCAGTATCTGTGTAATGTAGTGATGACCAGTATGAAAGTGTTTTTACCTTGCGTACATCATATGCATGCACACCTACACATACATTACTAACTGTTTGAATACAGTGTGTGTGTGAATACTGTATACATGATATGTGCGTGTGTATGTCTGAGAGAGAGTGTGGGTGTATGATGTGTGTGTGTGTGTGTGTGTGTGTGTGTGTGTGTGTGTGTGTGTGTGTGTGTGTGTACATATCTCTGTAGACAAGTATATGTGTGTATGTACACAGATTTCTGTATGTTAATGTGTTCATGTACATGCATGTATTAGCATTGTTTTGTGCTTTTTATGCTGGCTGTACTTGAAATATCCACATGTGAGACTGTCTAGGACTACACTACAGACAATTAAAAGCATTCTGCTTCCTTTCCTTTTGGCAACCAGTTTCTGTGAGAGAAAGGGCAATTAAATATAGAGTGCTTCTGTAATCAGGTTAGATTTGATTTTTTAAAAAAGTTTTTTAAAAGCATTTTTGTTGACCTGCTAAGGTGTTAGTTAGCTAGAGTTGAAAAAACTTTTAAGCTTGATTTTCTCAGTTTGTGAAAACGCTCTGTCACCCATTTCAAACGCCCTTAACTAAAAAATTGACTATCAATTTTTATAAATCAATATTAGAGGTAGAGCAATGAATCAAACATCAAAAGAAAGGTAATGATCTGTAGATTTCAGAAAATAAAACAACTCAATTTGATACATTTATATCCTAAGACTCCTTTTGTAGAAACAGGTCACATATAGTTACTCTGATAATTATAATCTGCTCACCGTGTGCAGGAAATGGGATATGCTATTTTTGAGTTGTTGTTGTTGTTCCCCAGCTTAACACTCTTGGGGGTCACCCAGAATGTGCACTCTGACTCACTAATCCCACCTGGGAATCCTGGGAATCACTGTGAGATTGAAATGGCACACTGAATGAGAAGTTTGCGTGTATGACTATTTTCAAGTACCTCGCCATATAGGCAGCCCTACTCCGACTTCAGAGGATTTATTCTCCTTTAAAGGAGAGTGCAGGTTGTTCTGTTAAGAGCTTGTCATGGCTGAAGGCAATCTCAACGCAACATTTTGCAACATCACAACATTTTAGTGTAGGCCTTGGCAATGAGCTAACATCAATAACTGACACAACTTTTGGCCTAGGCCAATAGTTTTGAGTTAATACCTGCCTTTTCTGTAGAAATTTGCTTCTTTAGCAGGTGGTTGGGCTTATTTATCAAGCAAATTCAGGGTGAATAATTTTTGTTTATAAAATGAGAACAAAGTCCCATGTCTATTTGATAAAAGTGAATGTATATTATTTTTGTTTGTAGTTGCTTGTAAGTTAAAGGTTCAAGTGAAATTCATTTTGGCACTGTGTAACAGAAATGGTCAGGTCTGAAACAATAAGAATTTGGGTCATTTGATTTTTGTTTTTGTATGTTAAGATAATGGAATAATCATAATGTAAAGAAATGAATTTATTTGTAAAAATTTGCTGTATTTTTTTCTTCCAGTGTGTTTCTTGGATGTGGAAAATTTTTCCATGCTGTGTCCCAGGCACAAGGTAAGTTTCAGCTGCATGTGTGTGTGTTGTGCATGTGTGTATGCGTGTGTTTGCATGCATATATATACATATGTGTGTTCATGTGCATCGTGCACATATATGTGTATATATGCATGTGTCTTTCGGATGAGACAATAAACCAAGGTCTTGTGCGTTATGCATCACTATTTAGTGCATGTAAAAGAACCCACGACAACAAGGGGGTTGACCCTGTCAAAATTCTGTAGAAAAAAAAGCCATTCTGATAGGGAAACAAATACAGTTGCATGCAGGAAAAAGAAAAAAAAATGGGTAGGCGCTGCACTTGTGGCGACGCGCTCTCCCCAGAGAGAGCAGCCCGAATTTCACGCAGAGAAATCTGCTGTGACATAAAGTGGTACAAAATACAAATATGTGGCGCTCCACCACGAAATGAGTCGCTTAGCACATAACCCAATTTTGCGCTAGGAGCCTTAAAAGGCAGATGGGTGTCAAGTTGTCAATTTTGAGATTTTGATTGATTATTAAACTAGATCTGTTTATTTACCTTATAATGAAATATCAAGGCATAATTTTTATTCTTTTTGCTTTTAAATGTGTTTTGAAAATACCAAAGCACTCATTCTGACAACCTGTTACTAAAATAAACTTGCCCATTTCTCATTTTGTCCCATCCTGCAGTCTATCATTTCAATTTGTAATAATGTTGCACAGAATTGTCTGATTTTCAAACTGTTTTTTGTATTTGATAGCCACCTTATTGCACATTAATAACATGTCAATAACTTAAAATTGACCTCAGGTGCACTCCGTCTTATGTGGTGGAGCGTCACATATATGCTCCTACGTAAATGCTTTCATGCACTTGTGCACATACCGTTTGTGTTTTCCAAGTGTGAGTTGGTGTTCATACAGTATCAGCAGTTTTCAGATGTATACAATGTGATGAGTAAAGATATTAAATGCATTTCAGTTGCTTAGATTCTAGGTCATTTTGTTTTTACTTTTGTTTTGGTTTCTAGAAAGATACATTTTGTGTGTAATTTGCTGACTGAAAATGTATTTTCAAACTATAATCTATTGATATATTCAACAGGAAATTCTCTGCAATGAGCTTGCCAAGTGTTGAGTGTTTTTATACATGATTTTTTTGTTATTATTTCATTATATTTTTTGTAGAAATCACTTTTTCTCAGATTCAGAAGTTTCTTGGCATAATACACTGGACTATGTTTGAGTGTAGAGCTGTATCTGCAAGAGTTCCTGCAAGAAATGGTCTGGAAATTAAAAAAAAAAAAAAATTTTAACTGTATTTATCTTCATTGTGAATTCAATTTTTCTTGATTTGACTCTGAGAGACTGTTGGTAAGCTTCCTTTGGCCAAGAAATATAGGGGAGGAGATTGGATTTGAAAAGTAGCCATTGATTCTTACTTTTGAGTCACATTTTTGGTAAGTAAGATCTAAAAAAACAGAAGTTGTCAGAGCCAAACTTCATATTGCCTTGTCTTTCCATCTGTATGTTCGTGTCTGTCAAAATAAGGTTGAAATTGCTGTGCTTGTTTGAACAGGACAAGAGGATGAAGACTATCACTGCATCTACAAGCAAGTCTTGACAGAAACTTTTTGGTATGTATTGGTTTTAATTGTTGTTGTGTGCCTTACAAGGGTTGTAGTGGTTAGATACAGGGTAACTCCTCATATTTTCAATTGAGTATATATGTGTGCGTGTTTCGTAGATAGTGGGTAGGTAATTTTCAATTGAATACGTATGTGTGTGGTTCATAGATTGTGGGTAAGTTGCATTTTTTAAACCCTCTTGTTGAATTCTACAGAGCTAAACTACATGTAGATTTTCAATTCTTTGAAGGTTTTCGACCCGCATCTGACTTAGTTTACTCCTTAGACAATTACGTGTGTGCATGACAAGCTATCAAGCTGAAATTTTGTCACAAGCTAGATATGTCTTTGTAACCAGCCGCCATGGCGCAGTGGTTAGCGCCTTGGATTTTGGACTGGAAGGTGACTGGTTTGATTCCCGTAAGAGTCCGAGGGATTTTTCGGACTCCAATCTGCCCCGACCCAGAGTGAGTGGGCTCAGTGGGGAGACTGGGACCACACAATGGAGCTTCATCCATTTTATGGGTGCGAATTTGAGAGTGTTGCTCAAATTACATGACCAACTGTTTTGGTTGTGTCTTGTTTTTCTTTTGTATGCACCATAATTATATGGGAGGAGGGGAAATGGGTATAGGTATATATGTGTGTCTTAAATGATTTTAAAGGAAACTATACATTAGTTTCGTGAGTGTGTGCGTGTTCCACTTTGTTGTTGTTATTGCTGTAGGGGCACGTTAATTTAATCACAAGTTAGTGATGTAGGGTTGTTTGTAGTTGTTGTTTGGTTGTGTTAGTTTGTTTTTGATGTTTATTTGTTATAGCTGTTGTTTTTTTGTGAATAAGTTTGTTGATGTAATCAATGCTGTTGTTGTTGTGTGTGTATGCATTTTTTTTGTTGGGGGGGGGTGGAGTTGTTTATTTTGTTCGGTTTGTTGGTTTGTTTAGGGTTGTTTTTTTTTGGGGGGGAGGGGGTTCTTGTTTTTGTTCTGGGTTTGTTTTGTGTTGTTTGTTTTTTTTTGGGGGGGGGGTTGTTGTTGTTTTTGGTTCTTTTTGTTTGTTTGGGTTTTTTGGGGGGAGGGGTCTGCAGTTTGTGTGTGTGTGTGTGTTTCCTTCTTTGGCGGGTGAATTTTAAAAGATCGTGTTGTACAGTTTTTTCATTTGTATGACTCCTTTTGTTTAGGTATTTATTTTATATATGCATATATATACATATGATTTTTTTCTTAGATGGATGGCTCGATGAAAAAAAGCAATTGCACAGCTTATTCAATGTACTTCATGAAAATAAAAGTTGACTTACACACACACACACACACACACACACACACACACACACACACACACACACACACACACACACACACAACACCCTAGTGGCATTTCTTTATAGACCACTTTATGAACACAAACAGCAACGCAAAACAAGACAGTTTGGTAAGCTAAAAAAAAACCCTTCGTTTCTAATACCTGAATATCGATATGTTTCAGATTCCATCTGAGGGGACTCACAGATGGTTTGTATGATCTGTGACAACTTCTGGGCTACAGATACTTAGTGTGCTGTTGTGACAGACTATTGTGAACTGCCATAGCTTTATAAACATGTGTATGTGTCTGCTTTCTGTTAGACTGAGACGTGCTTGTATTGTCATATGTGTCAGTGAAACAGGGAAGACATTTGGGGTCTGCAAATGGAGACTTCTCCTCTACCTGTGTGCATTTAAAACTGCTGAAGTTCTGGCTGTAGTGAACTGTGAACCTGAATTATTTTTAGTACATTATTTGTAATGGTATTACTTCAAGACTGTATTGTCATTGTAGTGTTTTGTCATAATTTCTGTATATTGTGACATGGTGTTGTTATGGTATATATATTTGAATGCTGAGTTTGTAAAGTGTGTGTGTTGTGCTGTGTTGTGTTTGTGTGTCAACCTGTTGACAAAGTGTGACATGCCTGCTGAAAAAAACAATGGTGTGTACATATTCTAGTAAGGTAAAGGAAAGAGAGTAAACTTGTTCAGAGTCACTTAGTGTACTTTAATGCCTATTTACTCAGTTCTTGGGTTTTTTTTTTTCTTTTCTTTTTTTTTTTTTTGGGGGGGGGGGAGGAGGGGGCATCTTGAATTATGAAAGAGTGGGTGTCCAAAGCTAATAGAAGAGTTTGAGTTGGCAAGCTTGTGACAACAAAATGTTTGTAATCTTTCAGATTTAGTTGGGATCAGTACTTTGAGGAGGGGGGTTCTGTATGTTTTGTGTATTTGTGGCTAACTGTAATGATATGAATTTTTATTTCTGTAAAAGTCAAATTGTGGTGATGATAGAAAATCAGTACCGGCAGACTTCTTTCAGCCTGTGGGAAATTAGCGTTGAGTGGGGAAAATGCATGTTTTTGACAGGCCAGATCTTGGGAACTATCTAAAGAAGGGGCATAAAAATTATAAAAAGATAAAATAGTGATGTTTACTTATGAGCTCCGAGTTGTTTGGTTATGTTTGCATGGCATGGTGTGACATAATTCCAAATACACCCACTATTGCACAAAAATTGGAGCGCATTTCTCAGCTTGAGACAACACATCGTAGGCCTAGTTTTTATTACATGTTTAGAACTTCAAATTAGCAATAAACTTTTCATTTGCTTTCTCAGCCTTCTTTTTATAGATGACAACATAATTAATGAAAGTCAGTAAAAAAAAAAAAAAAAACCTACATGTGTAACTACCGAGAAATTCAGTGAATCAGTAGAGTAGTTCTTTGTGGTTTTACAGGGTCTTTCTTCTTCTTCTTCTTGTTAGTGTTCTACTAACTAAAATTTTTATATTAAAAGAAATAAAAAGAAACACTGAAAAGTGATTCAAGCTGCTGAAGTTGAATTTCTTATCCACAGTCAATTTATCGTTCAGTTTACTGGCATTAGCTTCTAATACATTTTTGTTATACCATTACATGCAAACAAAAACTAACAACTCAGAGCACATAAGTAAACATCAATGTTTATTTTTTCATTATTTTTATGTGCATTCTTGTTCCAAAGTTCTGGCCTGTGATTTGTATCATTTTTTTTGTTTTTGCAATGGTGTTAGTGTGTGAATTTCCAAAGACACTTTACTGCATTAAAAACGAAATATGCACTGATCAGTTTGACCAACACAGGTACGCGGTACAGTGTACAGCCAAGCAAACGTTCACATGCTAGATTTTTATCACAATTATTATATTTTGGAGGTAACATAACCATTATTGTCATTTCATTTTTCTTTTGAACATTTAATTTAAATGGCAAAATTGACAATAGAATGTAGAGCAATTTTTATCTAGCACTGCAGATTTCAGAGTGCAGACTGCCAAATCCTCAGTTTTTGTTCTATAGAGGCAGGATGAAACTGTCACAAGCTGAGAGAACAGCTTCAGCCTTGCAAGACAGATTGAAGAGGCAGTAGCTAAACTTACAAAGGAAATTGGGGGAAAAAACCCAGACCAATGTGTTGTAGTTTTTTGCAGCTTTTTATTTTTTATTTTCAGGAGTTGCAGAATAAAATCTAAGAGTTGGACAATATGTAGACAGTGAATACTTAGGTTGAAAAAAATAATGACATCCTGAACCAAAATTTGAAACAAGTTCAACAGACAAGTTCAGGGGGAAAATATGTACAAGAGTCTCAACAGGATGTCAGTACTCTTTATGTTTTAAAGTTGGAAATAACTGTCAGGAATATAGAATATATAATATAATTTGACAGAGAGCAGTGTAAAAGTGATTGTGACAAAATTGTATTAAAATCTGCCAGTTAGTTAAGGAAGAATGTCCATTTCTGTTTGGACGACTCTGTCAACCTGTCCCCAAAAGTTCTTGTTTTAGGTGAAAATAGCAAAGAAAAACCATTCATTTTGTAGAAAATAATGTATAAAGACTACATGCAAAAATTTGAAGACAATTCATTGAATAGTTTCAAAGTTATGGTCATTTTTCATATGGCAGGTCAGTATACTCCCTTTTTTCCGCTGTCCAAATTGCTTGCCTGTGGTTCAGAATTTTGTAAATTGATCTGATATGTGTTGTAACTTGGCAGTGTGAAACTGAATTACAAGTCTAACACCTTGATAGTATGCTGAAGGTCACAGCTTTTTTATGAAAGATCAGGGATACCTGTAAGACATGAGATGGGAGGGTTTTCCCCCCTCCAAAATGAATGTTATAGAAGGAATAAACATATGCCATATGGGCTGCTGGTGTCATGGCTGATGCATTGTTCTTAGGGCTCCTTAAGTGCCAGTAAAAGTGTTTTGTGAAGTAATTTTATGACTTAATATGGAAAAAAAATTGCTTAATTGAGATAATTTCTAACTAGTCCATCCTGTCTTGCTGCTGTCCTCTTTCTCTCCAGATCAATTCTGTAGGTAGAACTGTTTCCCGGAATATTTGCCCCATATCTGCAGTGTCTCCACATGGCACTGGTCCATTCGAGAATGTCGGTTTCCACCTCAGTCACAAGTCACACATTGTCATATCACTATGTGGGCAACCCTGGTGAGTGTGGGCATTGAACCAAGGCTATAGACAGTTGACCAGTGGACATTCAATTGAAGTTCCTAATTTGGCATGAGAGTAGGGTTGATGATTCAAGGTCATATCCCCTACAAGGGGATGATGTAAAAGTCTTATGTCACAAAAAAGTCTTCTTTCACAGGTCTGTATGAAGGAAAACTAGTTAATTCTTTTTGAATTATGTCAGGTATGTGTGCATTTTCTATTGATATGAAAAACTCTCTTTACAGATCTAAATGGAAAATAGTGTTTTTGCTCAGAAAGTATCAAAAGGCTATAACATGTCCATGAACAGATTTAATTTTCTTTTCTGAACAAGCTTTGTGGAGGGTAACTATAGTATGACGTTCTCAAATAATTCAGGACTGTAGAAGAAAAATGCTTTTGATTTGCAGTAGCACTGTGTGTGAACAAGTCTACCAGAATTGACAGGGAAAAAGAGATGGCAACAGCAAGCTTGGAGCAAGTGAGTCAGATTTCTGGCAGGGTGGAAAGCTTTGTACTAAAAAAAAAACAACCAAAGGATCCTAGTTTTTTTCTTCTCAAACTTGGTTCTATGAAATGCTGTTCTAGATTTCCTGTGGGCTTAAAAGATTAAAATTTGATGGTCTTAATTTAGATATTACTGGGTAAAGCAGATCATTGTTCCTTGTGGCGTTAGAACTACTTTTTGACGTGGTCTTTGTATGAGAAAGGTATAGTTTTATACATGTTCATTCATTTTTCGGGTTAGTTAACAAATTTCAGTAAACTGGGAACATGCTTTAAGTTCTTTTTTTTATATTTTAGATCTTCTTCTCTCCCTCTCTCTCTCTCTCTCTCTCTCTCTCTCTCTCTCTCTTCTCTCTCTCTCTCTCTCTCTCTCTCTGTTTTGATAAATATACAGATGTGTGGGCCAGTTTTATGTAAAAAAAAAAATAAAAAAAACTTAATCATATTCATTTCAAATGTCAAGTTACTTCAAAGCAAAGAACATTAAGTAAAATATTTTCCCAGAACTTCATGGTTATAAATTTAAATTGTCCTAAAAAGCAAGTAATTGTAGAAAGTCTTTGTGTTTGATCTTTTTGGCTCCACAAAGCAAAGTCTCTTGAGGCTCCACAAGTGAAGTCTCAGTGTCTTCACTGACTGTTGAAAAGTGAGGGGATAGAACAAGCTCAAGGTAGGGTGGTCTTGTAAGTTTCATGACTTGAATGAATACGTTTTGCTTTGCTCAGTTTGAACAATTTTTTTTTTAATTATAAACTTTTCTCCATTTTTTCCAGCTCTGTTTTGGTTCTGAGCTATCAGTTGGCTTTAATGGAATAAGATGGATACTATTCTTTTTTAATTACCCATTGGTTTTGATCAGGTATGGTGGGAAAGAAAGCAGTAGTTGCAAAGACAGACATATGGTATAGTTTTGCAATTTTCAATTGGTTCTTATTTGGTGTTATATAGCCACATTTTTTTGTTAATTAAGTAATTGAAGAAAGAGATTCATGGTTATTACATGTGTACCATTAATGGCTTGAACATGATGCTTTTGGTTGTGGAGGTCACATTTATTTGTGCTAATTTGTTAGGCCAGTTCTGCCAACATTGTTTCTTGTTACATTACACCAAATGTGTGACAGAAAAAAAATTTGATGGTTGTGCTGATTTGCTTTTGTTTGTTCTATTTCTTCTTTGTGTTTATCCTTTGCTGTTAACTTATTTGGGAATTTTGACCTCTCAGATCTTTCCAGGTTTGCTTTTGTTCCAATGGTTCAGTGGAATTCTGATTGGTATGTTGTTTCTTTCTCATGTTGATATCGGTAATATGGATTGACAGGCAATTGATAAAAATCATATTACAATCATTATTATTTATTTTGTATTTCCTTGCCTGGAATGGGCTTTGTTACAAAGTCAGAATGTTCTGTACATGGACTGTTTAATATATTGCTTTGTATTTTGGCAAAGTTTTGTTGTTCTTTTTTATATATATATATAATTCACATAATCCAATGTGTGTGTGTTTGTGTGTGTGTGTGTGTGTGTGTGTGGTGTGTGTGTGTGTGTGTGTGTGTGTGTGTGTGTAAGTTTGGTGTATAAAAAAAATTCATGATAGCCAATGAAATGCCATACATGTATATAATGTTAATCTCTTTTAAATGGAATAACAGACTTGAATCAAAACATGAAATAGAAATGTATGTTAATTTTTAAACGGTAAAACATATTTATTTTCTGAAACCGCCATTAAGTGAAGGAAAGTGAGGGCTCTGATCTACTGTGGCCAACTTGCCATTTGCTTTTGTAGGTTTTCAGACTTATGGCTGTCGTTTTCAAGTGTGTGGTGGAAGTGCTTTGTGTCCAGTGGTTTTATTGAGTCAGGAGTGATTTTCCTCATATTTTTAGTGTCAGATAGACGTTCAGGAGGTTGTATCCTGGTTCTGTTTGTTTCTGGCATTGCTTGGTGGGGGGGGGGGGTATTATTTAGAGATGGATTTCCTTCCATGATGAACAATGATTCTCCTGGTTTGTGTGTGCTTGTTTTTTTTAGAAAAAAAAAGATGATATTAATGTTAGTAATTGTGTGTGTGTGTGTTCCTGAAATCTAACACCTTCAAAAGAAAGAGAGAAAAATAAGCTGTATTGGAGACCATGTTGGAAAGTTTGGTTTGATCCGTACTACACATAGAATAAGTATTGGAGATTGTAAGAAGAAACCCATCTTGGTAGAAGGGAAAGAATTTGAGCTCTTTATTAACCAGTTCGTTGCCAGGATAAATCTGAATTAAGGTTCTTCTCAGTGCAAGAGAGTTTATACAGTTTCAAGTGTAATCATTGACCAAAAAAATTCTGGTTGAAAACTATTTGAGATAGAGAAACAATTCAGTTTTTATTTTTAGGGAAAATGATTGAGAAATCCAAATCTCATTTGGGTCCTAAAAAATTGACCACTTAATGTTACATAATATGCCTAATTAGAAATTATAATTTATAAAAAAAATTTGCCTAACACTAAAGCAAATTTCTGGGCCATGAAATACTAGACAAACTATAAAAAAAAAAGTGAAAGTACACTCTCTTGGGATCATGTTTACCAATTTGATCAATCCCACATGCACAAAATTCATGATGATGCATAAATCCAGTTTTCTGGCCTGCTGACTTGGCCACATCGATCTCCTCCTGCCTCTTCTGAGTCCTCCTCTCCGCCTCCCCTATCCCCTTATCCACACCACACACACCACCCTTCTCCCTATCTCTTACTACCTCAGGCCTTGACCGGGTTTTGCTAATGCTAAAACTGTGAGGGATATCACAGTCACTAACACAAGTACACCTGCGTGCTGAAAAGTTTGTCTGCTAGATAGCATCCACCCAAGCATTGCACATTTCTATCACTGTCATAATCATTGACATTTTTTAGCAAAGCATCAGACACAAGATCATTGCCTTCCTTTTCCTTATTTTGATTTTAAAAAAATCACCTCCAGTGCTGGCAAAGTAGTGCAAGTTTTCCATGAAGTGGATAGCAGATTGTGGTTGAAAATTCATCTTGCCATGTGGCGCTTGGCTTACTTATGCGAACTTTGCTAGTCGGGGACTAGCTTTCAGAAATAAATGATGTGTGCTGTGACATAGACGGATGCCACTCCTAATTTAGAATACCTTAAACCTCATTCTTACTGTGTGAGAATACATTTTCCCATTTTGACGAGAGAAGAACTTGTGAAAAATATAAATAAAATGAGGATGTCAGCTATTATCTTACAGCCACTGGAGAAGCACTTTGCCTATGGTGCCATCTGATGTCCTATAAGCAGCGAACTGGTTAAGTGTAATATGCTATCTTGACACGTCATGTCATATGAGGGGAAAAACTCACCTGTTCAAGAAGCCACTGGACAAGGCAGGAGTAACAACAGTATAGTATAACAATTTCCTTAACAAGAATTTTGGAAGAAGAAAAACCCTGGAGTGATTCAGATCTTTAGCAAGAAAAGAAAATTGGTCTTTTTTTGTTGCTTGGCTTTTTTCTGTGAAAAACAATGTTAAGATAAGAATTATGGTCCGTTGTGCTATGTTCAGTGTGCTGCTTCACGACAGTCTTACTGTCTGTGGATTATTATAGCAGTCAGGCCAAAATGCTGCAGCATTTACATTATCTTACCATTGCCCAGTATACAAAAAAAAGAAAAAGAGGCATGGAAGTTGTTGATCAAAACTGAAATGTTGCAATGAAGTAACTGGGAAATGTTGAAATTGATGTAGACAATGTTACCTGCAACACAGTCTTAATTATGAGCCAAAAGCAGGTATCACAGAGATGCTATCATTGTTTCATAAATGCATTAAGACTTTAAAGCTTCCCATTCTGTTGTAAGAATGGTTATTGAGTTGTGTGGTAACAATGGTTATTTAGATGCTGAGACATTGGTAATGCCGATTGTAACAAGGCCGACTGTAGGTAGCATCATACACTTCTGCCACTTCTACCAAGTCACTGGAAAAAGAACACTTGGCAATCCAAAAGCTTGTGGCAACAGCCAGTAAGTCAAGTGCTGCAAGTGATTGCTGTCATGTTATCTTATGTCTGCTTTTATTGTCTTGAAATTGCAGTGAAAGAGTTCTATCAAATGGATAGAACACCGACTTTAAATACATGAGACTTGACACATATCCAGTTTTGACTGCCTATTGTGATATATTCCAAACACTAGCCTTTTATTTGAGACTATGTTGCTCCCTTGAAAAATCCGTAGAGAATGTTTAGATAACTGGTAAAGGCTAGTGAGGGATGTTTTCTTTTCCTCAGTCCTATGAATACTTGTCTTAATTGTTCTAGTGGACAGCATAGTTTTGTTCTTTCCCCATGTTCAAAGTTTTATTGATTTTTCTTTCCGTAATCTTTCCACCCTTGCGCTCCCTCACACACACACACACACACACCCACACACACACACACACCACACCACACTCACACTCTTCTCTCTCTCTCTCTCTCTCTCTCTCTCTCTCTCTCTCTCTCTCTCCTCTCTCTCTCTCTCTCTTATACACAGGTATCCCATGTTTTTCTTTCCCTTTATTCTCTGTGACTATTTCATGAGTTACGCTGCTGCTAAGGATGTGCACAAAACAAGTAATCAATAATATTATCATTAATGCTTTTATTGTTTGGCCTCCAGGATGTTACTGTCCTGTCTTTGTCTTCTTTTTTGTGTGCTGCACAGTAATGTGTGTGTTGTGTGTGTGTGTGTGTGTGTGGTGTGTGTGTGTGTGTGTGTGTGTGTTTTCCTTCTTTTTGGATAAAGTTCGACTTCTGATTGTCTGGTGTAATAGTTATGACTTCTTGTATTATGAAATGTTGGTATTCTGTGTTCTGTTGTGTGTCATGGTTTGTGTTTGTCTTTGTTCACAGTATGATGTATTCTCCTTGTGACTGACTGTGTGAGCCATGAAACTGATGAAGTGATGTATTTTCCTTGTGACTGACAGTGTGAGCCATGACACTGATGAAGTGATGTATTTTCCTTGTGACCGATAATGTATTCTCCTTGTAACTGACAGTGTGAGCCAGGAAACTGATGATGTATTCTCCTTGTGACTGACTGCATGAGCCAGGAAACTGATGATGTATTCTCCTTGTGACTGACTGTGTGAGCCATGAACTGACGATGTATTCTCCTTGTGACCGACTGTGTGAGCTATCAAACTGATGTATTCTCCTGTGACTGACTGTGTAAGCTATCAAACTGATGATGTATTCTCCTTGTGACTGACTGTATTCTTCTTGTGACTGACTGTATTCTTCATGTGCTGACTGTGAGCCATGAACTGATGATGTATTCTCCTTGTGACGTGACTGTATTCTTCGTGTGACTGACAGTGAGCCATGAACTGACGATGTATTCTCCTTGTGACTGACTGTATTCTGCGTGTGACTGACAGTGAGCCTTGAACTGATGATGTATTCTCCTTGTGACTGACTGTATTCTTCGTGTGACTGACAGTGAGCCATGAACTGATGATGTATTCTCCTTGTGACTGACTGTATTCTTCGTGTGACTGACTGTGAACCATGAACTGACGATGTATTCTCCTTGTGACTGACTGTATTCTTCGTGTGACTGACTGTGAGCCATGAACTGACGATGTATTCTCCTTGTGACTGACTGTATTCTTCGTGTGACTGACTGTGAGCCATGAAACTGAACTGGAGTCCAGGCTGAAGCAGGGTAGGGTAAGGACTGACAGCTGCAGGCAGCCAGACATCAGTGATTTTTGTGCTGTTTTTGATGGATGATATCTTTCTCCTTTTTCTTTTGTTACCATTTTTTTGTCCCCCAAAATACGCGAGGCATTAACATTGAGTATCTGTGTGTGAGGTTATTTCCCATCATATTACTACATAGATTGATGTCTTTGATGAGTACTTGTACTGTACATAGATGATATATTAAAGTATTTTATATACTGACTATACCAAACTGCGCGTGGTCAGATGCTGAGTTAGAAGCCAGAAGAGTTGGATCGTCTTGTCATGCCAGCCACTCAAGACTACAGGTTGTCTTTCCCGTCTGTTGTATTTCTATTCGCTGCTAGACTTTGTAGTGGCCTCTGAAATGAATAAAGGTTGGTTTTTTGACCGTTCTGTCTTTCTGTGTGGTTCTTTTGTCTGTGTGAATGTCATTGTGTAAGAATGAAAGAATAGATGTTTTGTTTGTTCTGCCTGT
>CM060316.1:26555499-26567999 GCA_030674155.1 Stramonita haemastoma | reverse complement strand
GTGCTTATCTATTATCCTCGAATAAAAGAATTTTGCCTTGCCTTGCCTTGCCTTGCCTTGCCTTGCCTTGCCTTGCCTTGCCTTCTCTCTCTCTCTCCTCTCTCTCTCTCTCTCTCTCTCTCTCTCCTCTCTCTCTCTCTCTCTCTCTCTCTCTCTCTCTCTCTCCTCTCTCTCTCTCTCTCCTCTCTCTTAATTAATAGATAGGATCCTAAATTAGAGATGACCTGATCTCACCCGGAACCATGCCAAAAGCTGTTTTGAGGGGGCCAACATGCATCATCAGACTTTCATCAGGCAGGATTTCAGGCTGCACTGACTGCTCCCTTCAACCAGCAGTCTTCACTGTGACAGTCACTGTTGGTCCAGGCCAAAAGCTGTGTCAGTTGCTCTTTTTTTTAATGTCAGTTAGTGCCAAGGCCCACATTAAAATGTTATGTCGAGATTGCCTTCAGCCATGACAAGCTCTTTCTTAACAGAACAACATGCACTCACTCTCCTTTCAATGAGAAAAAAATGCTCTGAAGTCGGAGTATGGCTGCCTATAATGGCGAAGTACTTGGAAACAGTCACACACGCAAAATTCTCTTCCTGTGTACTTGCTATTTCACGATGATTCCCAGGCGGGATGAGTCAGTCAGAGTCTATTATTCTGGGTGACCCTCAGGGTGTTTGGCTAGAGAACGCACAACAGCAACTGTCACTACTATCACTGGGATACGTGTATGCAAAGTCTGACCCCTGGTCTGGGCTGAGTATACTTGTGGCTACCCCTCCCCCCTTCCACGCCTCCCCTCCCCCCTCCCCTCCCGAGTTTCTTGGGGGGGGGGGGGGGGTTCTTCTTTTTTTTCGTTCCTCAGCTAGAGATTCACCGAACGATGAGATTTTTGTGTATGTGATAATTTTCTGCCCTCTATGAAGGTAGCTGCGTTCCGACCTCGGAGATGTATGTTGGGTATATTCGTGTTTCCGTCACCCACCCAACCCTCCCTGACATGAATTACGTTACTTTTAACGTGCGTATTTGATTCTTTTGTAAGTGTGTATACAAGAAGGGAATTAAGGCACTGGCAGGGTCTGCACTTGACGTTGACCTGAAAGATCGCAAAAGTCTCCACCTTTGATTCACCAGACGCTGCCAAGATTCGAACCCACAACGTGCTTGCTTACATAATGGGCATTGTAACCTGGGGTCATCAACAGCATGTTGTGTGTGTGTGTGTGTGTGTGTTGTGTGTGTGTGTGTGTGTGTGTGTGTGTGTGTGTGTGTGTGACAGACAGACAGACAGACAGACAGACAGACAGACAGACAGACAGACAGACAGGCAGGCAGGCAGACAGACAGACAGGCAGGCAGACAGACAGACAGGTAGGCAGACAGACAGACAGGCAGGCAGGCAGGCAGACAGACAGACAGGCAGGCAAGCAAACAGACAGATAGGCAGGCAGACAGGCAAACAGACAGACAGACAGGCAGGCAGACAGACAGGCGGGCCAAACGAGCAGTGTCCTTGTCAGCACAAAGGTCAAGCTGAGGCAGTGTGCAGCACACAAGGGGTCCATTGAGGCAGAGAGGCAGCTTTGACAGCCTGCCCCTCATTAGCATTCACATCCTTCCCCACCCCCTACCCCTACCCCCAGTCCTCGCCCCTACCCCTCCCCGCCATTCCTTTCCACTCCCCCCCCCCCCCCCCTATGATATTCATTATATGCACACATGGTATGGGCAAGGGGACATGGATCTTCTCATCTGATTGACGCTGGTTTATAAACAGATTATTGTCACCTCGTCATCTCACATTATTGTTGGGCCTGCTTTGTCAACTGATTAATCTTTCCTTGTTAACTGAATAAAAAAAAAATCACTATGCTGTTTTTGTGAAGGTTTCTTTATCGATTGATTTTGTGTTGTCATCTAGTCATTCGTTCAGTGTCATGTCAGTGATAATGACACCTTGTCCTTTGATTAATGTGGGAATTGGGTTTTTTTTTGTTTTTACTGAAATATTGCATGCTTGTCATGTGATTAACGTTACATTGTTAATTAATTGATTGTCCATAGTCTTCCAGACTGAAGGATGCCTACTTTAATTAATTCATTAATCTGTATTTGTGGTCTGACTAATGTGACTATTCCATTTGATTAATGTTACATTGTTATTTGATGTAATGTGATATTATCAGTTGATTTAATGTTACTTTTCGGTCTCACATGATTGATGTTACTGGTCGACTGATCAGTGATGCATTGTTACCTGATTAATGCTACCTTGTGTTCTAATTAATGTTACTTTGTCTTCTGATTACTGTAATTTTGTTATCTGATTAGCTTTATTTTGTCCTGGGATTAGTGTTACTTTGTCTTCTTAATACAGTTACTTTGTCATCAGATCACTGTTACTTTGTCATCAGATCACTGTTACTTTGTCATCAGATCAATGTTACTTTGTCATCAGATCACTGTTACTTTGTCGACTGATGAATAATCACATCATCCATGGATGATCTAGCTGTAATGCCATCCATCGATATGTCCTGAGTTCGATTCCTACCCAATAAGGGCATGAGTGGTAGTCTCAGTGCCAATCATCATGTATTTATAGCTTATGTGAAAGAACTCATGGCTATAAAAGGATTGTTGAGCAAAGCTGATTTTTTTTCTTTATGGAATTCTGTAGACATTGATCTGACTGCATGTATTTCTAGAATGCAGAGCTAGGTTTGCATAGAAAAAAGGGGGGAGGAGAAGAAGAAGAAATACTAAGTAATTCGGCCTTATACTGAATAATCTTCCCAGTTCGTGTTCCAGTTCGAGTTTTCTTGTTCCCTCTCTCTCTTCTCTCTCTCTCTCTCTCTCCTCTCTCCTCTCTCTCTCTCTCTCTCTCTCTCTCTCTCTCTCTCTCTCTCTCTCTCTCTCTCTCTTCTCTCTCTCTCTCTCTCTCTCTCTCTCTTCTCTCTCTCTCTCTCTCTCTCTCTCTCTCTCTCTCTCTCTCTCTCTCGTATACATATGCATATAAATCAATAAATCATGTGTGTCTTGAAATTATGTTTGTCCCAAACTATCTGTCTTTCAAACAACCGATGAGAGAGAGAAAAACATAGAGACAGAGACAGAGAGACAGACAGAGAGAAAAACAGACGAACAAACAGACAGCCAGACAGAGAGGCAGACAGACTCATGTGGACTTACTAGTGTAAAGGCTCAGAAGGCCTACGTGTGTCTACAAGACGCCTGTAGTATGTAAATAGCGGCTAATTGAATGACATTGGCTAACAGGTTATATAAACGGTATCAACTGTCAGCCCTTGAAGTCTCTTGGTCCCTATTCGGATGAGGCTATAAACCGAAGTCCTGTATGTGAATGCACGCACAACATCTTGCGCACACGTTAAAAACCTGTTCCGCTTTTTGTAAGAGTAGGCCATTGTGTGCCGGTGGGAACGGATGACAAAATGTACAAAACTACATACACGCGGGGACTGGATGTAAAAAAAAAGACAATATTCCTATTCCATTATCCGCGAAATAAAAGAATAAATAGATAAATAAATATGTTCACAGATGAAATCAAAACAGGAGGACTATTTAGAGGGGGACAGGCAGTTTGGCGTTCCCCAGCTTAACACCCCTGGGTTCACCTGGAATGTGCACTCTGTCTCATTATCCTACAATACCTGGAGTGAGGGTGAAGGGACGTGGATTGAATATCAAGCCTTCACAGCCTATTCTTGCTTCCTTCATGCCAACAGACATGTATAGTGTGTGTGTGGTGTGTGTGTGTGTGTGGTGTGTGTGTGTGTGTGTGTGTGTGTGTGTGTGTGTGTGTGTGTGTGTGTGTGTGTGTGTGTGTGTGTGAGTGTGTGTGTGTGTGTGTGCGTGTGTGTGTGTGTGTGTGTGTGTGTGTGTGTGTGTGTGTGATGTGTGTGCTGTGTGTGTGTTGTGTGTGTGTGTGTGTGTTGTGTGTGTGTGTGTGTGTGTGTGTGTGTGTGTGTGTGTGTGTGTGTGTGTGTGTGTGTGTGTGGTGTGTGTTGTGTGTGTGTGCATGGTATGTGTGTGTGTGTGTGTGTGTTTTAAAAAGTCGATGAAGCAATTACTTTGTTCTGACTTCAATTATGTACTCTTTTGCCCACATACAGAAAGTTTTCTGTGACTTTTTTAAATATATTTTTTAGAAAGATTAATTAACTGAATTGCCAGACTGCGGAAGTTGTTAACGTTAATTTACAAGAGACAAAGAATGAAAGAAAGCTAGCCTACGTCACATGAAGCGGCAAGCTAGAAAGCTAATCACGAATAGCTGAAAAAGTTTGTAGGGCAAACTGAGTCCCTCTTTCCGCCACTTGTCCAAGCTGCACACAATGACACAAATGCCATCAAAATGGCACGAGCTTGGGAACCCCAAGTGACATGGACTTTGTGGCTGAGAACTTGTGAGAATGGCAGGGCTGTATTCTTTCAACGTTCATATCTTTCCAAAAATGGTCACCTCTTTCAAAGCTCGCCTTCAAGTTTTCTTCAATGTCACGCCGGCTTATCTCTGTGAATTTATGGTTCTTATAAATGTGACTGACCCAGTTAAGGCAGCCTGTAAATCATCTTGTTTTTCTTTCCTTCCTTTCTTGTTCTTTTCTTTTCTTTTCTCCTTCTTTTTTCTTCCCTCATGTCTTCCGCCTTTTTTTTTTCTTTTTTCCTTCTTTTTTCTTGATCTTTATTTCCGTATCTTCTTTTCTTAAAAAATAAACAACTATTTACAAAAACTACACATTACAGCCGGCTTATAAAGTCAGGTCACGTGTGAGAAACAAGTACAGTCAAAGGCCATTAAGCATTTTTGTTTTGGCGTTTACTCTGTAGATCTATATGTGTGTGTGTGTGTGTGGGGGGGGGGGTACATACTGGCCAAATAGTTGCATTGCTAACTTCATGAGGTGACAGTTATTTGAGGGTGCGGATTTGAGTCACAGGTGTGATGTTATTTGAAGGAATGCTTCCTCTGGATTTAACATTTCTTCCACATTCCATTGTCCTCAGATTTGACTCTATTGGTCTGCATTTTGATTCTTTTGCCCTGTAATTTGATTCTATTGGTCTGCATTTTAATTCTTTTGCCCTGCAATTTGATTCTTTTGCACTGCAATTTGATTCTTTTGCCCTGCATTTTGATTCTTTTGAAGGGCAATTTGATTCTTTTACCCTTCAATTGCAATCTTTTGGACGAGGCCATAAACCCCTATCTTGTTTGTGAACTCACACACGCGTACAACTTCTTGCATGCATGCTAAGAGTCTATTCTCTTTTCGTAGAAGAATAAGCCAGCCATGGCCTGCGAGATAACATCATCATGCCCAGCATGCAATCGGCCACCTGAGGAGGCAGGGGCTGGCTCCTCCAGGCTGGTCCACCTACCAGCAAGACAGCCTGTCTGGATGTAGTGTCTCCCTACAGTGCCCCTGCAACTCTAAAAGGAAAGCAAGGAGAAGCTCAGTGATACCACATTCATCTCTTGTTTAATTAAAAGAGGCCATCTCTCTCATTGGTGTGAAATAGAATATTTTAAAAATGTTCTCTCCTGGGAATTCCAGGGGGTCTTTTAGTATAAATAACATCTCCACCTTCTGAAAATCTTGGGCTTGAAACTTCCCCCTTTCTATCAACCTCTTTGTTTCTGCCTGTATCTTTACCCCCTTTCTCTCTCTACCTACTCCCCCCCCCCTCTCTCCCCCTCTCTCTCTCTCTCTGGTCTCTGGTCGTCTCTCTCTGTCTCCTCTCTGTCTCTCTTGTCTCTTTTCTCTCTTACGTTCATTTTCTGTCTACCCATTATTTGAGGTAAAATTCCTAAGCATTATTTTCAATTGCAAAATCCATATGGATAGTTAGCTAGAGCATTTCCTACGATCGGAGATGACTGCTCATCTGAGGAATGCTCTGAGGATATCTGACTACAGGTTTGGACCTGGTTTGGGCCACAGCATAAAAAACCGTAACAGCGGTGGAAAACAACCACATACCACCGAACCTGGATTTTCAACAGCATGAAGGACTGACTGGCTGGCTGACTGGCTGACTGACTGACTGACTGACTGACTAACTGACTGGCTGACAGACTGACTGACTGATTGGCTGACAGACTGACTGACTGCTGACAGACTGGCTGACTAACGGACTGGCTGACATGACTGACTGACTGACTGATTGGCTGACAGACTGACTGACTGACTGGCTGACTGACTAACTGACTGGCTGACAGACTGACTGACTGCCTGGATGACAGACTGACTGACTGACTGACTGACTAACTGGCTGCAGACTGACTGACTGACTGATTGGCTGACAGACTAACGACTGACTGACAGACTGACTGACTGGCTGACAGACTGACTGATTGGCTGACTGATGGCTGGCTGGACTGACTGACTGACAGACTGACTACTGACTGGCTGACAGACTGACTGACTAACTGGCTGACAGACTGACTGCTTGATTGGCTGACTGGCTGATTGACTGACCCACGAAGTGACGGAAAAAGCAGTGGAAGAGATTCTGATGCTGCCTTTGCTTGATCTATACTATTTTTTGTCGCATCCTCCTGTCACCCACTCCCCCTCGTCCTGTGTGTGTGTGTGTGTGTGTGTGTGTGGTGTGTGTGTGTGTGTGTGTGTGTGTGTGTGTGGTGTGTGTGTGGTGTGTGTGTGTGTGTGTGTGTGTGTGTGTGTGTGTGTGTGTGTGTGTGTGTGTGTCTCTGTGTGTCTGTGTGTGTGTGTGTGTGTGTGTCTGTGTCTGTGCTGTGGTGCATGCGTGCGTGCGTGCGTGTGTGTGCGTGTATGTATGTGTGTGTGTGCGTGCGTGCATGCAGTGTTGTGTGTGTGTGTGTGTGTGTGTGTGTGTGTGTGTGTGTGTGTGTAAATCCCCATGCAATGTAAAAGATATGAGGCCAAGGAGAAGTGATTGCGTGCAGGAGTTAATTAATTTGTTCTTCAGCCGCTCATAAGGCGAAACCTGAGCCCTACAAGGGCCGTCCTCTTTCAGTTCTCACAAAGACGTGCCGCATTCTTATGAACACACACTCGTGCTCACACACGCACACACACACAGGTGCACACGCACGCGCCGCACACACACATGCACGTACGTAAGCACGCACGTACGTACATAGTGCATGGACACGCGCCCGAGCACACAGATACACTCATGGCCAAGCACACACAATACACAGAGAGAAGAGAGAGAAGAGAGAGAGAGAGAGAGAGAGAGAGAGAAGAGAAGAGAGAGAGAGAGAGAGAGAGAGAGACAGACAGACAGTCGACAGACAGACAGACAGACAGACAGACAGATTGACACAGACAGACAAAGACAGAGACAGAGAAAGAGGGACAGAGACACATAGAGTCCAATGAAGAAACAGAGTCGGAACACAACCAAACACAGCAGACAATAGTGGCAGAAATCGATGGTGGCAGAAATCTTCCCCAAGTCATCCTTTGTTGCAGCATGTTGCAGGAAATGTATGGCACCGTTACCAGCATTGCAGGACCAACACAGACAGACTGACTGACTGACTGACTGCCTGGCTGACCGACGAACTGACGGTAAAGACAGCATAAGAAACATCTGATGCTGCCTTTACTTCATCCATACTGATTGTTTGTCGCATCCTCCTGCCATCCGCTCTCCCCCTCGTCCTGTGTGTGTGTGTGTGTGTGTGTGTGTGTGTGTGTGAGTGTGTGTGTGTGTGTGTGTGTGAGTGTGTGTGTGTGTGTGTGTGTGTGTGAACCCCCATGCCATCTTCAAGTCCCACACCACTCCAGTCCCAGACAAATGAAATCCATTGTTAGTAGACCTTGATCCCAGTTGAGAGAGTGTAATGAGAGGGTGGAACGGGGAACACTTAGTCGCGGCTTCCTTTCTCTTCTCTGCCTTTCTGTACCGGGTGGAATGCACAGAGCTTGGTCTTCTCCTATGCTTGGAACTCTGCAGGACGTCTGCCTGCTGGCCTCAACCAGCTCCAACTTCAGAGCAGCTCATCTTTCGGGGACTGGATGTAAATAAGCACTTGAGTGCTTATTCGATTATCCTCGATATAAAAGAATAAAGAAAGAAAAAAAAGGATGTATACTGGGTAATTATACTCCTGTTTCAAAGGAAATTTTCGTGTATTGCATAACTGTGTGGTGATGAGAAAGATAATTATAACAGGAAATGCACTTGCGGTGAAACTGCTTACACGGCTGTACTCTGTGCGTTCTGCTATAATAATACATCCTGGCGTCTGCAAGGCGCAAGAGATACAGGCCCCTGTTGTGTTGGTCAAGTGATTTAACAACAGTCTCAAAATCACATCCATAATTTGGATGAAGCTTAATAATACATGGAATTTATATAGCGCTATATCTTGTAAAAACAAATCAAAGCGCTTGCACTCGACCCTCACAACAAACAATCAATGACAATAAATAATGCTAGCAAATTCGAAAGCACACACACGCGCGCGCGCGCGCACGCGCACACACACACACAACACACACACACACACACACACACACACACACACACACACACACACACACACACACACACACACACACACACTTATAGAGGTTATACATTTTGACAGGGTGAATGGAATTTCAAATGTTGAAGGCAGGGACAAATAGGAGATGAAAACAGAAGACACAAATCTTAGGTTTGAAACAAGTGTGTCTTGAGGTTGGATTTAAAAGTGTCATATGTAGGCTTTTGCCGAAGGGATAGAGGGAGGTCATTCCAGATTGATGGACCAGAAATAGAGAAAGAGCGGCGGCCAACGGTAGATAGGTTGAATCTCGGAATTTTTAAGGATAAGGTATCTGCAGCCGAGCGGAGGGAACGAGAAGGTGTGTACACGTGAAGACATTCACAGAGGTAGGAGGGTGCTGTTTTGTGGAGACATTTATAACAGAGAATACTGATCTTGTAGTTAACTCTCTGTGGCACAGGCAGCCAGTGGAGAGATTGCAAGAGAGGAGTAATGTGTTCAGATTTTTTCTTTCTGAGGACCAGTCGAGCTGCAGAGTTTTGTATGCGTTGGAGAGAGTGGATAGATGATGCTGGCAGACCAGCCAAAAGAGAATTGCAATAGTCCAGACGTGAAAGAATAAGAGAAGTGACTAGTTTGGATGTTGCATTAAGCTTAACTGTGTGGTCCTGTCTTCAAACTAAGTCTCTAGCAAACTCCTAGGTAACACTTGGCCTAATGCCTCCTAATACTTAAGAACTTGGGGGAGATTCGACCCCAAACCTTATATCCAGAAATCCAGAGCACTAACTATTACACTACGGGGGCTAGTAGCAAATGTTAATTCAAACACCTACCTCCTCAGCATCTGGTTGCTGTGTATATAAAATCAGAGTTTATCTTTTAGACATTTTTATAAGCAGAGTGTGCTGGGTAGGTCAAATTTGAAGTGTGATGAATGGATGCAGGTGTCCCTTGGCTGTGCTGACTGCACTGTTTACTGACCCCTGCCCGCCATGTTCAGGATAACACTGACTGATGAACAGAACCATAAGCAGGAGGCTGAGAGAATGTGCCATGCCACTGGCAGAGGTCTACTTAAATTTTTTTATTTTATTGCAGACTGAAAAAAAACAAAAGGAAGACGGTAGACTTCTGTAAACATTCTTAATAGCCTATCTGCACAATTGTTGAAGAAGGGAGAGGTCCTCTTTTTAAAAAAAGGAAAGAAACAACAACAACAACAACGACCCCCCCCCCCCTCCTCACTGAGATTTGTGGCCTTTACATCTGCAACTGAGGCTTCTACAAGAAAGGCAGCAGTTTCTTCATCGTAATCACCATCATAGTCTGTAGAGGTCAGATACCCTTACAAGCTTACTTGTTGTGAAAGTTTGTGTTTTTGCTTCTGTTCAGTATGTCTGTTTGTTAAAGAAAATATCAGTCACGATGTCTGTCAAAGAAAAGGACAATCCTGATGCTCTATAGTGCTTCTTAACTCAGTTCAGGCCTAGAAGGAAAATGACATCACTGACTTGACAAGTTTTTTCTTGTTAACTCCCCAAGAAATCATGGGGATACTGCACAGAAATGTTCAGACGGTGTGTTTCTGGCAAAATGAGGTTGGTGGAGCTTATCTTTTCAGGTGGCAGATTGCATGCTGGACGTGACAGTGTCATCCCTGTTTCCGATGACAGCTGAAGTACTCTTCCACGAAAAGTGGAAAGGTTTTTAACCCCCCAAAAAGACAACTATAACAATAACAACAACAACAACAACACAATACTACTACTACTACTACTACTACTACTACTACTACTACTACTACTACTACTACTACTACTACTACTACACAACAACAACAACAACAACAACAACAACAACAACAATGGCCATTTTAGCGCCTTCCTTCCCTTTTATAGGGGTAGCACAAAGCACTTTGCATTATAGCACAAAAAAACAAAACAAAACCCATGTGTCCAGGATGATGCACACATAACTCATCTTGTGATATCCTAAAAAACGAAACAAAACAAATAAACTTGTAAGGGAATAGAGTGGGAACTGACCCCAGAAGGAAAATCCTCTCAAAATGGAAAACTCAGTGATGATGGCGACTCAAACTCACGCCCCTGATTACCAGAAGATGACCAGTTGGATGTTTTAACCACTGGGCTCTTATGCCCCATGGGAAGGAAAGTATAAAGAGTCAGTTGTGTTAGTGAAATAAGTTTTTCACTGTCCTTTTGAATGAAACATGATGCACACAAGTGAGTGTCGCATGCGTGCGTGCGCGCGCGCGCGCGCGCACACACACACACACACACACACACACACACACACACACTGGTTACTTGATGCGCATCACCACAAACAGCATTGACAACTGGCCAAATGGGCTGTCTGCCATGGAGTTAATGAATGGAACAGTTAGGTGGCAGTTTGGCAGTAGAGGAGTTTGTGGATAGTGGTGGCGGTATGGTAAAGGTCAAGGGCACGTGACAGGGGCTGTGGATGGTGCAGTGTTGGTGTTTCCCATGCCGAAGAGGACTGGATGGATGGTAGATGCCACGTAAGTTAAGTGCCAAGACCTGCATTAAAACATTGCTATGCTTTCAAATATCATGTTGATATTGTGACTCAGCCATTACAACCTCTCAACACTCTACTTTCAAGGAGAAAAATCTTCTGGAGTGAAGAGTATGCCTACCTATATGGCATGATACTGAAAACAGTCAAACACGCACACTTCTCCACAAATGTGTACTTAACCATCTTGCTATGATTCTCAGGTGTGATGAGTGACACAAGAGTGCAGCATACTCCGGGTGACCCCCAGAGGTAAAGAAGCTGGGGAAGCACAACAACAGCAACCACAGCAGCAAGAAAAATGTGGGTGCTATTTTTCTATGCCTTGTGAATAAACTAAATCTATTTCTGCCCACATCCATCACTACGTCTCTGGCATAGCATCTGCAGCCTGTGTGTCAGCACCCGACACTTCTTCTCCGTAGCGGAATCAGCGCTGTGTTTACTGACCGGTGCCCACACGTAAATTAGAGACTAAAAATAAAAACACACAGATACAGACACGTGCATACCCGCATGTTTACCCTCATAAAAGAGGTTGTTAGCCTACATTTGTTACAGTTCAATGTTCCGAGTTTGTATAAACACAACACACAGACACACACACACGCACGCACGCACGAACACGCACGTAGATGCATGTATACATGCGCGTATACACCTCCTGCAGGTCTGCATACGGGCAACACATACATGCAAGCGCTGAAGTATGCACGAACACACACATACACGCAGGCACTCTTACAGTGTCATTCACACAGGGCACTTGAAGTGTCTCTTCAACTCGAAGAGGAAGGAACTCAAAATACTATTGGGCACTTGACTGTGGCGGCATAGACAAATCAGTTAACAAATATGATTGTTGATACTAAAAATTCATGCTGTTGTTTCCAGTAGTTTACGGTAGTCTTCTGGAGTGTGAATTTTTAAAATCTATTTTTTCATTCCTCTGCTAAACTTCTCAGGTTACCAATGGTGCGATTTTGCGTATGCCGCTGTTTTCTCCAACAATTCAGGTAGCCGCATTCCGACCTCGGTGATGGATATAATTTGATCCTGGTCGACTCAGTCTAAAACTCATGGGTGTCGACTTTCTACATAAATTTCTGCCCAGACCAAAAGCAAGATCAGTTATTGATGTAGGCCTAAGCAAAGTGCCGAGGCCTACATTAAAATGCTGCATTGCAAAATATCGTGTTGAGATTGCTTTCAGCCATCAGATTGCCTTCAGCCATGACATAGGCCTACACTTAGCATGACAACATGCACTCATTCTCATTTGAAGGAGACAACTCCTCTGAACTCAAAATATGTCTGTCTATGTGGCGAGGTACTCGAAAAGAGTCATATACACGTACTTTTCATCCAGTGTGTACTTTCAACTTCACAGTGATTTCCAAGTAGGATGAGTGAGTGCATATT
>CM060316.1:26547999-26550499 GCA_030674155.1 Stramonita haemastoma | reverse complement strand
AGTTGGAGTATGGTTGCTTAAATGAAGAGGTACTTGTAGGCAGCCACGCACGCAAACTCCTCTCACCCAGTGTGTACTAACTCTCTGATAGTGGTTCCTGTGTGGATGAGAGGGAGTCAGAGTGCGTATTGTGAGTGGCCATATTAAAGAAGAAACAAATCATCTGAGATTGGAGTATGTATGGCTGCTTATGATTATAATGCCGACGAGGTACTTGTAAGCAGATGCACACAAACCACCCTCACCCAGTGTGTGCTAACAGTCTGACAGTGCTAACTATGCAGGATGAGGGAGACAGAGTGCATATTCTTGGGTGACCCCATTAGAGAAGAAACAAATCATCTGAGGTTGGAGTATGGCTGCTTATGATTATAATGCCGACGAGGTACTTGTAAGCAGACACACACACAAACCACCCTCCCCAGTGTGTGCTAACAGTAAAAGTCTGACAGTGATAACTGTGCAGGGTGAGGGAGGCAGAGTGCATATTCTCAGTGACCCCTGAGGTGAAGCTGAGTCAGGTGCATCAGCATAGATACATCCCCCTGCACTACCTGTATCCCACCTTGCCGGCAGCAGGGCTGGCTGTGCTGGCTACATCACTTACCCTCATCTCGCCACTGTACTGTATGTACTCCTTGTTCTAATCAACCAGCTCCAGCTCCATAGTTGAGCATGATTTCAATTTCAGCTTCTTCAGGCCTGTTTTACAAATCAAATTCTGGTTAATGTTTTAAGTCTACTTTTTTTTTTGAGAAGGGGGAGTGTGTAAAGAGAGAAGAGAGAGAGAGAGAGAGAGAGAGAGAGAGAGAGAGAGAGAGAGAGAGAGAGAGAGAGAGAGAGAGAGAGAGAGAGAGAGAGAGAGAGAGAGAGAGAGAGAGAGAGAGATTTATTTTATTTATTTATTCTTTTATATCGAGGATAACAGAATAAGCAATCATGTGCTTTTTTTCATCCGGTCCCCGTGTGTATGCAGTTTTGTAAATATTGTCATCTGTTCCCACCGGCACACGATGGCCTACTCTTACGAAAAGCGGAACAGATTTAATGTGTGCGCAAGATGTTCTGCGTGCGTTCGCACACGGGGCCTCGGTTTAAAGTCTCATCCGAAGGACTTTTGGGGAGAGTGGAGTCAGCACTGATGTTACTCCAGGAAGAAAATTTCCTCGACCGGACTCGAACCCGGGTCTTCAAATAAAGAGAGAGAGAGAGACACACACACACACACACACACACACACACACACACACACACACACACACACACACACACACACACACACACACACACACACACACAACAGGTTTGGGCTTAACATGAAAAAATGCAGGGTGTTTGGAGACCTATGTTCCTTCTTGTCTCAATTCAAAGAATATCTTTAATTAAGAATATCTTCTTTTTTTTTTTTAAAGAAAGAAGAATCTAAAACGAGCACGTTGAACATGTCACTTCGTTCAGCTGCATGACGATGACTGTGCCTCATATCAGCCCTCACCTTTTTCTCCCTCCCACCATCAGTAATGCCCTCACGTTCTCTCTCTCTTCTCTGCCTCAACCCACCCCCCACCCCACCCCACACCCCTTTCCCTAGTCCCATTTTATTATGTCCCCACGCTCCTTCATCCTTCACCCCCCCTCCTGCCCCCACCTTCTCACCGTTCATCCCGCCACTACTTTCTCTGCCAAGCGCCCTGTGTCTGTCTGCTGCCTTGTCTGTCTGTCTGTCTGCCTGTCTGTCTGCCTGTCTGTCTGCTTGCCTGTCTGCCTGTCTGTCTGCCTGCCTGCCGCTGCTGTCTGCTTGCCTGCCTCCCTGCCTGCTGTTGCTTGCCTGTCTGTCTGTCTGTCTGCTTGCCTGTCTGTCTGTCTGCCTGCTGCCTGCCTGCCTGCCTCTGCCTGTCTGTCTGTCTGTCTGTCTATCTGTCTGTCTGTCTGTCACAATGCAGTTCACAACAGCAGAGCAGGTGGGGGGACTACACACCAGTGTCAAGCCGACCCAAGGTCCCCGAGTTCACAGTCACCTCAGCGGTTTTCATTGATAACTGCTTTGAACTGTGGGGTCACAATGAGACACCTGTAGAGAAAGCATCTTCATTTTGTATGACTGTTCTGGTGGCGGTTAGTTATTCTTGGTTTTTCTTTGGGTTTTGTTGTTGTTGTTTTTTTTAAAGTACATTCTTGTTACTTTTTGGGGGGGGGGGGGGGGTTCTTTAACATTCCTGTGTGGAGTTGGAGAACAAGATTCATGAACAATGAACAATGAACAAGATTTATTCTTCAGACTTCCAGCCCCTAGAATGGGGTCAAACAAAGCGTAGCAAAAAAGACAAAGCAAAAACAAATGAAAACTTCACATGATGACTGCCAAAACATTTATCGCAAATGTGAACAAAGGTCCTAAATCAAGATAAATGGATTATTTGAAATAAATGTTTTCTTCTTAGAACAATGTTATGAAAGGCAGAAGGCCCAGAAATTCCTACCTGTATTATAACACCACTCT
>CM060316.1:26500499-26532999 GCA_030674155.1 Stramonita haemastoma | reverse complement strand
TAGCCTCTATGTCTTTCTGTGTGTATGCCTCTTTGTTAGCCTCTATGTCTTTCTGTGTGTATGCCTCTTTGTTAGCCTCTATGTCTTTCTGTGTGTATGCCTCTTTGTTAGCCTCTATGTCTTTCTGTGTGTATGCCTCTTTGTTAGCCTCTATGTCTTTCTGTGTGTCTGTCTCTTTGTTAGCCTCTATGTCTTTCTGTGTGTATGCCTCTTTGTTAGCCTCTATGTCTTTCTGTGTGTATGCCTCTTTGTTAGCCTCTATGTCTTTCTGTGTGTATGCCTCTTTGTTAGCCTCTATGTCTTTCTGTGTGTATGCCTCTTTGTTAGCCTCTATGTCTTTCTGTGTGTATGCCTCTTTGTTAGCCTCTATGTCTTTCTGTGTGTCTGTCTCTTTGTTAGCCTCTATGTCTTTCTGTGTGTATGCCTCTTTGTTAGCCTCTATGTCTTTCTGTGTGTCTGTCTCTTTGTTAGCCTCTATGTCTTTCTGTGTGTATGCCTCTTTGTTAGCCTCTATGTCTTTCTGTGCGTATGCCTCTTTGTTAGCCTCTATGTCTTTCTGTGTGTATGCCTCTTTGTTAGCCTCTATGTCTTTCTGTGTGTCTGTCTCTTTGTCAATTTCTCTGTCTCTCTCTCTCTCTCTGTGCTTGTCTCTTTGTTAGTCTATCTGACTGTCTGTCTCGTGGTGTCTCTCTGTCTGTTTGCCAGTTTTTGCTTGTCTTACCAGCTCTCAAAGAAACATGCACACCCAAGAGGCAGAGAGTTGAGTGCTGAGGAGTGCACAATAGGCTTAGTGTGTGCCTGCCTGACAAAGGAACAGAACGCTGTCCTACTTTGGTGGCCTCCATGGCAAGAATGGAACAGATGCAGCCATGCTGAAAACTCCTCGATAGTGGAGTGTGGCCCCTGATTCTGGCTCCTGGAATGCTGACATCAACACTGCCCCCCCCCCCCCCCCCCCCCCCCACACACACACCATTTTTTTAACCTCTCTTCTTCCAACCCTCAATGTACAGTCAGCTTTTAGTCAGTCTCTGCTGCCTGGTCTGTATTCTAGGGTAGAAATCGATGGCTGATTTGATCAGGCTTGACCCATCAATCTGTTCTTGCTGTTGACGTTTCTATACGTTAGTTTAGGTTCAGTCCTCTCTCTGTCTCTGTTTCTGTGACTGTCTCTGTCTGTCTCTGTTTCTATGTATCTGCGTGGTCTAGTCATCCATCTGTTTGTTTGTTTGCAGGTCTGCTGTCTGAAGTCTGTCTTATTAGCAGAAAGTAAGAGAAAGGGGAAAAAGGTGTTCCCATGACTTAAATGGTCATGGGGGAAGCAAGGCGTTAGAGATCTCAGTTTCTGCAAGGGCCAGCATATTGAGGGAGACACCCATCTCCTTTCCCTCACTGCTTTACCTTCCCTGACCCTAAAGAGGGCATGTGCCCATTTACAGCTGACTGAACTGGGAGACTGTACTGAAGCCAGGGCGTACAAACAGTCAACCACGTAAGAGGTAACCATGCTCAACGCTGCTTAACTCTAGCTTGGGGAGAGCAAGTGCTTTGATCATTAAGCTATCCCGTCCCCCCCCCCCCCCCCCCCAACAGAAAACAAACTAGCCTCCAAAACCACATGTATCCCAAATATTGAGGAAATACCAAACATGGTTTAGTTTATAATGCAATTGGCAATGTAACTGGCCCAGTTGTCCGCATGGTTTGGGGCCCCTGACAGGAACCAGTCAGATGCACCCATGCCTGAGAACTGATCCATTGTGGAAAACTGATGGAGAACTGATCCATAATGGTGAACTGATGGAGAACTGATCCATAGTGGAGAACTGATGGAGAACTGATCCATGGTGGAGAACTGATCCATAATGGAGAACTGATGGAGAACTGATCCATTGTGGAGAACTGATCCATGATAGAGAACTGATCCATTGTGGAGAACTGATCCATGATGGAGAACTGAGCCATGATGGAGAACTGAGCCATGATGGAGAACTGAGCCATGATGGAGAACTGATCCATGATGGAGAACTGAGCCATGATGGAGAACTGATCCATGATAGAGAACTGATGGAGAACTGATCCATTGTGGAGAACTGATCCATAAGGAGAACTGATGATTAACTGGTCTATGATAAAGAACTCATCCATGCTGGAATGTGGCTGCTGATTCTGGCACAGGACTGGCTTGTCTGACTCTGACATTAAGAAGTCCCATCCCTTTTCATCCCCCCTTTCCCCTCCCCCCCCCCTTCTTGAACACTCCTCTACACAATCAGCTTTATTGTCCGAGCAGCTTGGACAGTAAAGTAGGGCACAAATCGATGACTGATTTGACCAAGCCTGTTTTTCTCTCCCCCACCCCCACACATTGTTGCTTTGGTTATTTTTGTGATTGAGTCTCTTTGTAAATCTGGCTTTTGTCTCTGTCTGTATTTATCAGTCTGTCTCATTTCTGTCCCGGTCTATGTCTGTATCGTTTTAACCATCTTTCTACCTGCCTGCTTGTCTATCTGACTTACTTACTTGCTTGCCTCTCTGCATACTTGAGGTGTCCCTTCAAACAAAATTTTCATCAAGAAAAATGCCACCACCACCACCACCACCAAAAAAAAAAGACCCCCCCCCAAGCTTCACCTTGACAGAAACTGTCCATTCGTTTAGCCTATTTTGTCTTTTGGTCTGTCTGTCTGTCTGTCTGTCTGTCTGTACCTAATTCTCTATCTGTAAGATTTGTCTGTCTGTTTGTCCGTCCATCTGTCTGCCCCTACCTATTTCTCTATCAATCTGTCTGCCCCTTCCTATTTCTCTATCGATCTGTCTCTGCCTAACTCTCTGTCTGTCTGATCAGTCTGTCTCAGTGTTTGCAACAGAAAGCAAACCAGCCCCAAGGGATCCTACATATCTTCAGGGCCTAAAGCAGAGTGCTTCAGAGAGCAAAACGCTCTTGGTGTGTGTGTGTGTGTGTGTGTGTGTGTGTGTGTGTGTGTGTGTGTGTGTGTGTGTGTGTGTGTGTGTGTGTGTGTGCGCGCGCGCGCGCGCGCGCGCGCGTGCGTGTGTGTTTGTATGTATGTATGTATGTATGTATGTATGTATGTATGTATTGTGTATGTGTGTATGTGTGTATGTGTGTATGTGTGTATGTGTGTGTTGTGTTGTGTGTACGCGTGTGCGTGCGTGCGTGCGTGTGTATGTGTTGTGTTGTGTGTACGTGTGTGCGTGCATGTGTTTGTGCGTGCGTGTGTGTGTGTGCACGGTAAGGAAACATGCCTGGCAGTATGCCCGCCATTCTCCCTCAGGGCCCCCCCCCCCCCTCTCTCTCTCTCTCTCTCTCTCGGCCCTGTGAGGAAGCAGTGGGATGCAGCCATGCCTGAAAACTCATCAATAAGGGAATGCAGTGACGGATTCTGCCTGCAGACTAAAGTCATGTAACCTGTCTATCTGATGCTGACATCAGGAACATGAGTATCCTCCTCCCCTCCAGCACCCATCTACTCCCCCCCCTCCTCCCCCCCCCCCCCCACATCTCCCCCTCCTACTCCTCTTCAATACAAATCAGTGTTAATACTCTTCCACAAATTTGGGCGGTATGGTAGTAAAGTTGATGATTTGGCAAATCCTGACTCCTCATACTTTTGTCAGATTTTCCTCTTTCTTCATTTTTGGTCGTCTATTTCTTTGCCTGTATGTCTGTCCTTTTCTCTGTCTATCTCTGTATGTCTATCTCTGTCTGTATGTCTGTCTATCTCTGTCTGTATGTCTGTCCATTTTTGTCTGTATGTCTGTCCATCTCTGTCTGTATGTCCGTCTCTGTCTCTATTTCTGTCCATCTCTATCTACATGTCTGTCTCTAAACATCGGTCAAACGGTCGATCTGTGTGGGTGCCTGCCAGTCTGTCTGTCCATCTGTCACTCTGTCTTTAACTGCACAAAGCAACACAAAAAAGTCCCCCCCCAAAAAAAGTACGTAGATTATTCTTTAGGGCTGTGTCCAGGCTGGGAATGCTGAGGAGAGTTAAATGCGCACTGTACATGCTTGGCACAGTGATTGACCCAGCTGTAGGCGTAGTGTCCCATACTGGTGTGAGGTGAGGTGAGGTGAGGGTCCTGTACTGACCAGCATGGATCAGAGACAGGCAGCCAGGCCTGAACCTCGTCCCTGAGGAATGGGGCCCCTGACTCTGACACGGGACCAGTCTGTCTGATGCTGACATCAAGGATGCATCCTTCCTACAGCACTGATACCCTCCTCCTTCAACCTCCCCCCCCTCCATGTCCCATTTTTCCCATCCCTCTTCTGCACAGTCATTGTGTTGTGTATTCAGTCTCTGCTGCGTGGATAGTGCTTGTGGACTCCATACAAGTCGATGGATGATTTGACTGATTTCTTCTCTCTGTCTCTCTGTCTCTGTCTCTGTCTCTGTCTGTCTGTCTGTCTGTCTGTCTGTCTGTCTGTCTGTCTGTCTGTCTGTCTGTCTGTCTGTCTCTGTGTGTGTGTGTGTGTGTGTGTGTGTGTGTGTGTGTGTGTGTGTGTGTGTGTGTGTGTGTGTGTGTGTGTGTGTGTGTGTGTTCGCACAAAGCCCAGTTTTCCTCCTTCCCCATCTTTTTACACACACACACACACACACACACACACACACACACACACACACACACACACACACACACAGAGTGATAGATCATCCTTAACTCTACCTTCCCCCCTCGCTCCCCCTTCGCCCCCCCCCCTCCCGCCCTGCCCTGTTCCCGCCCCCCACCTGCCAACCTTTTCTCCCTTCTTCATAGTACATCTACTATAATTATACTCTTTCTTCCGACGTGGGCCATCCAAGGCAACAGTAGCTGCAGTAGCCTACTGGCCGAACAGAACGAATAGATTGAAAAGACTTCTTATCTAGGAGAACATTTTAATTTATTTTCCCTGAATTCAGGGTGTAGTCGGAAGGGGATGATGGGGGGAGGGGGGGGAGGACCTTGGTGACAGTGTGTGTGTGTGTGTGTGTGTGTGTGTGTGTGTGTGTGTGTGTGTGTGTGTGTGTGTGTGTGTGTGTGTGAGGTGTGTGGTGTGGTGTGGTGTGGTGTGGTGGTGTGTGTGTGTGTGTGTGTGTGTGTGTGTGTGTGTGTGTGTGTGTGTGTGTGTGCCGCATTCCTGCAAGGTGGGGTGACGCTCATTCATCTTCCTCACCTCAAAGCCGCTTACCGCCTCCCCTACTACCTACCTACCTGTGGGCACAGAAGCTGACCTTGTTCAGTCAGTTTTCTGTCCTCTTCTATCTACCAAGTGTCAAAAGTGTCAGTTGAGCAGAATGGCGGGATTGTTGGTGTGATGGGTTTGGTTCTGTCTGGTGTGGGGCTGTGGGAATAGGATGGTCTTGGTGTAGATGTGGTGAGGTGTAGTGTGGGATTGCATGGTGTGGTCTGGTGTGGTGTGGTGCGGTGCGGTGTGGTGGGGTGTGGTATGATGCAGTGTGATGTGTTATGTCTGGTCTCAGGTGCTACATGCTGTATTGTAACACCAAAGTGGGTCAAAGGGAAGTGATAGGCAGGCAGGGTTCTTTGATGTGCATTACAGGGCTCAGTTTCCCTGTCACACGGTATGAGGTCTTGCAGCACACGGACTGTTCCCTATAAGCCAATGCATTCTACATCAATCACTGGGCCCAGGCTCCGCAAACAGCCTAAGCCCGGTGTTCCACAGCAGTGACCGATGGTGTCATGAGGCAGTGATGGCTGCACAGTCCTGAATCCATCATCTTCAGGGCACAGGGCTGTCAGGGTCCCCTGTATAGATCTACAGGCTGTGTGCAGAAAGTGCACTGTTGGCGGCACAGTCAGTGAAGGACAAGTAGCCTGGTACCAGTCGCTGGTCAAATGATAGAAACTAGCAACTTGAGATTCCGACGTAGCTGTCAAGTCTTCAGGGGTGCTCCCACAGGTCGCCAGACTATGGGACGGATAGATAGATAGATAGATAGATAGATAGATAGATAGATAGATAGATAGATAGATAGATAGATAGATAGATAGATAGATAGATAGATAGATAGATAGATATTTAGTTAGATATAGAAAAGTGTTCTATGACATGTTGCAGATCACGTGAATCTTTCCTGCCTTGGAAGAAACTATGGAAGGAATAGAATCTTATCAGTACAAGCCCATGTTTTTTGTTATTTTTTTCATATATCATATGGGACTTATGTAACTGTACTGCAGAATAGAACATAGGACAAACACAAAAAAGCATGGTGTATCTCCCTCTCCCAGCATAAGATGCATACTCTGTATGTGTGTGTGTGTGTGTGCGTGCGTGCGTGCGTGCGTGTGTGCGCGCGCGCGTGCGTGCGTGCGTGTGTGCGTGCGTGCGTGCGTGCGTGCGTGCGTGCGTGCGTGTGTGTGTGTGTGTGTGTGTGTGTGTGTGTGTGTGTGTGTGTGTGTGTGTGTGTGTAAACCACCAATTCCTAACGTGCACGTTTGATTTGTAAATGCTTTTATATGCAATGGGAACTAAGGCAGGGTGGATCTGCGCTTTGATTTGTTTTTGCAAGATATAGCGCTATTTTAAATTCCTTTTAAATATTTTATTATTATTATTATTATTATTAATTATTATTTTTATTATTATTTTTTATTATCATCTGAAACTTTGTTTTGCCGGGAAGATCATAGAATCCCTACACTTAATTCACCAGTCGCTATTGCCGGATTTGAACTATGACCTCTGGATCCGGGGAAATTTGGAATTTCATAGCCTACACCCTTCACTGGGCAACAACTCCCATCTTTGTCTAGCTTAAAACGCCATAGCTAAAAGGAGCAGACGTCAGCAGCCAGCCACCACTGTTTATCTGTCGGAAGTAGATTGGGGTTGGGAAAGCCCTGGGGGGGTGGGGGGGAGGAAGGAGGTGGGTATGGGGACAATCTTGCCTGTGTAAGTGCACACAAAACTTTCGTGAGTCATTCATTGAACATCATCACTGAGCTGCTCATGCACTCCTAACTTGAAAACTAGGCCTGTCCTTTAAATCAACAGATACCAAACGTATTTTTTAAAAGTTTGGATTGAAAAACCCGGTTTTGCCACAAGTGTCAAGTCAAGTCAAAAAGACGCAATCACCCATAAAAGGCAATTACAATAAAGTGTGCGGATTTAGAATGTTTAAAATAATTATCGTACAATCTAAATAGGAGAGGCAGGGACCATACAAAAGAAGCCTGATATTCTAGTCACATCCCTCTATGTCAGTGAAAAGAAAAAAAGGAGTAATTAAACTTAATGCCTTGAGGGCCAGCAGGTTTTCAACTGTAATTATCGCGTAGCCGGATGCGCAAGTGTTATCAGCAACTGTTTGGGAGCGTCGAGTGTGTGGGTGTGGTGTGTTGGCTGTTGGGGTTTTTGGGTTGTTTTTTGTTGTTGGTTTTTTGGGGGTTGTGGTGTTTGTGGTGTTTTGTTGTGGTGTGGTAATGGTTTGGGTTTTGGGGATGTGGTTTGTGGTGGTCTGGTGTGGGTTGGGGTGGCGTTTGTGGTGTTGTGGGGGTTGTGGTGTGGGGGTGGTTATGTGGGGTTGTAGTTTGGGGGGGGGGTAGCGGTGCTCGACAGACTGGTGAGACAGGAGGGTTTGAATGGCTGGTTTTTTGGGGAAGGGGGGTTTTTGTTTTTTGAAAATTAGGGTTCCATATATCTTTTTTTTGTGTGTTTTAAAAAAATTGTTTTGGGTTTGGGGGCAACTAATATCCCGATAGTTTGTAGTGGTAGTTCCCGAAAAAAAGCGTCCCCTGAGGAAAGGGGAGGAGTAAAAGGGGATTATTGGGTTAAGTGTGTGCTGTGTTTTTGTGTATTGTTTGTTTTTAGGTTTAACCCCTGTAGTTCCCCCCTTTATTGGGCCTGTTTCCCCTTTAAAGGGGACCTGTGGCCAAAATCATCCCCTGCATGGGGGATGCTTTTTCTTTCTCGTGGCTCTTTCCTCAAAAAACCCTTCGTTTGGACCCCGCAGGAGAAAAAAAGCTTGGCTGGGGTTTTATTTTTTTTTTTTTTTTATAATTTATTAAAAATTTATTATTATTTTGTGTGTGTGTTGTTGTGTTGTTGTTTTGTTTTTGTTTTGGAACATATACATTGCAATATGCAACCCTTACAAACGCCACACTGTTTTTTGCAAGATTTTTCATGATGAGACCCAATTGGGGGTTTCAGGACGCACCACACACACAACCCCACACACACACCACACAACACACACGCTGGGGGGGCACCAAAACATATCCAACAAATTCATACGCACCACACCCAAACACACAACACACCACACACCCCCAACACACACACACACACACACCACCAACCAAAACACAAAAACACACACACGACGCCGGCAGGCTAAAAAAATTTTGAAATCTGTCATGGTCATTCAATTGCAAGGGGCAAAAGGGGGAAAATCCTGGGTTATATAAATAGTAGCTTATTCCCTGTTGTTTCTCCTATTTTTACTAGAGCCTTTAAAATCTGATCTCACTGTATTAACCATTTGTTTTTTGTTGTAAGATTGTTTTTATGTAGTTTTTTGATTTTTGTACTGTTTTTATTTTAAAAGTATTTTTATTTTTTATTATTGAGATTTTTTTGAAGAAATGGGCCCCTCTCTCTGGGGGGAATGTGTGGCAACAAGGAAAAAACCCCCTAGTCTATCCTTGTGTTTGTTTTCCCGTTTCACTTGTTTTTTTCTTCATGGCTTTTTTTCTACAGAATTTTTCAGGGAAAATTTTGTTCCATGATTTAAATGAGTTTGCACAAGGGTGACTGTACAGTTCAAACACCCCCGACACCCCTGCAAGGTTGCGGGACACTTTACCTTACCCTCCCTACTCTATTACCCTACCCCACTCTATCCCCCTTACCATCCCCTAATCTACCCTCCCTCACTCTACCCACCTACTCTCCCCTTTCCCCCCTTGAGCCCGAGCCAAAAAATTCAGGAATTCATGCTGGGATATGTTGAAGGATAGAATCGCAAGGCTACTATCAGGACAGGAAAAGGGCCCCCGCACATACTCCCTTGTGCAGGCTACTTATACTAGGTCCCTGTCGCTTACTTACTTACTATACTATACTATACATACTAACTTACATATTTTCATACTATCTAACTATACTATACATACTATACTGTGCGGCTTTCACTTCGTTGTTGCCTTGAAAAATAAATGAGAAATAAGAATTAGTGAAAAAAAAGAAAAAAATAAGATTTTATAGGGTTTGTTTGTTTGTTTGGTGTTTTTGTTGTGTGTGTGTGTGTGGTGTGTGGTGGGTGTGTGTGTGTGTGTGTGTGTGTGTGTGTGTATGTGTGTTGTGTGAGTGGTGTGTGTATGTGTGTGTGTGTGTGTGTGTGTGTGTGTGTTGTGTGTGTGTGTGGAGATCAGAATGATCAAGGTGGGAGCAGTCATGCTGAGACATCACAGAGAGAGAGAGAGAGATTGATTGATTGATTTTTTTTTATATCGAGATAATGGAATAGACTCTTGTGCTTTTTAATCAGTCCGTGTGTATGCAGTTTGTAAATGTCATCTGTTCCCACGGCACACGAGGCTACTCTTACGAAGAGGGAAAGGTTAACGTGGTGCGCAAGATGTTTCTTGCAAGTTTTAATCTCATCGGCAAAGAGAGAGAGAAGTGCTAGATGACGTATGAGAGGTGGAAGAGTTGATCAGACGACAGACAGACAGACAGACAGACAGACAGACAGACAGACAGAGAGAGGCTCACAGTTTTTATTCTGCACAAGATTAGTGCTTGTTCCTTAAGACTGAACACACACACACACACACACACACACACACACACACACACACACACACACACACACACCTCTCTTTAAACAACAACAACAACAAACAACTACAGCACCATCAGCAGCAGCAGCAGCAGCAGTCAACAACAATAAAAGAAAAAAAAACCCTGATAGCAGGAGTCGGCCTGATTGCTTCTTTTCATGTATTTTTCCTTGTCAAGTCATAAACGGCATTGTTGTGTTGCTTAGCACTTCTCTGTGCTGCCTGACATTTGATCGCATTTTCTTGCGTTGTGAGTAATTGAACTGTATTGGTTTGTTGCCGATATCGCATTGCTTTGTATTGTGTTCTGCAGGACTGGAATATCATTGTTTTGTATAGTGTGGTATTATATTGCATTGTTTGTAATATTGTATTATATTTAGTGTGTTTATTGTATTGTGTTGGCACAACATTTTTTATGAAAAAACTTCAGGTTTTACTCTCCCGGAATTTTTTGGTCAGACTCTACGGGCAAAGCTGTCTTGTGCTAGTTCTTTTGATGCGCCAATGCAAGTGTATACGGTCCCTAGCTTGTGATCTTGCAGAAAGACCAGCATCCAGATTCCTCCATGCAACTCTAGCTGAAGGGCTCGAAGGAAAAATGAATGGTCTCTGCGTTGATTCAGTCCATGGCAAAAGACTGGATCCCAACTGCTTTTATTTTGCGGGGGGGGGGGGGGGGGGGGGGGGGAGGGCAGCGTTTACTATGTGGAACAGCAAATCACTGAAAAACAAACCTGAACAAAGCGGAGACTTTTAAGACCTGCACAGCTAATGAACGGTTGGTTAGCTTCACTCGTTTACCTATTATTAGTTCATGTGAACAATGACTATAGACACACTGAGCTACGAATAGGTGACCTAGTGAGTTAATTCCTTCCTTTTTGCTTTACCCCTAGCAAAATATGTGTTTGTTTCAGGGCTGTTCTCTTATCTTCACCTCTTTCCAGCAGAACATTCAGTTTAAATTTTTAGGATCCAATTTTTCTAAGGAGGCATTACACCTAACAGGATATTCTACATGACTAAGCGAGAACCTATTAGGTCTACATCAATCAGTCGTCAGATGCTTCGTACCAATGGATGCATGCTGTATGTGTTTAAGTCACCCATAGCGTAGCACCACCACACTTGGTTTTCTCTTTCACAAAGGAAGATCAATGAAGTTTTACCGTGTCAGAGTTGAAGTAGGTGCATTCACACACAAGTCATGTCACGTTATTTTCATGTGAAAGACTGGATCCTAGAATATCAATAAATACTGAGAGGAAGAAGTCAGTATGTGCTATATCTATTGTTCACGCTTCTCATAATTCTAAATCCCCTTGTGATGAACAGGTGTGGAACATGTATTTGTCATATCAGTTGTGGTTTAACATGGCGTCTGTGATGACAAAGCCAACCATCTTTGTATGGTGGGTAAATGAGAAAAATTGGGGGGGGGGGGGGGGGGAGGATTGAGCGGATGACCTTGACTATTCAGGACTGACAATTACATTGTGGTCTTCAACCATGTTGTCTGACATTTACACATGTTGTCAGTGGATGTAAATGGATGGTGCATTCCTATCATGCTTGAAACTATTCATAAGGAAAGATAAGCCCATAGCTCATTGGCACTCAGTCTGACTGCTGAAAATATAAAAAAATATATATTATATATATATATATTTATAAGAGTTCATTTATTAAGCAGACTGGTTTTAACCGTGGGACTGTTCATGTCCATGTTTACTGAGTTCTCACCGAATTGTTTCCCATGCTGTCAATGTAACATTATTCACTGGTGTCATGGTTGAGTGGTTTTAAGGCTTTCAAACTCCAAAAATCGCAGGATTGACCCGAGGAGGATCCCTGGTCGATTAAGGAGGACAGTTTTACGATCTCTCAGGTCAGCATATTTGGACCTCTCGTGCGTTAGCCCCCCCCCCCCCCCCCCCCCCCCCCCTTTCAGCTTAGATCTATCTATATGTAGATCAAGTAGCCTACACACATGGGGCCTTGGTTTATCGTCTTATCTGAAAGAATAGCACCCATACCGCCACTCACAGCCTAGCAGATGGATAACTTAGCCTACCTGTCTGGATTTGGACGGGATTCAAAAGGTTGCAAGTTATATCAACAACCGTTTTAACTGGCTATCATTGAAGAAACCGTCCTTCAAATGAGTCTAATGCATGTTAGATTTTTTTCACTTTTCCGTTATAAATTGTTTTTAAAATCTGCCAGCCATATTACCAAAGTAGGCTTTGACTTTCAACTTAAAAAAGAAGAAGAAGGAAGGTGGCAGTACTGTTAAGACATTCAACTGCCTATCAAGTAAACCATGAGGTTCTGGGTTCGTTTCCCGGCCTTGTCCTTTCTTCCCAGTTGGGCCGTAAAATCGAATTGAATGTCAACGTCCTTCAGATGAGACTTATAAACCGAGGCCCCGTATGCAGGGCATGCAGAACATCTTGCACACACGTTGAAAAACGCTGTTCCCCTTTTGGAACAGTAGGCCATTGGGTGCCGGTAGGAACGGACGACAAAATTCTCTAACACGCATGTACACATGTGTGTTTAGATGAGGAAAAAAAGGGAAAAGGAGAAGCTGAAAGAAAAAAAAATTTCATCTTGAAAAACAAAACAAAATCTGAAATAAATCACAAACTGTTTACTTGACAAATTGATGAATAATTAAAAAACAAAAACAAAAAACCAACCAACCTAACAACAACACACAAAGAAACCAACAAAACTAATATTCAAATTCTCGTTTAAAGTTGAGGAGAAGTAAAATGTACCGTTCCTTATGTAGGCTACAAGTGAAAGGATTCAGCTACTGCTGAGCAACCCCCTAACTAGGCTACTTGAGTAGGCTGCTTCTGTGGTGGTGAGAGTAGCACGGAAAAGACGAAAAGACGAGTAGGTGGAGCCAGTAGCCTATCCTATCTTTCTCCCATCAGGGTCTACTGTGGACACAAGTAATAGGCCTACTCAAGGTAGCTGGGGGTAGCCTAGTCCTACACCCACCAACTACAAGGCAAGCCTCAGTCAGTCCCCGTACTAAGCCCCTCCGGCCACTGTGTTCAACAATGCCCGGGCCTTTTGTCCTGGGCAGTCTGTGCTTGTCCGGGCTGGGCTACCGTTTGACTTCGCACCATGTCAAAGTGTCACCACGGTCTGCCAACGTAAACGTTGAGACACAGGGTGGGGTGCAAGAGGGGGGGAAGGCGGGGGCAGGGGCGAAAAGAGAGAGCGAGAGAGAGAGAGAGAGAGAGAGAGAGAGAGAGAGAGGGGGGGGGGGGGGGGGTATAAATTCAAATGGGCTTAAGTCCTTTTCTGTAGGGGGTCACACGTTCAACAATCAGCTATAAACATTTATCAACAGATTACACAGTAGCGTCATGCAAGAAAACTTTGAAATATGCAGCTGCTGAGAGAGAGAGAGAGAGAGAGAGAGAGAGAGAGAGAGAGAGAGAGAGAGAGAGAGCCATGGGTTGGTCAATTTAAAATTACTTGCTGAGAACTACAGAAAGGAGAAAGAAAGTAAGAGACTGCAGGAAAGGAACATTGGAATATGAAGGATAGGCGTATTCCATTAAAAAAAAGAAGTTTATTTGTTGTTGAATCAGTCAGTACCTTAGTGACATAATGGGGAGACTTGGGATGTGGGTTACAGGTTGATTGATAAATTTCCAGGACGCGTGTCAGTTTTTGTGAAAAATGGAGGGTAGACTTAGGAAGCACAAGCCCAACAAGCAGTAAGAATTTATTAATTTTTCAAACATCTTTGTCAGTCCCATACTGAGAATCCGTCATACACTGTCCCCCCTCCCCCCAAAAAAACCCCAAAACAACAACCCCCCAACCCCCCCAAAAAAAACAAAAAAACAAAACGACAAACAGTAACAACCCAACAACAAAAAAACACCCAACAACCCTCACCCCCCCCCCCCCCCCCCACAAAAAAAACAAAACAACAAACAGTAACAACTCAACAACAAAAAAAACACCCAACAACCCTCACCCCCTAACCCCCCCCCCCCAACAAACAACAAACACAACAACAAAACAACAACCAAAAAAAACCCAACCCAAAACAAACAGCAAACTAAGAACCCAACAAAAACACACACACACACACACACACACACACAACAACAAATGAAACAACACACCAAACACAAGTACAGTAAGAGCAACCATATAACCCGGATTTTCTGGATAGTATTCCTAAGTTACTAACAAAGGGCAGGTTAGTATTGACTTGCAAGCAATAAACTGAATGCAGAGGCCACAAGACAATACAACATGATAGTTAATTTGGGATAGATCACCCAGCAGTTTTGTGAATATTTTGAGAAAGTCATCACCAAAATTTAAGTGTTATTCATACTGTAATTAGGACGCAGCAGCTCAATAAGTCATACACATGTTGTCCATCTATATACAGCTTATGGAGTTTGAAAACATCAACACTAACATCATCAACAACAATAAAATCAAACAATAACTAGATAACACCAACAACCAAAGAAATGGACAATTACACTAACAACAAATCCAAATGTTTTAAATTCGCCCCCAACAAAACGAAGCAACTAAAAACCCAACCAAAACAACAACATAAATCAAATAGAGACCAAAAAACACAAGCAACCAAGCAAAATGCCTAACAAAACAGCAAAAACAAACAAGGAAAAATCGAAAAGTAACAATAAAAAAAAAAGTAAACAAACCCCCTCGATGGGACCAGAAAAACAAAGAAAGGAACAAAGAAACAAAAAGGAAAAGACGCAAACAAAACTCGTTGTTTGGAGTTAGATTACAAATATTTATCTGCAAAAGACAAAGCAACACAGCCAGGCATAACAAATTTCAGCTGACTGCACAACTGGGGGATTTATCACGTGAATGTAAGTGGTGCATTTCGATTCATGTCAAATTTAGACGCTTGGAATGCACGCACGCGCGCGCGCGCACACACACATACACATCATACCACACAGTTATGAATAGTTATTTGGGGGAACAGCCCCCCCCCCCCCCCCCCCCCCCCCCCCCCCCCCCCATAGATTGCAAAACACGCGCGCGCGCGCGCGCACACACACACACACACACCACACACACACACACACACACACACACACACACACCACATGCGTGCGTATAATTATAAAACAGTATCATCCTCAATCCGGTGCCAAGATTTATCTAGCTAAAAATAATGAGGAATAGAAGTAGACTAACAGGTCTCTTTTCAGATTGAATTGTTCAATCACCGTACTCGCCGACCCTGAACTGACTGATGACATTCATACCAATTCCCGGTACAGCACACATCTTAATTTTGAACTGACCCCTTATTGATGGGAACAGGTCAAAGCAAACAAACTGCTTACTTTTTCGCAGAAAGAATTGCGTGGGGAATTCCATTTTCATCGATGAGGCATAGCAGCTGAGCTCATCACCTTATTGACGTCACTGATCATCATTTGGGTGCTAAAAAGGAACATTTAGGAGAGAGATAGAATTGACGTCCGCTTGTTTTGTCGGATCATGAATAAATTATCAAAAAGGTGGGACATTTTGGAGGTTTGAGATGATCGCCTGTGGTCCGCCTTGTGTATGGTTCACTATGCCTTGCCTACTAACGGTTCTCCGCCTCCGCCTCCCCCAGGCGTGTGTGCTAGGCTCCAGTGCGGCCTACTGGCAATGTCACGTGATTAACGGCAGCCATTCATTGAGAAGGCCGGCTACTGGGCCAGCCTATCGGTAGGCTCTGTAATACACTGTTTGGGAAGTTGCACAGAATCTGTGTTGCATGTGGAAAAGATTTCCAATGGATTTCCTTTAGTGGAGTATATCTGGGGGATTTCGTTTGTGCTGCATATGGTTTTTCAGCATTTTTTTTAATTGCCGTGTTTCTTTGTGACCTGTTGCGGAACTGTCTGTCGGTCTCTGTTGGTTCGTAGCTAACTGCTAGTCATTCAAGATGGCTGCGGATTTCGAAGGTGCAGCGGGTTTGAGCGCCAGTGAACTTCGTTACCTGGCGATTGACAGGAGTCTCGTCAACGATCCTGCTATTCAGGCGGAATGGGCATCCAAAAAACAGATATGGGTGCCAGACGAAAGCAATGGCTTTGTTTCTGCCTGCGTCAAAGGCGAAAAAGGAGAACAGTTCGAGGTGCAAGTAGAGGAGAGTGGAAAGAGAATGTTGGTACACCGCGACGACATTCAAAAGATGAATCCACCAAAATTTAACAAAGTTGAGGACATGGCAGAATTGACTTGTTTAAACGAAGCATCAGTGTTGCACAATCTGAAAGACAGATACTTTTCAGGCTTAATTTATGTAAGTATGAGTGATTTGTGTCAGTGATTCTGCTACAAGAATGTCACAGATCGTGCTCAGACTGTAGTGCTATCTCGATTAGATATATATCCTGAAGATCTACTGAATGTGGGTTGACACTAGGCCTAATATCAGTTAGGCCCTAAAGGATCAACAACAACTTCATTATTCACCGACAGAATATTACACTCCATTGCATGTGTACAGCATTGAAAACAAATATTACAACACAAGATCAGTCTTTTTGAGAGCAATATTACAATTATTAGGCTAGATCTATACTAAAGATACTGGACATAGACCTACATCACTAGGTCTATGTTTCTGGTAAAATAAAAAGCCTGTAGTAATACAAATTATACAAAATCAGTCACAAAAATATGTATAATTATACAAATCAGGCATGCATCATTTCAATTTTCATCCTCCCACTAAGTTGACTAAAGAAAATCAATAATGACAGGGTCACCCAGCTTTTGCACAATTGCTCATTGTACTTGTAGAGACTGTAAGCAGTGAAAGCACTTGTTGACAGTACATGTGTGAAAATGAATGCCAATATTCTATACTGATATAGCAAAACAGTGTACTGTGAGGAAAACTTTAGTCACAGTTGAGTTTGTTACATAACTATCTTATGTGGAGTGACAAATATGCATGTGTATACATGCTCTTATAGTTTTCCCTTTGCACAGTTAATGAATATATTTGCACAGTGACACATGCAGGTGTTTTTTTTTTTTATTATTGTGAACACACTAGCATTTAAACAAGCACTGAAAACTGCAGCCTTTCAACTTCCAGCTTGTGCTTTAGCCAAGTTTAGGGCAGTACACGCAATGATGCATGCAGCATACATACTTACATGTACATGCACATTCACGTCCACACAAAGACATCCAACAGAGCAATGGTCTTTTAACATGTGTATTCTAGCACATGTGCTCACACACACACACACACACACACACACACACACACACACACACACACACACACACACACACAACACACATATACACACGCTGAAGCTCAACACACCCAGTCCCACTTCACACACGCACACAAACACATGCACGCACACACACACACACACACACACACACACACACACACACACACACACACACACACACACACACACACACACACACACACACAACACACACACTGACACACACTCCCATGTACATGTGCATGCATGCACACACGCATGCACATACATGCATGCACACGTGCACACACACACACACACACACACACACACACACACACACACACACACACACACACACACACGAATACACACAAAGTACACACAAAGTACACACACGTGCATATGTACACACCTCTACACATACATGTACACAAGACATACCCATGTGCATATATACGCAGTGCACACACCACACACACAGTACACTCACAGTACACACACACACACACACACACACACACACACACACACACACACACACACACACACACACACACACACAACTATACAAACAGTACACACACACACACACACACATACACAACACACACACACACACACACATTTCTCTCTCTCTGTCTCTCTGTCTCTCTCTTTCTCTGTCTGTTTCTCTCTCTCTCTCTCTCCCCTCTCTCTCTCTCTCTCTCTCTCTCTCTCTCTCTCTCTCTCTCTCTCTCTCTCTCTCTCTCTCTCTCTCTCTCTCTCTCTCTCTCTCTCTCTCTCTCTGTATTCATTCTATGAATTGTGTATTCTACATTGCATGATACTTTAATAGTTACCACCAGTAAATTTTCAGGTAGAAATTTTAGCCCTTAGCCCAATGCAGGAAATTCTCTCCCACAAAGAAGATGGCTGTCAATGAGTGTTCGAAAAAAAAGGAAACAAAATTTAGGATACAACTTAACTCTTGAAACAGAAGTGAAATATATAAAATAGAGGTAAAATACATTTTCTGAGACAGCGAAAGGAGAGTAAATTAAGGGTGAGGATTTTTACAGTCTTCCAGGTCAACTTCAAGTGCAGACAGCCAGTGCTTTAATAAAAAGTTATTGTCTTCATTTAAATATTAAATACATGTTTAAGATACCATAATTCATGTCTGCATTTGCTTGGTTATGGAAACACAAAGTGACAAACATGTATAAATTTTATATTAAGATCCAGCATTACAGTTTACACAAGTTTACAAAAGCTTACTATTGACCTGGCACCTGTGAACCTTGGAGTTCTGTCTGAGGAACAGGGAAAAAATTAGATCAAATGAAATTCTTTTATTTCAAGAATGATGTTCAAAGCTAAATTACACGTTTGTGCGTGTGCATGTGTGTGTGTGTGTTGTGTGTGTGTGTGTGTGTGTGTGTGTGAGAGAGAGAGAGAGAGAGAGAGAGAGAGAGAGAGAGAGAGAGAGAGGAGAGAGAGAGAGAGAGAGAGATCATGTGCATAGTTTTCAGCCCACTTTGACAAATAACCTTGTAGTTTTACCATTTCACTTAGTTTTAAAAAAAAGTTTTAAAATCATTATAACAATGATCATACACAGTTTATCTTTACAAGCGCACCAAAAAAAACCACCCCTTCTAGAATACTTCTAGTCGTATTAAAAGTGAAAATACATGAGAGAAGAGCTGCTATACTGTATACACTAATAGTAGTAATACTACTAATAGGCCTAGTACTTTTACTAGTTTTAGTAGTAATACAGCTGACAGGTCAGTCATGAAATGGCAGTATGCCGTATTGTACAGTACTATATTCTTACTCAAGTTTCTCTGGCTTACTCCATTTATGTCATGTGTGTGCACACCCACAAAGTACATGCAGCATGTGCGCATACTCATATGACATATAATATACAACGCACGTGTACACACAGACACAGACACACACACACACACACACACACACACACACACACACACACACACACACACACACACATACACACATACACACACATATACACACAGACAGACACATGGACAGACACATGGACGCACACGCACGCACGCATGCACACACACACACACACACACACACTGTATGTATGCTCACTCTCTTTCTAAGTTTATCTCAAATTCAAAGCATACACTTAAGGTAGACTGTCATACTGTGATAATCATTTTTGTTTAAGTTGTAATACTTTGAGGCCAGGCTTGAAATAAAAGAGTATGCAAAAAGGAGAGCTCAGAAATGAACATCTACTCATCTAGATAGATTTTTTCTATCTGTGTGCATGTTTGTGCATGTACAGTACACACGCTCGTGTGTGTGCGTGTGTGTGTGTGTGTTTGTCACTGTGTGTGAGTGTACATGTGTGTGTGCATGTGTGCACACATATATGTATGCATGGTGTGTGTGTGTGTGTGTGTGTGTGTGTGTGTGTGTGTGTGTGTGTGTGTGTGTGTGTGTGTGAAAAAGTTCTCTAGACATCTTCACAGCTTTAGTTCATTTATAATCTGTTCATATGTTCAATCTGCCTCCTCCATCTTCTTCACCTTGCCTACCCTAAGCATGTTATTAAGTACTGTGTAAGTGTGTGTGTGTGTGTGTGTGTGTGTGTGTGTGTGTGTGTGTGTGTGTGTGTGTGTTCAATATATTATTCTTTTATTTAATTTGAGGATAATGGAATAAGCACTTCCTTGCTTTTTTTTTTTTACATCCAATCCCTGTGTCAGTGTGTGTATTGTGTATACACACATGTGTATACACTGTCTTTGTAAATTTTGTCATCTTTTCCCACTAAAACACAATGGTTACTTTTCCGAAAAGAGTGTGTGTGTGTGATTAAGTGCTTCGCATAAGAAACTTTGTTTGTTTCTTTTTTTTTTTTCTTTCTTTCCCTAGAACCTAAACTTTCTGTGAAAAATCGATATTCAAATTAGCCAGAATTACTCAATTAGTCATTGATTCCATTGTCATTCTTTGATAGATCTATGTGTTCTGTGCATAGAAATCAGTACTTTTAGTTAAAATTACTAGTTGCAGTAATAGACTAATACAGTAATAGTCAATATATGTTGACCAGGTTTAATGCTAAAATAAAATGATTGTTTTGATAGTTGTCCTTAATGTCCTATTTGTTTTTGTCCTCAGACCTACTCTGGACTATTTTGTGTGGTTGTGAATCCGTACAAGAGGCTGCCAATTTACACAGAGAAAGTGGTAGAATTGTACAAAGGAAAGAAGCGACATGAAGTACCACCCCATGTCTACGCCATTGCAGATTCAGCATACAGGTGCATGTTACAAGGTAAATATTGTGAATTGTATTTTTAATAAGGAAATAGACACTGGAGCTTCTATTTGAAATGAGATACATATATTCTTTGCATTATTGATTATAAATTTATTGTGGATGATAAGACATATCATGATATTGTAGTGGTAAGGGATTTTGTTTTTGGAACTTTTTAAAATTTTTATTTTTTAATAGCTTTGTGTTGAGATACTGCATTAGACATGTTTAAGTCAAATATTATAATCATATTGTAATGCAGGAATGTTGATTATATTGTCAGATTTTGTGTCAATGTGACACTAGGTGGTAAGGCAGGGTTTTTTAAAAAGAAAATATTAACCAGCAAAGTACATGAAGTATTTTGTGTCTATATAATGACTGTTTACATCATTCATACGTAAGAAAAATCTTTTATTTGTATTGAGTCTGTTAGAGTTCTATTATTGTCATCACTTTGTGACTTAATTTTTGATAGTCTTTAAAATCATACCGATACAGAGTTCTGTCAAGTACCATTCATTTGTCTTCAGTTCGTGACTTTGTTTTTGATAGTTTAAAAAATCATACCAATACAGATTTGTATCATTGTCATCAGTTCGTGATTTGATTTTTAACAGGTTTTAAGATCATATACTTCACCAATGCCGAGTTCTATCATTGTCATCAGTTTGAGATGTGATTTTTAATAGTTTTTAGAATTATCGCATTGACAGTAGTCGCTAGTTGTTCATGTTTGTTAGAAGATATTAACTATTTTGTGATTTTCAGTAGTAACTTATGTAATTTATCAAAAATGGACAATGTCAGTCTCATTTATGCCCATGGCTATTTTTGACCGGCTCATTGAACTTATCAGATGGGAAATTTGATCTCTGGCCATCAAACTTGTGTGAAGAATATAATTTCTGCAGATTATACTGTATGATAGAATCAACTAAAATGTGAACATCACATAGATTGTGAGAAAAATACTCTGAACATCAAAATCTGATCTGTGGTTTTTGACACACTGACTTAGTGAGACTATTAGAGTATTGTCAAAGTCTTAATAAAGTAGACAACTAATCATAACAAACTTGGGTTGAGTTGGTGGAAAGATGGGGGAGAGGAGGGAATGGAATGGAAAGATTGAAGATTCTATGCAGGTTGTAGCTGCAGGTGAAATATAATTTAAAAAAAAAACCCACAAAACTTCCACCTGTAATACAATGAAGACAAAGGAAAAAGGGGGAAGGAGAAGGGGAGGTAAGAAGGGGGAGGCTACAGCCATAGAACTCCAGTGTCAGTGGCACACAGTGTCTTGTCTGATCTCAGTCTGGTGTCCTGGCGGCCTCATTGGCGGGTGACAAAGCCTGGCAAGGCTTCCAAAGCAGAGGGATGGATGGAGGTGGGGAGGGGGGGAAGAAGAGAGTGAGTCAGTGACTCATCTCTGATTACAGCTCCCAGGGCAAGAAATCTTTGACCTTCAGTTGCTGTCTGCCTGCGTGTGACACACATCTCACACAAGGCACAGCATGGGTGTTGTGATGACTGTTAGTGTTATTCTATATTTTCTTAGCCTGAACTTATTCCGTTTTGATAACAAACCTTTGGTGTCGTTGGTTATAATATTATGGCTTTGATTAATAAAGTAACATTATACAGTGTTTTCATATATAAAGTAATGCAGTCAAAGAGGTGTTAGAGGAACCTGGAATATTCCATTATTATATTTAATGTACACCACATCTATGGGCAGAACTAGATTATTCGCCAGCTGATGAGCTATGCAACCCAATGTGCTAGTACTAGTAGTTAGTGAAGTCAGGGGTGGATATATTTTTTTGTCACACTGTCAGTGTCATCCCTTCTACATCCTATTATAAATGACTGGTTAACTTTTCCAGAAAGATTGATGGTTTTTTTTTTACACCAGAAGATGTTATGCATGAGTTTTCACTTTGGATGTCACATTGTCACAGTATCGGTGATGTTTAACTTAGTCTCATCAGAGGGACTTGCAGGAGAATGAAGTTGGAAATTATGTTTAAGTTCTCTGGAGTAAAACCTCTAGTACCAGACCATTCAGCTGTGACTCGGATTTGTACACTTTGTCCATAAGTCCACAACTTCAATACTTTAACTGCTTTGTTCTAGTACTTCTACCCTCAAGGGCTGTTAGCTTGTTAACTGATATAATAACAAGACACACCTGCTCACTTCTTGATTTATTTACTTACATGCATATAATTATTGTCTTTACCCATCACACATTTAAATATAGTAATGGTAAAGACATACCATGTTCTTTTGCCGATCAGAATACGCTTTATGTAGTTCACGTGCACGTGGACACACGCATGCACGCCCGCATGCACACACGCAGGCACGCATGCACACACGCAGGCATGCACATGCACACACACACACACACACACACACACACACACACACCCCACACACACACACATGCACACACACATACATGCACACACACATACATGCACACACACATACACACACACACACACACACACATACACACACTGACACTGTACCCAGATTATATAATGTATGATAAAACTTATTCAGTCATGTTAGAAGATCTCAAAGTGTTTTGGATTATAGTTAAGTTAGATTTTCACTCAGCAAGAAAAAGTGACAGATTGTGTGCTTAGTCACGATTTGGCCTATTTAATACATGGATACATGTACATGTATACTTAAAGAGGATATTTTTTGCACTCACCCAGTACTAGTACAAGTGAAGGACCCATTGTGATTTTATATGATATACTATAGCAGGATCTTCAGTGCATCTTCTTTTTCTTTCTTTTTTTCTTTTTTTTTAGCATGCATGTAATGCATTGCCATTAACTTACTTTAGAGTTCACAAGTAAGACAAGCAAAGGGAACAATATCAAAACTTCAGTTGTGATTGGTTGTGTGTAGAGCATTGACCACATGATCTGATGGCGTGGGCTTGAGCCCGTTAAAGGGGATTTGCCCCTGGGAGAGAACATAAGTACTGACTCCACTCCCTGAAAAGTCCTTCAGATGAGACTATAATATGTATATAAAACAAGGGTCTGTTTGTGAATGTAGGCAGAACATCTTGCACACACACTTAAACCCGTTTTGCCTTTTGGAACTGTAGCTCATTTTGTGCAGGTAGGAACAGATGACAAAATTAAAATGAAAAAACCTCGTGCGTACTAGTGTTGTGTTTAGATGTATCATCCCAAAGTGAGATTGCGGCTAATTAACAGTAAGCAAACAGTCACATAGTAGATGACATCTTACCATTGGTGAAGAACAAAAAAAAGTGTTTTTTAGATGACCACCTTTTCAGAGTTTTACTTTTTCAAGAATATTTCATCTGCCTTGTGTTTCTGAAGTGCATCACAGGCTGTCAAACCTCTTATAATTGACTTGCTCACATGTTCATTTTATTTAGCGCTTTAAAGTCATACTTGCCCTCATTGAGTTTATAAGTGCATTACTTTTAAAACCAGATCAGCTCTATGCTGAGGTAACCTTGAGGCAAGATAAGTGCCTGCATGTTTGAATGATTCAGGACAGAAGGAGGGGTAGATTTAGGGGTCAGTCATGTGAGTTTGACTTTCTGCTGTTGGTCAGAGAAGAGTGAACAGATACACCTAACACTGACAAACACTTAAAACAGTGAAATCAGTGAAGCCATAGGAATGCAACTTGCAAGAGTTTAGTTTGCAGTTAAACATGTTTTTAAAAAAATTGTATATTTTATCCCCCCAAATTTTTAAAACATCTTTTTCATCTCTGTTTATGCCCAGCTGATCAGGGAAATCATAACGAGTCTGAATTCATCTCAAATTATACATGTATACACACAGAAATACACAAAACATTCATACTTTATAAAACAAGATAAATATAATACGCATAATGAATGTCATACTTGTGCACACATGGAGAGAAAGAGAAACTGACATTGCATACATTTTAACTTTTAAAGGGAGGCAGGATATGAGGATAGTGTAGTAGTTCGCTGTGATGTAAGGGGATTCCATTCTTAATTTAGAATAACTGAGATGTTCTTCTAACTGTGTGAGAAGATATTTCCGTTTTTGCATCAGATGTGAACTTGTAAAAAATCAGAAAAAACGCCCCAAGAACATCAGCTGACATCCTATAGGCACTGGAGAAGCACTTTGCCTAGGTTGTCAGCTGACATCCAAAAGGCAGTGAACTGGTTGAGATATCATCTCCAAAGTCAGAATGTGGCTACCTTAATGGTTGGCAGAAACTGTCGTATATATATTATAAAGATAAATGTGCAAAAAATCTTACCTTTGCGGGTAAATGTTGGAGCTCTAGCAGAAGAAAAACAAAAACAAATCCAAAGCCCCAAGACACCCAAACCTTTAAATTAATCATTTTTTTTAAAACCAAAGAAAATGTTCATTTTTTGTTTACAAACCTTTACTGGCTTTAGATCTTTAATGATAGATAGAGATTGCATACATTTTAACTTTAATGAGAGATAATGCATTAATATCATTCAGTTTATAATATTTGTGTTCCCCTTCAACCTTCTGCACCCCATTTCTGAGACCCATTACACAGTGACACACATCGCCGTTTGTCACTGTTTTTGAAATAGGCTATATAATTATGTTAATTTAATAATTACCAACTAACCTATCAGAATATTTTTGAGAAAGAATAAATTGATTTTTAGATAAAGTAGTTTTATGCTGATGCATTTCAGTATTTACTGAGGACTATTGGCAAGATTATGGTCCACATAATTGTATTTATAATGTAATAGAATGCTCTTTAAAGCGTAGGCAAACACTGAACTCAAAAGTGTCTTGTTCCTATGTTTGCAGATAGAGAGGACCAGTCAATTTTGTGCACGTAAGTATGCTAGTTAGGTGTTTTTGTTTTTTATTGCTTTTTTTTTGTCAAGGAATCAAAGCTGGAGATTTTTTTCTTCTGAGTTTTCAAATGGAAAAGTGTAAATCAGGGAAAAATTATTAGAATTCATATGATGGAGCAGATACATAAAAAAAGTTAAACATTATTCAGAATAGGAGCTGTTAAGTTTGCCTTATTTGTGTGAAAAAAGAATGGGATGGGGTGGGGGTGAGTTGGGATGGGATTTTAAGAATAGTTTGTCTTTTAGTTTGATAGTTTCAAGTCTGATAAGTACACTATATCGTAGAAGCAACAGTGCAGTCATGTAAAAAGAAAATCCAGCCTTAACAAAGAAATAACTTTTTGGGGGGTTGATGTTATACACCCTACACACTGTCAGACTCTTTTTCAAACACAGCATTAAAGGAACTTCAACCCATTCTTCGAAATCAGAGGTTGAAGTTTTGAAAAAATAGAGATGAAAAAAAAAGTTGGAAAGAAAGGCCTTAGGATGACAGAATGATGAAAAAATTAGATGATGCAGAGTACAACAAAACAGGCAAGGAGCAAAGTATACTTGCACACAAATGAGGAGGACAGGAATTCAGACAACAGCAGCCTCAGGTCAGATTTTCCAGAAAAGAGCTACATTTTGACAAGTGGCAAGAACAGGAATGTTCAGTGAGTGAGTGCAAACATCCGTTGAGATACAGGCAAGGAGATAAGGGATAAACATAGCCTCAGAGCTTATCCTCCACCTGCTGCCTTGCTATTTCTGGCCAGCCATTTGGGGGGAGGAGGGGGAAGGGGGACTGTGGGGGGTAGGACTACTTTTTGTGTTGTTGATAGACAGCTATTGCTGATCTCTCCCTTTCTCCTTTGTGTGGATGTCTGGGAGGGCGGGTGATAAGGCTGTCTCATTGCTGCTGCTCTGCTTGTTGATACTGATGATAGGCTGTTAGTTCCCTGCTGCTCCTTGTTAGTCTCTGTACAGGAGAGAGCTATGAAGACCAGGAGAGGGGGATAGCTCTGCTGTTCTCACTACTGCCTGGCCCATATTGGAGCTAATAACTGAAAGGTCAAGCATTGGTTTTGTTTTTTTAGCAGCCTTGTTTTTTCTTGGTAATTGTCTGCAAACAATGATTATGACTGCCATAGGTGAAGTGTTTTTTGCAGTATTTTGTAATGACAAGTCTTGATTTGATTGTCATGAAAGAACAAGAATGATGTGTATAATTTTTTGTTGTTGTTGCTTTGAATGAATCATTGAATAATTATATTATTTGCATACATTACAATACATTTCCACATGACATTTATTTAATTATTATTACAATGCTATCTGTTATGTTAAAATGGGGGCAGGGTAGCTAAGTGGTCAGAATGCTCGCTTTCCCGAAGTCATAGTTAAGCAGCATTGAGCATAGTCACTGGTTGGATGGGTGACCGTTTGCGCGCCTTGGCTTCAAGAAAGGCTTTATTCTATTTTTCTTGTAAAATAGTTGGAGCAGTAGCAGCAACAGTAGCTACCACATCAGCAACAGTGGCATTAGTAGAACAGTGGTAGTATTAGGAAGAGGAGTAACAGTAGCAGCAGACTTTATGAGATGTTTTTTTATGAATCGCTTAGTCTTTGCTGTAGTGTTCAATTCAGGTGCGAAGTGTAAATCCGGGTTTTTTTTTTTCCCTGTGAGCATACTTCTGCCTGCTGCTTGTGCTGGTTTAGTGAAAAAGTGCAAACCAGCCCACCCCTAATTTTGTCTTCAGAGGAGAGTCTGGAGCAGGCAAGACAGAGAACACCAAGAAGGTGATCCAGTATCTAGCCTATGTGGCTGCCTCCTCCCGTCAGAACCGCTCCTCAGTCTCCTCCATCCAACAAGTCACGGTCAGTAGGTCATGCACGCTGTCACCACTGAATGCACGGTCATGAGTGGGAGGGGTCTTCACTGTTATCACAGAGGTTCCTGGTCAAACTTGACCCCAAGAAAATTTGACATGAACTTTTTATTAAAAAGAAGTTAGTGGCTAAAAATCTGCCAGAAGAGGACTTACTCTCTGAAGACATGCCATCTGGCTCTTAAAGAATTTTTTTTTTCTTCTTGAAGTCATCAAAAAACAGAAAAAAAGACAGTCACCTGATATTCTTTGATAATTGTGAAGAATCCTGCACCCTATGACAGTGCTTGAACTACTGTGAATTGTTTTGAAGTCAGTGGTGTCCCGTCTTGCCATCTTCCATTTCAACAGTGACTGGGTCTGTACTGCATGTGTTGTAGAGCCATGTAATGACTGCGCCGTGTATGAGGACTGTGGGTTGTGGGCAGGTTCCTGTGCTGCATCTAGTGGATCTTGGTCTCGTTGCTTGCTGTTCTGTGCACTAAGTTTGATAAATTGAATTATGTTGCCAGAAAAAAAGACAGAACCCCCCCCCCCCCCTGGTTCCACAATATTACATTTTCCAATTTTTATCTCTGTTTCACAAGATGCCTGCATTTCAGTCATGTGAAAGGAAAGCATACATGCTCATTAATTCTGCATTTTACAGATTGTAAAGTGGCGAACTTTGCTCTGAAAGGATTTTTAGTATCCTAAATTTTTTAGTGCCTGCTTCATCATTAGTGAAAATTTCGAGCAATAGTTTGGAACCAGGGATTAAAACACAAGAAAGAAAGAAAGAAAAAAGACTGCAGTTGATTTTTGTTGTCTTTTCAGAGCATCATGATATTAAAGTTCAGCATGCTGATTGATTTTATTGATGGAATTTACAATTTGATAAAATTGGAATTTTTGTAAAATTTAGAAGATGGGCCTTGTAGTTAGAGGTGTCATATCATCTGTTAAGTAACATATTTCATTGAAGTATTGTAAGCCAGTTAGAAAAAAAGGAAGGATAAATGATTAATTGGAAGTTTAAAAAAAAAAAAAGTGATGAAATAGCATGTGCACTTTTTTTAATGGCAGCATGATAGCATTTGTCAAACTTTGAGGAAGTAGTTGATATTGCTTGGTATATGAATTCTGTGAAATTCAAATTGTGTATGTACAATAAGTGTTATCTGAATTGCTCAGTTAGAATGCCTTTTTTTCTGCAGCATGCTCCTTCGTTTGTCGGCGTAGTTTTTTCTTTTTTGTTTTTCTTCCAGCTTTTGGGTGTAATAGCCAGTGCCAGATGTACCATGTACAGATCTGTCACTGTTTTATGCATTCTTTTTTTATGTTCACCAGTATCAGCTTCGTATGCCAGGCATGCGTCATATATTGCATTGTAATTGTATCATGTTGTCTGACTCATAGTAACAGGTGTGGTGGAGTATTGCTTTTTCCATGACTCGTGTAGATGTAGCTTTTCCAGGTAAAAGTGATGTTGATTGTTCAAGAGAGGAAAATATCCATTGATTTGTGGTGATTGCAGATTGAAATTTGTTTTGCCTGGTGTTCCTGTGACAAATTTGAACATTTTATTGAAGTATGGATACATTTAATCCACAGTTCAAATGAAACCAGACATGCATATTTGCAGCTGAATTAGTTTTTTGCACATCATATTTCATTGAAGTATGGAAACCACTATACATTATATGCATAAAAGTAGGTAGGACCACGGCAGCCGCTAATGAGTAAAGCGTAGTGGAAAGTGGCAAATTAGATCTACTTTGCACCCAAATTTCTCCATCCAAATCTAAAAGAAAGCTAAAAAAAAATATACTAGTAAAAAGTTTAATGCATTAACTTAACGTCTGTAATATCATTTTGCAAGAATGATGACTGGATAAGTGCGAGCGATGATTTGATATCGGTAATAAACTTAAAAACTCGCCGCTACCGGAGCCTCACTGGCTGAAAACGCGACTCGGTGAATTTTCGTGCTTCGTCTTCCAACACGATCTGTCACCCCTTCACTATACAAACCTATTCATAGCGCATACCATTGGAAAGAAGAAACTCTCCACTAACCGATTATATGAGGAAACTTTAGTGAAGTTTTTTTTTTAATACAGTATAATGCGTTTAAAAAATCCCTACATTTTTCGGAAGTCGTAGAAATTTCCCTATTAATTGTACAAAAAAATCCAACACAGCGTTAAAAAGCTCGTTTTTTCAAGAACAAAAACCTCATTTCAGTTTATCGGTTATTTCCGTTAAATGACGTCTAATTCTCATGTGCATACAGCACCCCCCTTCTAACTGACCAAAATGGCGGCCTTAGCGAGTCTACACATAGATGCTTCAGACTTGCGAACGTCGATAGAGATTTTCGATGTGTACAGCGCATTTACACTCACATCTAAAGAAGTAAATGCTGTGCTTTTATTTTGTACGTAGTTACTATCGAATCTCGATGATTTTAGATTTAAAAACTTATCGTTGATCGCAAGTTTATCCCGGACTGGGATCGCAGGGAGCGAAGAACTAGGTCATCGAAGGGTGCTCTCAGAATTTATGAGCTCGCGTGAAATTTTTCTATTATAACAATAAATGAGGGTGATGATTCTATTCTAAATAGTTTCTAGTAGTGTTTGTTTTTTTCTTAGGATCTGTACTTTGTTATATCGTGCCGAAATGTTCGACGAAACATCGTGAAAACAAATGCAAGAATGATAACTCTTGCCTAGATCTAATTTCTAATAGAGATTTGGCCGATTTTGTTTACCGTTTGTTGTGTCTGTGTGCATGTAAGACCGCATTTTTAACAGAAATAGTGATTTAACGATTAGAAATCACTCCTGAATGCATCCATTTAAATTCATGCAAAGCAAAACTTTTTTTTTTTTAATCAGAGCATACAAGTGCTAATCAAATTGAGTAAAACTTTGTTCTCTCTGTTGGTTTCACATTTTAAACAGTGCATGAACTTTCTTCACTTCTTTTTCATTAAGTTGTTTTGTTTCACCAAACATGTAGTTAGAAAGAAAAAAAACACAAGAAAAACTGAAAACTTTGTAATGATTTTATTGTGCACAAACAAGCCTATTCAATACTAATTTTTATCACACACACACACACACACACACACACACACACACACACACACACACACACACACACACACACACACAGTCACAGTCACACAAAGTCACACACACACAAATACTATATATATTACACACACACACACACACACACACACACACACACACACACACACACACACACACACACACACACACATAAGATTCACACACACACACACTCACACACACACACACACACACACACACACACACACACACACACACACACACACACACACACACACACACACACACACAACACACACACACACCACTCATACCTCTACAATTCATACTTGCATGTATGCACACTTAAATAAAATGTACAGACACTAAGAATACACACCGATTAGGCAACTCACAAAAATGTCCAAATATGCATTTTTAATTGTACAAGAAAAATGTTAAAAAATACAACACTAATAAGTCTATATCATACAGGCATTGCAACAGTATGTCACACAGTGAAAGATATTTCAGCAGAGGTCTAGGAGGTCTGTGATATATTTAGGAAGAAACTATGCAAAGGTTAAAATCACTGGGCACAAAAAGGATACATGCAACATCACAATGCAACATGTAAGCTCACCAGAAACCTATAAAAAAAAATTAAAAAAGAACACAGATGATCACATGAGTACACCTATGATATATTGTACAGAAGATGCTTGACAAGACAAAGGGGGGGGGGGGGGGGGGTGTTAGGGGAAAAAACAAACAGAATCACTTGGAATGGCCTTATAAAGACATGCGCATTGTTTCAAGACAAACATTTTGATAGGTGTACCATTTTTGTCAGTCAATTAAAAACATATATGATGTTAATGCCTATAAGGGGGAGGGGGGCTGAGTGGGGGGGGGGGGGGTGAGTGAGGGGGGGGACCAGAATAACTTGGAATGCTCTTTAAAAAGACTCACTGTTTAAAGACAAATATTTTGATAGGTGTACCATTTCTATCAGTCAATTAGAAGCTGAGATATGATGTTAATGCCTATTGAGGGGGGGGGGGGGGGAGGGGGGGAGAGGAGGGTGGGGGGGGGGGACCAGAATCACTTGGAATGCCCTTTAAAAAGACTCACTGTTTAAAGACAAATATTTTGATAGGTGTACCATTTCTATCAGTCAATTAGAAGCCGAGATATGATGTTAATGCCTATGGGGGGGGGGGGGGGGGGGGGGGGGTAGAAGTGGAGGGGGGGGGGAACCAGAATCACTTGGAATGCCCTTTAAAAAGACTCACTGTTTAAAGACAAATATTTTGATAGGTGTACCATTTCTGTCAGTCAATTAGAAGCTGAGATATGATGATAATGCCTATTGAGGGGGGGGGGGGGGGGGGGGAGGGGGGAAGAGGAGTGGAGGGGGGGACCAGAATCACTTTGAATACCCTTTAAAAAGACTCACTGTTTAAAGACAAACATTTTGATAGGTGTACCATTTCTGTCAGTCAATTAGAAGCTGAGATATGATCATATGCCTATGGGCTGGTTTTGTGTTATTATTTGGACAGGTTTTATGCTTCACAAATTGCTGTCATAGGGGTGTTTTGGATGATTGCAGTTTGCCTCTATATGATTTTTAGCTTCTAAAAAAAAATACATAGCATCTGAGTAATAAGTACAAGCTGTAATATAGATCTTAGACACTTTTAGGCATTCTTGAGATTTTTACAGGAGGGTAAAGTACCCCTTTCAGCTCAATTCGCGAGCTATTTTTAGAATTTTTCTCTGATTTTGATGTAAAATTCCATTTGTTTCCTTTGACTTATTTTTCTGCTTTTTAGATATTTGTTTCTTCAAAGTAGCATAAAACAATATAAAACTAGTTTCAGCACTGTCAGGTTCATAATAAGCATGAGGGAGATGTCCAAATAAGGCTTTAAATAACGAATTGACATTTTTATCCCATCTGAAAATTTTTAAAGTGGTATATCTCAAAAACTGTCTAAGATAATGATATGAAATTTTGCATGCTTCTTGATCTTGCTACTATCTTTCATTTGAGATAACAAATATCAAATTCTATGACATCTGAAAAAATGAGTGGTCCTACCTAATAAAAGAAGTCAAACATGTATATTCAGGTGTATTATTGACCTTTTCACACATTAAATTTCATTGAAGGATGGATTTGTGCACGGCACATAATGCATTATAAAAGAAATCAATCAGGCATATATTTCATGGTATAATCTACCTTTTTACAC
>CM060316.1:26432999-26497999 GCA_030674155.1 Stramonita haemastoma | reverse complement strand
GAATTGATGTAATTTTCACAGGACGTTGCTGGTGCTAACAAATTCGAAAAGGTATCATGCTTCTGACCCCCATCATGCTGTTCAGTGTATTCCAGGTTTACTTTTCTCTGTCATAGGTCTAAACAATTGTCAATTCCATCCTAACTGTTCTGTCATTTTTGTTGCATAAGTAGCACAAACACTGTAACTGAAAAGAAGGAAAAGTCTTTTGACTTTATTTTCTGGGCAAAGGATATATAGAGAAGTGGCTTAAAAAAAGAGTTTTTAGTAATATTTTCATAACTGAAGATTACCGAAAAACAAGCAAAAAATCAAATCAAAGAAAAATGGTTTATAAAGTTTTGCATTTTAAGTATCTGTAGATGAAAACAAAAAAATAAAAAGGAAAGAGTGTACAGTCTTGTGCCCAGCAGTAAGCATAACATTTTCTGAAGAATAAGCTATGATGTTGTGTGTCTCATTTTGATTTGCCTTACCCTTTGTAACCCACTCGCCTTTATGAACCTGGCTGTGAAAGCTTAAAAATTTGTCCTTTTCATCTATACTTTACATGTAACACTCTGCCCCCTCGCTTTGCCTTCCTTTTCCACTTTAGTGCACTTTATATAAGATAGGGCTGCTGCGATGAAATGACGTATGATTTTCAGCGAGTTGAAGATATGTGGTTGAAAGAATGCAAAATGTCCACACCTATACTTACAGTTTTTACACACATGTTTACACACACAACGCACTGCATATACACAGCTCTGATATACACACGTAGTATTCACATACAGTGATACACATACCCACACAATTTATATAAATTGTTCACTACTGCCATCTGTTTTTATTACATGGTTAAGTTTCTTTTTGCAGCAGTCAGTATTTACATGTTGTAACACTATTAGGATATTTTTTTCTTTAATCTCTCTTCTCTTCTGTTCCCTTCTCCCCTCTCTTGTCTGTCACTCTGCCTGTCTCTTAGCTTTAGCAGTAGTCACTGTATATGCATGCCAGGTCGTCCTGTTTGTTAATGTTTCCAGTGGTTGTTTTTTTTCACTTGTTGAATCTTGCATGTGGGATCCCATGAAGTTGTGAATAATAGGTTACTAACATATAGCTATAGCTTGATGTTAAGTGGCATGGAAAACATATATTAGTATAAGAAAATCTCGGACTGAAAAAGTTGGTAACACATGTAAAGTAACATAATGTATACAGTTAAAGCCTCACCTTTTAAAAAATATTGATATTTTAAAAAATTAATAACTAATGTACATAAATCTTTTGTTTCCATCTTCATGCTTATCTTTGTCCAAATAATATGAAAGTGTATTGTTAAGTTTGTATTAAATCATGTAGGTTAAGAATGGTGCATTTAACGTTTGAAGTATTCCAGTGCATGTAGCTAAGGGATCATCATATTGTGCAGTACATATGTCTTATGAATAAATTCAAAATCTTTCCTTGGATATCAGCTTACTGCTTGCTTCCATGGGCCTGTAGGCTCATAATGAGCCCTTTTTCTGGTAGTGTAATACTAGAGGCAATTTGCAACTGGCAGTTTTATCATCATGTGTGTTTTTCACTTCACTCAACACCACTGTTGCTATGGTATATGCTTGGGAGCTGAAATCTTGCTATCATTCAGTGAGGGGTCTCTGTCCATTATCTCAAAGACTAAGATGTCCTGATGAAAAAAAGTAAGAAGAAATTGTAGAAAAGAGAAACTGTATAAAACTTGGAATGTATTGGAAAAGAGAACCAAGGAACCAGCTTTCAAGCATCTGTCATACAATAGGGTATCACTTGCAGTGAAGGGAACAGGAATTGATTAAACTGCTAGACACAAGTCACCTCTGTCACACCACTGGAAAAGGGCTTATGAAGAGTCTGATAGCTCTTGGAACAAGTGACAAGCAGACATCAGTAGGTGAGATCCCTTTTTTGTTTATTAAGAGGGTTGATAATGTCTGATTTCACTTAAATTAATTCATAGAGATTTGACAGAGTAGCCATGGTTGATTTTTTTTATTTGTTCATATTTAGATAATTGGACAGGTGCAGAGAAAGAGTATTTTAAAAATGCAAAAATACTAGAAACACTGCCAGTTAGTTTTCTTGCTCAAGTTGTATACTGCAGAAATTGCATGATAGTTTCAGAGAATACGATGCATATGAATGATGATATGCTAGGGCTTCTTACCATGTTAAAGTAGCAGAAGTATGCTGGAATGAAGAGTATTTTTTTGTAATTGCAGTGTATTGTGATGAGATATTGTGTCAGTGTACTATGATTGTTACACTTCAAGACCTCTGTGCATGCGTAAGAATGTTGTTCTTTGTTGTAGTTGGTGTTTATGTTGGTTTTTGTTGGCATGACACTGATGATCTGTTTCTTTGCTGTTGGGACATTTTAGAGCAAGGAACTCAATCTTGTAAGTACCAATTTCATCATGATCAAGTAAACCGATTCTTGTATATGTTCTATTTTTAAAAAAAATCTTTTAATAGAAATGAATTTTGATGATCATTGACATAGATGATTTAATCTTGCTATAAAAGTAACAGTCATGGATGTATTGAGCAGAATCACACAATGTATTGAGCAGAATCTCACTCCTATGTCACACTGCAACTCTCAGAAAATGTTATTGAGAAAAGTATCATACATTTGATGAAACAGGGAAAGCAAGCTAAACTAAATGCTATGCTCATAAATGGGATCAGTATCAGCAAGATTTAATCTGTTGTCATTGGTCATTTTTGAGAATGGATTTAGCATGACTATTCTTGTGTTTTAAACAGGTTGATTTTATTTGTAATACTAACCTTTCTGTTCAACTCATTTTATTTTGTTTTTGTTCTTTGCAGGTTTACAGATAATTTTGCAGCAGCAGTGTGGCTTTATTAGTTGAAGATGGAAAGATTAGTGATAGCTCCATTTTTATAAATAGTGGTTAGACTTTAAGATAATCAGATACTAAAATAGTTTTTGAAGGTAGTTTGCCAACAACAGATGTTTTTTTTAATGGCAGAAAAAGTAATAAAATAAAAAAGGGGGCAATAGGGTGAGGGCAGATGATTCTTTGTAGATATTAGTTGCTTTTGTCACCAAAGAGATCATATAATCGGCCATAATCTTTTGAGTTTCTCAAGTCATTGCTTCATATTTCAATTGCTGATGTCGATCTGACATTTTGTTCTGTTATTTTGTACATTTCTGTTAGCTTTCTGTCTCGATATCAAGAAGCAATATTAACGAGCTGTTGTTCTGAGTTTAGAAACTTCTTTAAGGATAACAGAATGCATACCATCACAATTGTCATTGTGTATGGGTAGGTGTTAAATCAGAATGTACATCAAGTGCTTGCATTATTCTACACATGTTGCTGCAGACACAGGGGCATGTATCACACACACATTACACATACACGCACACACGTGCACGCGCAAGCGCGCACACACACACACGCACACACACACACACACACACACACACACACACACACACACACACACACACACACACACACACACACACACACACAAACGCCACACACGCACACACACACACACACACACACACACACACACACACAAAACACACACACACACACACACACACCACACACACACACCACACACACACACACACACACACATATGTTCGATTCCCGTTTGAGGGGATTTTTCTCCTGGGTTAACATCACTCTCCCAAAAGTCCTTTGGATGAGACTATAAACTGAGGCCCTATGTGCGAATGCATGCAGAACATCTTGCGCACACGTTAAATTCTGTTTCGCTTTTCGTAAGAGTAGGCCATTGTGTACTGGTGGGAACAGATGACAAGATTACAAAACTGCATACACAAGGGACTAGAAGTAAAAAAGCACATAAGTGCTTATTCTATTATCCTTGAATTAAAAATAAAAGAAAAAAATATAATAAAATAAACACACACACACATGGCTCATTCACATCAACTCTCCCCCTCCCCTCATAAAAGTCGAGCACATTAACTTCTAGTTTGCATTCTGAGGAATAATAGCTACATGGGGGATTATGACTAGCTAATAGCAGAGAGAGAGAGAGAGAGAGAGAGAGAGAGAGCATAGGACTAAAAAAGAAAAGGCAAACCTGTCTGTTGTGATTGACTTTTTTTTTTTTTTTTTCATCTTTTGCGCTTAGTTTTAGGGCTGCCCTGCAAATTGTGTTTTTTGGCAGTCAGATGCTTTTGATTTTTTTAAGATGCTTTTGATGTTTTTATTGAAAAATGAAATTGTCAATGATGCAGGCATAGAGGCATCTTCTGATCTCATCTCGGTATGATTCAGCACAGAACTAGCATGTTCCAGTGTCATAAAGGAGTATCCATTTCTTTCCTTTCCACTGAAAACATGTGCACATCTCTGGAGTACTCTACAATAATGGCAGATAATAAATATGCATGTGATTTGATTGCTTTAAGTTTGAAAACATTGTATTGTAAACAGCTCAGCCACAGACATTGTGTATACATTGTATTCAAATGTGTATCTACTCTATTTGTTCTATATGGAAAATTATTTTCAAATAGGTTTTTATGAAAGATTCATGAAATGTGAGTCTCTCATCAAAGTTTAAGGTCAGTAAACCATACTTAGCACCTAATGCTTTCCAGATGCTCTCTTTCCTGCACACCAGCTATAAATTTGGTTGGTTGTTGGTATCTGTTTATCTCTCAGAGGCTGCTTTTCAGTACATGTGTATTTGAGTCTGTCATACTGATCTCTCGTGATCAGTCTCTTTTCCTCTGGTTTGGTACCTCCCACACTCCAGCACATTTCTCTCCCATGAAGGACACAGCAGTTTCATAGAGCACATATATTTCTCCTGTATGATTTCTGGATAAACTTATCTGCACGTTTATCTCAAGCGGACAGCAATTTACCTGTTTCCCCACTCCCTTTACCCCTTTATCATGAGTAGCAAACTGAAATTGAATGACCATTTCTAGACTCTAGAATTTGAAAAATAGTCTGTGATTGGCAATCCCAGGAAATGGATCATTATCAGATAATAGTCATTGTTCTTGCAGCTTGAGGTCAGGCAGGCCAGAGCAAAAGCAATTGTATCACTTTGTGATATGTTCATAACCTCACTCTTGTTAAACTTATAGTACTGCAAAATGAGGAGGAAAATAAAGGTTTATTGAAGCACTTCAATATGTTAGAGACATGGGTGAGAGATTGATAAAAATGTTCAGAAAGCTCTGGGCTAAATCATGTCATTATTTAGTCAGCATATGAGAATGTTGTATGTTCCCCCACAGTACATAACCTTTTATGGCAAGAAGTTCAGTGAAATGCATCTATGTGAGTGTTAAACCAAGTTACTATGAGAAACCACAGTGCAAGAACATTGGTGCAACAGCTGGTTGTTCCTGATAGATGTGGTAGAAATGGCAAAAGTTAAAGGCAGAAAATGTCCTTGAAAAACAAATATTGACCACTCAGCCTCACAGCTCTAGAAGTCTTGTAATGGAGGCACTGGAGACCAGAGTAGAAAATACATTCCTGAAAGAGAAAGGGATCTGATCTCCTTGTCACTTGCCAGATAAATGTGAGGTTATGTGAGGCAAAGGATGGATATATAAAATGCTAGTCAATAAAAAGTCAGGTCAGAGAAAGGGCCTGCAATAAGCTTGGTAGTTGACACTTGCAGATGAGAACTGTGCCTTCATGCTATGGCAGTGTCACTAACTATATCCATTTTTCGCTTACCTTTGTAATAATTTTTGCTGAGTATTCACTTATGAACTGTTCTGATATATTTTTTGGTGATTCTATTGAATATCTGAAACAGATTTCATATATTCTTTGGTGATTCTTATTGTAACAATCTGTGGTTGTTTCTTCTTAAGTTTTCATTGTTTTATTTCTTGCCACCTCATTGTGCACAGATAAAAACTTCAAATAAGACACAAACCCCCCAAACCACAGTTAGTAACATTATTTTGTAATCTGTTTGGAAAGACATCTTTAAAAATCATTGGCAACTCTGACTCATTGCAGAAATTGCTTATGGCTTGCTAAGAAAGCTTACTGTTTGTGTAGCATCAGGGTAACAGATTTATTTTGTTAGGCACTGCTATTAAGAAAACATCCTTCAATTGGCAAAAATAATTTTGTCTGCAATTTTTTTCCCTTCCTCTCCCAACCTTTGTGAAGTGTACCAGATCCCCTGGCATTGAGTTTTTGCCCTGCATTGAGTGGCTCAACCTAAAGTGTATTAATTTTGTTTTACATCTTACTTTGAAGATCGATGCAGCTTAATTGATTATGTAATTAACAAAATGTTGTCTACAGCACATGCATGACTTCTGTTGATTTTGTTTGCTTTGGTTTTAATTATGAATTTTGTTTCTTTGTGATGCCATTCTGTTTTGACAATGATATAAGGACATTGATAAAAAAGTAAATGAGAGAATCGTTTGAAAACATATAGAAAGTTGTATCAAGTTGTATAGTTGTATAGAGAGTTTATGTAATTGCAACTTTTGCGCTCAGTATATTTGTGTCTATTCCATGCACTTTTATTTCTTTCAGTCTCAATTCAAAAGATTGTTGTTACAGATGTCTGCAGCATTTTTGTATAATTTATTGAAAATTTGTTATTTTATAGTCAAAATGTTTATTACTTTTTTTCAGAGCTAATGCATGAATAATTATATGAGTTTTAAACCCCAGTGTATTAGATGGTATTATTTTTCAGAATTGTTGTCATAACATATTCGGAGAACAAAGCATAACTTAAAAAAAAAAAAAGCAACTAAGCCCTGTTATATTTTCTTTGATATTTATTTTTTGCACAATGTATACAGTAACTGTGATGGAGTTGCATAGACAGTGATGGCTTTAGTTGCTTTGTAAACAGAATTTACAAATCAGAATTTGGAATACTTGTGTTTGTAGCTGTCAGACATATTGTTTAGAAAGTTGTGTATGCATAACTGATCTTAAAAAAGAAACTGGAAAGCTATGGAGAGTTCACTCAGAGAGTGAAAGCAAGGGCAAATGGTCACAGATGAAATGAATAATGAAATTATTTTGAAAGTTTTCACTATTTAGTGTTTGTGCATATGTATGGCATATTTAAGTATTCTGTTTACTGAATACGTCTTTGATGAGAGAGAGAGAGAGAGAGAGAGAGAGAGAGAGAGAGAGAGAGAGAGAGAGAGAGAGAGAGAGAGGATGTATAGATAAAGCACATGCTTATGTGCATACACAATTTTTTGTGTGTGTGCATGCACATAGCAAAGTAGACATTTTTTCCCATAGTTCTTGTCACTAGAGGCCTGTGTGAACCCTAGAATTCTTTTCTTTTGTTTTTTTTGTTTTTTTTACATGTAATTTAGACATACTTCTGCAGATGTAAAGGTGAATGTTTAATAGAGGAGCTTATCTTTAAAGCCCCCTCCCTCTCCTAAGTAAAAAAAAAAGCCCCCCTCTCCCCAATAAACATGCCCCCTCCCCCCCCCCCCCCTTAACCCCCCCCAAAAACCCCCAACCCAAACAACAAGAAGCAAAAGAAATACTAAAGAAAGGAAAAAAACCCAACATACTGGTGTTGTTATGATATGAATTTTTAAAGAAAGAACTTATAAAAGAGGGGTGTCTGTAAAACAAACAAGAGAAATAGAGACGAAAAGAAAGGGAAGTTGTGTTACTGTGACCATGAAGGCTGTGTTGACCTTCTCTATGGGATGCTGGGTGTGTGCCTAACAGGGAGAGCTGGAGAACCAACTGCTGCAGGCTAACCCCATTCTGGAAGCCTTTGGCAATGCCAAGACCATCAAAAATGACAACTCCTCCAGATTTGTGAGTGCTTTGTTCACCTCATCTTTTTGCAGATAATAGATCTATGTTATTATCTCAGTTTGTTATTGTGTCTTGTATTTTTTATTTATTTATTTATTTTATTTTTAAAGAACACGAAAGAAAAGGATAGGGATAGGGGGTTGGGAAGGGAGAGGTTGGGGTTGTAGAGATGATAGCAAAACTTGTTAAAAATCTGTATTTCAGAATTCATAATATAACATCATTGGTGCCTATAGAATAGTATTCTGACTCTTTACAACAAGGCATTTGCTTACCTACAAGTTGTTAATTCTTGGCAACAAGGCATTTGCTTTCAGCAGACATGTGTTCTGCACTGTTTTTGTGTGTGTTTTTTTCCCCCTGGAGGGTATTGATTAAGTGACATCAGACTGCCTGAGTATTGAGGAGTGATGTAGGAGACAGTCTTATGTGTGAAGAGCATGCTTTCAGTAACTTTGCATTGTGTCTGTGTTTTTTGTCTCCATCTTGTTTGTGCAAAAGTTTAGCTGCACAAAACTATATAATATAACATACCAGCAGACATGGTTCCTGATCATGGTATATTTACTTTTCAGGGCAAGTTCATCCGAATCAATTTTGATTCTTCTGGATACATTTCTGGGGCAAACATTGAAACTTGTATCCTTGTCATTCTGTTTGTGTGTGTGTGTGGTGTGTGTGTGTGTGTGTGTGTGTGTGTGTGTGTGTGTGTGTGTGTGTGTGTGTGTGTGTGTGTGTGTAAGGAAACTGGATAAAGACAATGTGCCAGACATACAAAACCTTTAAACTTGATATATTTTTAATAGTGTTTAAGCTGGTTTACTTCTGCACTGTTGAATAGTGTCCAGTCAAATACAGATTGATTGATTGGATTTTTAATCAATGATTGATTGATTTTTAATCAACACTTTAAAACATTTTACAAGTCATCAAAATGTTATGAAGTCTTTTCAGAATTAGATTAACCTTCAAGCTGAAAGTAAATCAATTTTTTAAAATTTTCTTCCTGAAATAATGTGAAATTGAGTGTAATACCCTCCTCCTACCCCCTCAAATACCCCTACCCCCCAAGAAATCCTTACCCCCACCTCCCTCAAATAAGACCCCCCCCCCCCCTACAAAACACACACACAAAATCCCCCCACTATGTCTAACCCCCTCCTCCAACCCCACCCCAGCCTACCACAAAAAACACAATTTTATAACAAATCAGACAGAACAACCCCACCCCAACCTTTGCAGTATAATTGTTCCATAACTGTTGGTAAGACCTGCTGGAGAAGTCTCGCTCTGTGCGACAAACAGAAGGGGAGAGGACATTCCACATTTACTACCAGTTCTTGTCTGGAGCCTCCCCACAACAGCGAAGTAAGTGGACTTCTTAGCCATGTAACCTTCTCACTACATGTTTCTATATGTCATCATTTGCAGGAACAAGAAGTATGCATTTGTGTGATTTTGTTGCACTATTATTATCTTATTTAATGAAGACTTCTGTGTGCCAACTCTCATACCTGTTGGACATAATGTATGCTCTCAGTCACACACACACGCACACGCACAGAGTGTATTAATTATAACCCAATAAAACTCCATGGAAAACTGGGGGGACCTACAGGGTCACTGCGACAGATGGCAGACTTTGCCATCAAGATTGGACTAAAAATTTAGCATGGTGTGGGAATGCAGAAGGAAGAAAAATACTGTTATGTTTTTGGTTTTTTTTTTTACTCTGTCTTGTCTCTTTGATTCTTAAGAGAGTTGGGGTGATCAGCTGTTTATCGGGACACTAAGCGTTTGTGGCTGATTACCAATGTTTTTTGCGCTGCAGACATTCCGTTTTTTTCTGGAGGTGGTCATACATTCTTTTACCTTTCTGCTTCCTGTGTCAGTTTTTCTTCTACTGGGTGTGGAGAACAGAGAAAAGTTGGAAAAAATAAAAGTAGGTGGCACTACACTAACAGCAATGTGTTCTTCCTGAAGAAAACAGCCCAGTTTTCCAGCAGAAAAATCTGCCCTGATTGAAAGTACTATACCATACTGTATCGCACGGTATAGTGCTGTAATGTACCATGCCATACCATAGTTACATTCATTTAATGTCTATTCAGTAACATGATGTTAACTGTGCCGTCAGCAGTGATTTTCTTCAGTGTTCTTAACAGGTTGTTTAGGCCGGTATGGCTGTGGAGAGTTTTACGTTCCTACAGTTTCACATTCTTACAGTGTTGTGTCATGGATGTATGCTTGAATGAACACACTCTGTGTACTCCATCTCTGTTTGCCAGCATTTGAAGTTGACAGATTTACATGTCATACCGCTATGCCATCACATTAACATATCTGTCAGGGTTACTGTAACTCTCCACTGGCTGAGTGTGTGTGTTGTGTGTGTGTGTGTGTGTGTGTGTGTGTGTGTGTGTGTGTGCGTGTGTGTGTGTGCGCGCGCGCGCACATGCGCGTGCATGCACACATGACTGTTCAATATTGCCATTCCATGCCAAATAAAGAGTATTTACCTATATACAGTGCCGCCGCGGTAGTCGAGTGGTTAGGGCGTTGGACTCGTAATCTAAAGGTTGCGGGTTCGATCCCAGCTGTCGGCTATGGCGTTGTGCCCTTGGAAAAGGCACTTTACGGCTATTTTCTCACCCCACCCAGGTGTAAAAGGGGTACCAACCTTGTGTTGGGGGGTTAACCCTGCGATAGACTGGCGTCCTATCCAGGGGGAGTCTATGACTCTCAGTCGCTTAGCGCCACAGAAACCGGGATAAGCACCGGCCTGATGAGCCTTAGGCTCGGGACAGACTTTAACTTTTAACCTATATACAGAATCAGAATCAGAAATTATTTATTGCCATTAAAGTCACATGGACTTATTGACAACAAAATTAACTCAACATAATTCATCATACTTTGGGAAAAAAGTATGTATGTCTGTTATGTTTGTTATGTAAGTCCGTAGCGCTTGCATGTATTCACAACCTGTTAAGTTTTCCAAGATGGGCTCATTGTTTGTTAAGGTTTTTTTTCCTGTATGATTAAGAGAAACTAAAACTCTTGTTGTTTCCCCCCCCCCCCCTTTTGAAAAAAATGTTTTTAAAGGTCATGCGTTTTCCCCTACCTGCAGTTACTAAAGCTGTGCATGTTAGAAGGAAAGAGTGTAAAACAGTCAACCTTTCCACTCTTAGCAGAACTCTTCAGTTTGATTCTATTTCATTGAACAGTTTTCTTGACCTATATATCATTTTGCTCTGGAAATAAACAAGAAAAGAATATATTCATTAGCATATACACACAGATTTATGATGTTGCTGTGTGCATAGCTTTATGATTATCAGTCAGTTGGCAGTCAGCAGACCATCAGAAATGTGCTTTGTTTTAACTGAGTTTCTCTCATGACAGATTGTGCTGTGAGTTTGTGTGCTGTGCTGAATCAGAATGAAAAAGAAAAGAAGCAAATAAAAGCCCAAAGTGGATTTATTGAAAATGATCAAATGAAAAAGTGTCTTAAGTATGATAATGTATGTGTAGACCTGCTCAGCTTTGAAGAAAATTCCTCTGTCTTGTATAGAAATGTTCCTTTCAGCTGTGTACAGAAAGTGATAGTAGCCTGGCAAGAGGAAACATGGGGCATATTGCTTTTGACTGAGCGAAAAAGATCATCCCGACTGTGGTACATTCTGAAACAAAACACAGCACATGGTGGGCAACAGAGATATGAACTGTTGTTTTGCAGTGTTGTTACTGTGAGAGTAATTCTCTAGGCCACAGTGTTGATACTGTGAGAGTAACTCTGTAGGCCACAGAAATACTCTCATTTTGTAGTGTTGATATTGTGAGAGTAACTCTCTAGGCCACAGAAATATTAACTATCATTTTGTAGTGTTGATACTGTGAGTGTAACTCTCTTTGTTACTTTGTGTGTGCAGAGGAGTTTCTGCTTGAGGACTACAGCAAGTACAGGTACCTGAGCCATGGCCATGTCCATGTGCCTGGAGTGGATGACTCTCAGGAGTTCCGCAACCTGGTGGAGTCTATGACCATCATGGGCTTTGCCCCGGATGACCAGTCAGGTGCCTGACCTTTTTAGAAATTTGTTTTTTATTATGATTCAGTGTAGTAATTGACATGCATAATCAAGTGATTAGGTTGATATGTTGAGTGTGTGTGTGTATGTATGTATGTGTAAGCTTAGATTTTTAAAGATTTGTGTACTCTAATAGATCTATGTTTAGTATGCGTTTTGTTTTGATTTGTTTGATGTCCATTGAGAGTGTGTATGTATGTGTAGACTTAGGTTTTTAAAGATTCATGTAACACACCACTCAACAATTAATGTTTGGTGGTTATGATATATATATATATATATATATATATATATATATATATATATATATATATATATATATATATATATAACATATATATATATATATATATATATATATATATATATATATATATATATATATATATATATATATATATATAAAATGATTGATTGATTGGTTGAAATGTAAATATTCACCATCTTGGAATAGTAGTAGTTGTCAAAAACTCAGAAAGGAAATGTGACCGAAAGTTAGATATCTATCATCTATATCTATCATGATGTTTTTGTTATGATGAAAACTGCTCTATGTGACTGGTATCAAACGTTTGCTGTTATCATCATCATCATTTTTGTTGACAAGGAAAGTAAGGTGGCTGTGATTGGTGTTGTGTTGTGCAGCTCTGCTGCGTGTGATATCAGCAGTCCTGCTGATGGGCAGCCTGCAGTTCAAGCAGGATCGCAACTCAGACCAGGCCACCTTGCCCGACAACACAGGTAGGTTCACCATGGGTCCTCTCGGTCAGCAGGGATGCACCTCATTCCTGTGTCCATGTGGATCCATGTAGCCTGTTATGACATTGCTAATGTGTATGTTCATTTATTTAAAATGTAGCCTTTTATGTAAAATGCTAACATCTGTCTTCATTTTTTTTATTATAAAAAAATCTAGATATCATTGTGTTATGCTGTGGGTGGATCTATTTTTGGTCAAGCATTTCAGATCAAGATTACAATGTGTTCTTAATATTCCTTTCTGTATATGTGAACACTAGGGGACTAATTCAGTGGTGACCACATAACTCAACAATCTGTTTGAACCTGTTTCAGTGGCTCAGAAGGCCTGTCATTTGCTGGGTGTACCGGTCACTGCCCTGACCCAAGCTTTCCTGAAGCCCCGGATCAAAGTGGGCCGTGACTTTGTCACCAAAGCTCAGACCAAAGCCCAGGTACTGGCTGGCCCCTCAGGTTGAAGGGCTTTTGAAGATCCCGCCATGTTGTGCCAAGTTTGCCTCTTTCATCTTCATCAAGTTCTGTTCTTTTAGGGTGTTGTAGAGTTGATGTATTGTGTATGATTCCTTGTTTTCCTGCGCATTTATCTTCTGTTAGTCCATTGCGATTAGTGTGTAGAGTGTGGTATGTTTTGTATTTGTTTTAAAAGCGGTACAGATTGTTGGTTATTTTGTCTGTTTATGAATGATTACTTTGCAGGTCGTCAATTACTTTTAGGCATGAAAACTTGTTCTTGTCAGTGAAAATTTAGTTGTTCTTTTGGTTTAAAAAAATTAACACATATTTTAGTTCCTTTGTTATAAAAAAAAAGTTCTCCAAACCTTATTTATCTAATTTCAATGGTAGTAAACAGTCTTTTGTTAGTTGACAATAGTCGTCATCACAGCTGAAGGTAAAGTAAGCTTTTCATATGGAGCAAGGGTTTTCATTTCGATTCTACCCAATGAATATGCAGATAAAGAAAATCAGTCCTGGTTTCATGAAACCAACAGTGAAAGAACATGTCATTGTTTATTGAAGTTGCTGATCATGACATGTGTTAAATAGATCCTATAAAACATCAGCCTTAATGAAAATAATGTGTACTGGGGATGTGGGTGTTTATCAGACCTGCCCTGTCCCCAGGTGGAGTTTGCTGTGGAGGCCATTTCCAAGGCTCTGTACGAGCGCATGTTCAAATGGATTGTGCAACGCATCAACAGATCGCTTGACCGCACCAAGAGGCAGGGGGCCAGCTTCATTGGCATCCTGGACATTGCTGGCTTTGAGATCTTCAAGGTGAGTCAGGCTGCCAGAGATCGTGCATGCCAAAAACATCATGATTTGCAGCACAGAACACCTCTTCATTTTTAAAAGGAGCACTTTTCATCGCACATAAACAGTTTAGCATTGCAAATCTTAGAATACTTCTTGCTCTGAGTGAAAAAGAATGAGTGCTTGTTTGTTTATAATTATTTTCGACTTTTAAAAGTTTTCATATGATAATAAAAATTGTGTGTTTTAGCATAAGTGATTTTATCAGTAAGATAATATATAGTTTATAAGCTGTTGATTGCTGACATCTTGCTGATAAATGAGCAAGTCAGATTGTAATGTGGCATTATGTTAACTTGATGTATGAGATCCTTTGTGGTTATCCAGACCAAAGTGACCACTCTCTGAACAAAAGGCAAACAAACCAGCAAACTTGAATGTTTTGTCCTATAAATGTAGTGTTCATTGGCCATTGTTGAACAAAGAATTACATTGTGGTTTATGGGTGAAAGTGCACAAGCTTGTTAATTAAGAGACACACTACTTGTGGAAGTGAAGAAATGTTAAAGTGGTGATCAATACACAGACTTGAAGAAAATGGTGACTTTTGTCTTGCTAATGGTATTTAGAATATATGTTGTCTGTATGCAGGTAGAAAGAGTGCAAGATGTTCCTTTGCTGGACCATTGTTGTAAAGTCTTTATTTGAGTAGTTTTGTGTTTTTGAGTTGTAACACTTTTCTGGATATTATGTATGGAATTGATGTAAACAAAAAAATCGACCAATAAGAATAGCACTGTTGTGAAGTATTGTAATGTTGACATGGGCCTTGCTTTCCTGTGTCCCAGAAAAGTAGCCAGAAGGTAAATAACATGGCCCTGGAGCAGTGGGGTAATGGTGTCTTAACATTGATGTTGTCCATTCCTTTGATAGCATGGACACTGAACTCATGCCTCACAGGCTTTCGCTGTATCGTAGGACCTATGCTGCTAGTTGTGATCAGGTGTATTGTGGTACACATCTTAACACATGCAGTGATACACATCTTAACATGTCTGTATGGTTGTGTGAGTGTGGTTTCTTCAGCTAGGCTATTCTAAGTGCTGTATTGTGTGGACTTTCTACATAGTAGCTTGACAACTGTGATGTGATGCAAGGTGTGATTCTGTAGTCGTACTTTTTGTGTGGCTGCTATTGTCAGTATTGCTTTTTAGAATCTGCCACAAACAGTCTGTTTGGTCATAGTTTTTTTTTTTTTTAGTACAATATTGGTGTGTGTGTGTGTATGTGTGTTTATATCTCATTTCACAAGGATGCAACACTTTTTTCATGGAGAAGAATGTAGACCAGTATTTTCAAGTAGGCGTGGTGAAAATGCAAAGGTTCTGGGTGACACAGAAGTTAACCTTATTTGTTAATTGTTCTTCAGAATTGTTTTGTATCATGTGCATCTGCCATTGTTTGTTCACGATCATTTTCAAGAGCAGAAAGTTGGTGAAGATAGAAAAAAAAAGTAATGTTCGGATGAAGTGGGTAGATATTTCCGTCACAAAGGGACACTATTGTTCTCCAGCGGAAAGGAGAAACTGAGACTGCCGTGGTGAGAGAGAGTGACTGTGTTGAAGCATTTGCAGTTTGGCTGCTGAATGAATTGAAAACTGCTCGTGGATGACTGTTGGTTTGTTTGCTTGTGTTTGCCAGATCAGCTTACTCTGTCAGTTCAGTCCTGAATAGCCCATAGAGAGTGGAACTAGGATATCTGATCTGTTGCTTGTTCACTTGTATGTTTTGGCATGAAAGCACTTATTGAAGTGAGACTGAGACTATTTGGATTTGCTGCCTCTGGTCTGTGCATGTTGGCACCATGCTTGAGTGTGTTTATCAGTTGTGATTGAATTTTGGACTGGTGTGCAGGTAGACATTTATGCATGAACACACTCAGACAGGGACAAATGTGTTCAGTTGTACACTTGTGGTTTTCATATCCTTAGGAATGCCACACACACAGATACACACTCACACACACACACACACACTACACACACACACTTACACACACACACACACACACACACACACACACACACACACACACACACCACACACACACACTCTCTCCCACTCCCCCACCATGTCTACATCCCATCCTTTTCTTGTTCTTACATTCTTACATAAGTTAAAGTCTGTCCCGAGCCCAAGGCTCATCAGGCCGATGCTTATCCCGGTTTCTGTGGCGTTAAGCAACTGAGAGTCATAGATCTCCCCCTGGATAGGACGCCAGTCTATCGCAGGGTTAACCCCAACACAAGGTTGGTACCCCCTTTTACACCTGGGTGGTGAGAAATAGCCGTAAAGTGCCTTTTCCATGGGCACAACGCCATAGCTGAAAGCTGGGATCGAACCCGCAACCTTAAGATTACGAGTCCAATGCCCTAACCACTAGACTACAGTGGCAGCTACATTCTTACATGCTATCAGTTAATTTCATGGACATTTATTTGCATGTGTGTAATCCACTTTTACTTCAGAGGTAGGACTTAAAACAGTAACAGCTTCACTGATGACGGGTGTAACAAGTGAAATGGAACTTAGAAGCTAAAAATGTTTATTTCAAGCAGAAGGTGGTCTGTGTACCTTGAACAAGGCAGCTGTACTTTGCAAAGCTGTTGCCCTTCCTCTGAACTTCTTCTGCCACTTTTTGATGTAGTGTGTCATGTTTGCTGTTCATGACCAAAAGTTGGTTAGAAGTTTAACCACAATGAGTGTGCCAAGAACTGAACAAAAACAAAACAGCTATCAGTATTGAAAAGATTGTATCTGTGAATGTGTGTATAGCTGTATTATATGTGTATGTCTGTCTGTCCCTGTCTCTGTGTGAAATAGTGACATATTCTGGTAAAAATGTCTTATCCCAGTTTCCTACGTTGTTCCCCTTGGAGATCAGCAAAGCTTTCTGTAATGAGTACTAGGCTTCATTTTAACATACAGTTACCCATTAATCTGTCCTCGTAAGCAGCATGGACCATGCTTTGCTAACTTGTGGCATGTAGGATATATATATATATATATATATATATATATATATATATATATATATATATTATATATATATACACACACACACACACACACACACACACACACACACACACACACACACACACACACACACACATATGAATTGAAAGTGTAAAGGGGGGGGGATGGGGGGGGTTGGTGGGCGGTGGGATAGTCTTGTGGTTAGAGTGTTGTGCTCGTGATCTGACAGCCTGGGTTTGAGCCACCACAGAGGCATCAGTCTGAGGGGATTTTACTCTGGAGTTAAATCAGTACTGACTCCACTTCCCCTAAAGTCCTTTGGATGAGATGATAAACAGAGGTCCTTTGTGCAAATACATTCAGAACATCTTGTGCTTATGTTAATATCCCATTTCTGTCTTTCAGACGAAAAGGCAGTTTTGTGCCCGTAGGAACAGATGACAGTATTTAGAAAAAAACTGCATACGCATAAGTGTCGTGTTTAGACATCATCGCTGATGCAGGAATGCGGCTACCATAAAGATTGGTCAAAATGGTTGCATACACAAAACTCACCATTGTTGATCCTCAGAGTTCTGGTTAAGGAACAAAGGAAAGAAGAAGGAAGTAAGAAAATTGTTAGTAGCTTTTACATAAAGATAGAATCCTTGTGTCTGAATCTCTGATGAACTTATATTTTTCTTTTATTTTTTTCTTCTTTTAAAAAAAAAATCAGACTTTATTGCCAAGGCAGTTAGTGATGAAAGACCTTTACTTGAGTTTTTAGCACCATTGCATTCTGCTTGCAATCCATAATATTACTATAGATAGTGTGGTTAAAAAAACACAACTAGAAAAAGGAATGTAAGCTAATAAGTGTGCAGCAATAGTATAATGAAAATGTTGACAGCTACCTGTGCTGTGCTTATTCTGAGGGCTCCTGGGCTGAGATGGATCCCCCCCCCCCAATTTTTACATAGTGGTTGTTTTAAAATTATTTATTTATGCATTTCTGTCTTTATTTGTCAGTGGTGTAACACAATGAAAGGCTGTCAAAACAGATGAGCAGATGATGGTTTGACTGATTATAATAACATTAGAAAGATGGTAAAAGGGTGCTTGATGGAAGGGTCCAAAAGTGGACAGGTGGGGGCAGGAGTTTAGAGTGTACCATGTGTGAGCTGTATGTGTGAGCTGTAATGGGGAGGAGGGAGGGGGTGTTGATGAGGGTTGACTTGATGCAGGTTTGAAAATGGTGACTTAACAGAGGCAGATTTTTACCAGGAAAAGTAGTAAGGAGTTGGTTAGGGTTGAACAGACAAAAGAGAGGAGACTGTGGCAGATTTCTCATTGTTTGATTATGGTGGTGCTTTCAGATGAACTCATTCGAGCAGCTGTGCATCAACTACACCAACGAGAAGCTGCAGCAGCTGTTCAACCACACCATGTTCATCCTGGAGCAGGAGGAATACCAGCGGGAGGGCATCGAGTGGAAGTTCATCGACTTTGGCCTCGACCTGCAGCCCACCATCGACTTGCTGGAGAAGGTCAGAGTGCTGCCAGTTTTGTCGTTGTATTCTCTCTTAACACTTAAACCAACAACCCCCCCCACCTCTTTCTGTTTTGTGCGTTTGTGTTTGATTTACTTTCAAGGCATATATATGTAGATGAAGCATAAGAGTGATCTGCATATTCCAAAGATACAAAAGTGACCAACTGGGTGCATTTGTTTGCAGTGCCTGTGGTTTTATTTAACTGCTGAGGCTTGATTGCCGACCAGTTAATTGCTTCAGTGTAGTTGGGATGGCTTCAGTTTTCAAATTGTATTTGACAGGTCAGCCTTTTATGTGATGGACTAATGTGGCTTTGTACTTAAGAAATTGAGGAGAGTTAAATGTTTGTGAAAGAAAAGTGCACTTACATCATAAATTTTATTATTCAGATGTAACTCCTTTCCATTGTTGGCTTACCAGCATTGTAGAGAATGTACAGAAGTCCTATATTATTGCAGTAAACCAAAAGTATGTGTGTAGAGATGTGGGACTCTTGGGAACAGCAGCGAAATGTGATGCTGATATTTCAGCCGATGGGCATCTTTGCCCTGCTGGACGAAGAGTGCTGGTTCCCCAAGGCCACGGACAAAACCCTGGTGGACAAGCTGTTGGCCCAACACACTACCCACCCCAAGTTCCAAAAACCGGACTTCCGGGCTGACGCCCACTTCTCCATCATCCACTACGCCGACAAGGTGGACTACTCTGCTGACCAGTGGCTGATGAAGAACATGGATCCTCTCAACGAGAACGTGGTGTCCATCCTGCAGTCCTCTACCGACGGCTTTGTAGCCAGCATGTGGAAGGATGGTAAGGATGACATAAAGCAAGTTATGTTACTGTGTGGAAAGTAAACTGTGGCAATGGATCAGAACTAGTGCAGACATCCTCATAGCATCAGACTGTTTGCTCAGAAATGTTTTTCATCATTATTTCATATGTTTTAAATGGTTTCATATCAGATCAGAATAACTACTGTCTGTTGGTGATGTTCACAAAAGGACCTTTGCTGGCAGGTGCAGATTGCTTAGACATAGAGCTTTTATTTAGAAAGTTAGACAAACTGCTAATGTGCATATCCAGTTCAAATGCTTTTTGGGTAAAATTAAAGTTGCCTGTGTCTTTTGGGGAATAATTGTATTTCAACAACGCCTCTACCTTTAGTTTGACTACCCTTTTCTAATACTGAAAGTTCACTTGTGTATTTACTAAGTTCCTCCAAATCAATTTCTGTGATTGATTATGGTTGTGATTGAGTATGGTGTATTGAAAAGACAGGCAGAGTTTTGGTAATTAACTTGCATAATTGATCAGGATGGGGTAAAAAGTTTGTAAAAACTGTGAAGAATCATGAAATTGGCTGGAGAAATGATTTTAAGAGAAAAAAAGTTTTGAGTCGATTTGAAAGTATACATTACTGTTCAAGTGAAATGAAATACTTACGACACCCTGCTTGTTTGCTGCAGCGGAGATTGTGGGCATGGGAGCAGCAGCAGCTGTGGACACGATGTTTGGGTCGCGGACCCGCAAGGGCATGTTCCGCACGGTGGGGCAGCTGTACAAGGAACAGCTGAACAAGCTGATGGCCACCCTGCGCAACACCAACCCCAACTTTGTGCGCTGCATCATCCCCAACTACGAGAAGAAGGTCGGTTGAGGATGCTGTCAGGAGTTCATTCTGCTGTTAAAAAAGGGAGATGGGGGGGGGGGGGGGGGGTTTCATTGTTTTTTTTTGTGATTTGCTCGCTGGTCATGTGACAAAAGGAAACTCTGTGAGAAACATTTTTTTTTTTTTGCACAGCTGTGTAGTGTATTCTTGCTTGTTTTGTCCAAAGAAGTAATATTATCAATGCACTAGAATTTGGGTCTGCCACCTTTGCTGGGATTTAGTTTATAGAAGTGTTTTGGGTGTCTGAATAAACTTAATACAAGTGTTTTGATTACAGTTTGAAAGTTTTTTCCTTGGGGGAGGTTAGTGACAGAACTTGAGGCAAGTAATAGCTTTGTTTTGCTCTAGGAGGCTTGTTTTGATTTGTGTGTGTGTGTTGCGTGTGTGTCAATCAATCAATCAATCAATCAATCAAATTTTTATTTCCAGATAGTACATTGAGTAAGCAGCGATCTGCTTTTTTCCATCAAGCCATCTATCTAAAGAAAAGATGTGTGTGTGTGCGTGTGCGTGCGTGTGTTGTGTGCATGTGTTATGTGCGTGCGTGTATGTGTGTGTGTGTGGTGTGGTGTGTGTGTGTATAATGAGAATAATAATTTTTCATAATTTTGCTGTTTCCCAAGGCAGAAGTAGAGTTTGTTTGTGCATGGTGTCCCAGGCTGGCAAGGTGGAGTCTCCCCTGATCCTGGACCAGCTGCGTTGCAACGGGGTGTTGGAGGGCATCCGCATCTGTCGCCAGGGCTTCCCCAACAGAATTCTCTTCCAGGAGTTCCGTCAGCGCTATGAGATTCTCACCCCCAATGCAATCCCCCGGGGATTCATGGATGGCAAGAAAGCGGTGGAAAAAATGGTAAGCTGAACTTTCAAAAATAATTTATAACTCTTCAACATCAATTTTATAAGAAAAATGAAATTAATCTGCTCAGTTGTGATTTTGCGTATTAGAATTGTGTTGTTTGTGTGTATGCATGTTTTTCTGTTTCATGTTTATACTTGCGTATGATCATGTTTTATTGATCATCTTATGCAGAAATGCATGTACATTAGTTATATCTGATGACTGTGTGTTATTTTCCTTATCATGAAAAAAGATGTTTTTCTGATATGGCTGTTGAAGTAAGCAAGAGGCCAAGTTTGTGTTTTCAGAATCTTAAAGGTACATTGGCAATTCATTATACAGTACTGTGGTGCAAGTGACATATGTCTGGAGGTCCTCTTGACAGGTGCAGGGTTTGCATGCTCCTTAAACCTCCTTGAATTTTGAGACCCTCTTTTTAACCATAGTAGTGCTGAATTTACAGCAGCGGTACTTATTGCTGCTGGCGGAATGAACATTGGCCAGTGTTTTGAAGCAGGGTGTGGTCAAAGAACCCTTGATATTGATATGTAAAACTGAACTTAGTGTGTTATGCTATAAATCACTGGAAAGCTTAGATAACAAGCTCTTAGATGAGTGTAATTTTATAGCTGGATGCAGTGTTTATGATTTTGTAAAAAAAATAAATTGAAAAAATTGCGTGAATCACAGTCATGCTGTCAGGGCCTTGGATTGAATTTAACACAAAAAGCAATGTTGGTGCAGTGCAAAAATGTCATGATTAGCTAATACTATCTCTTGTCATTAGTTTTGAAAAAAATGAGCTTGTGTTGCTTTATTGGCTGTCAAGTACTTGGAAAAGTCCAGTGAAAGATCAACGCCATCGCGATTGTCATGGCAACAAATACTCATTTCTTATGAAGTGGTAGATTTCTGTGACAAACATGACGATCACTTGATTTTGTGTGATGCAAAGCACTCTGCAGCATATCAATTTGACTAAACAACAATTATTTTGTGGCCTTGTTGTGTCAGAATAAAGTAAAACAATCTATGTCCTGCCAATTTAGGGCCGTTTGATTTGGTCAGATCATGATCAATTTTTACCAAGTTAAAAAAAAAATTCCACATTATTTTTAGGAGTGAACTAAGTCATTTGGGGGTAGAAAAACCTTTAAAGAATTTAAAATTCTACAGGCAGCTTAGCTCTGTAGAATTCAACAACAAGAGGGTTAAAAACAGGGTTTAGAAGTCCTTGAATTTCTTGGTGAGAAGTCTGTCTGAACCCTGCACTTTTCATGTCATATGATTCCACTGTTACGGAGTGTTTGCTCAAGAATTAAAATCTTTCATCATATTTAAGAGATTGATGATTTTCTTTGTGCAGATTGCTGCCTTAGAACTGGACAACAACTTGTTCCCCATAGGGCAGTCCAAGATATTTTTCCGTGCTGGTGTGCTGGCCCATCTTGAAGAGGAGAGGGACCTGAAACTGACGGACATTGTTGTACAGTTCCAGGCCCTTGCCCGCGGTCTGATTGCACGCAGGTACTGCTGGGCTGTGTTTGTGACAGTGGTGAGAAATAGGTCAGGGGGAGTACTTTGTTGCGCCCTGGGAAAATAGACTGCAGAGAGTATGTCACATGTTGAGATGGTTTTAGTGTTCAGGTGCATCATCTGTTCATTTAGATGATCTGAGGACATCAGATTTGTTAGAAGAAGCAGAGGTCCTGCAGTAGATCCCAGTACAGTGTCAGTAACATTGTTTAGTGCATCTAGTATGGGTGTGGAATAACCTTGCGAGTAAAGTGTCAAACTTTTGATTAGAATTGAAGACATGGGTTCAGTTTTGCCCAGAGTTATCCATTTATAGGCGTTTTTACCTTTGGATCAACATTGGTACTTACTAAACTCCCCCCCAAGTCCTTTGCATAAGAGTATTAATTGGGTTTCCAAACAAATGCATGCAAAACAGCTTGCACACATATGAAAACGTCATCCAGCTATGTTCAGTGGTGTGGCTGTGGCAACCATGCCCACCCAACATGCACCTAGCTGCCTGTAGAGGGATTGGCTCAGCCAGGATCAACTTGCCCACACTACCCTGCCTGAAATGTGTGTGCTGTGCCTCAGTGGGTCTTTAAGGAGTGAAGGGAGACCTTGGGTGAAGTGAAGTGTAGGTCAATGGAATGTCAGTTATCTGCTTTTGAAAGTTTTTGACATCTAGTACAGTTGAGCTGTTGCATTTCAAGTAAGGACTGTCATAGAAATCTGTTGGTATAAGAAATGATGGAAAAAAAAAAGTATTTAGGACTTCATTGTGATAGGATTGTTGTGTGCTATCTTTCAGAAACTTCCAGAAGCGTCTGCAACAGATCAACGCTATCCGTGTGATCCAGAGAAACTGTGCTGCTTATCTGAAGCTGCGCAACTGGCAGTGGTGGAGACTGTTCACAAAGGTAACAAACAGTCTGTGATTGTGTTTACTTAAATTTCATTTGGAACGTTACATTTTTTCCTGTTTGATTAAGAAATAAAGATTTCAGACATTTTTTATGATGTTTTGATACAGGATAATTAAGCAGTATACAGACAGCTTCACCTTAAAAGCATAGTTATGAGATTAGATACTCAGTGTATACATATTCTTGGTTATGTCCCAAGTTAGATGAGACTTGCTGTCAATAGGATAAGGCATTTTAGAACTTTTTTCATCTAATCATTTCTGAAAAACCCACTAATTTGACAAGGCACATTTACACATGGACATTGTTAAGTACATCTAAACCTCAAAACTTAACATAAAAAAAAGGATAGAAGTAGGAATGTTTGTGTTATTCGAATATTGAACATATCTGAGGACAAACATTACAGATCAACAAATAATACTTGTAATCTTGGATTGGATGAGCAGGCAAAAAAAAAAGGGAATTTTCTTTACAAGCACTGCAGTTACTGTGCTGATCTTGGCAATGGACGTGCTGTATAATATATATATATATATATATATATATATATGTATATGTATATATATATATATATAATATGTGTGTATGTTAAGCCTTCACCATCACTGAATGACTGAAATTAGCAGTAGGAAATGTGACCCTAATGGTGATTTTGTGTGTGTGTGCAGGTGAAGCCTCTGCTGTCGGTGACGGGGCAGGAGGAGAAGCTGCACACGAAGGAGGAGGAGCTGAGGAAGGTGAAGGAGACGTACGAAAAGCAGAAGCAGGACGTGGAGCAGCTGGAGTCCCGCTATGCCCAGATCATTGAGGAGAAGAACATCCTGGCTGAACAGCTGCAGGCAGAGACTGAACTCTGCGCTGAGGCTGAAGAGGTGACCTACCTTTTTTTGTGTGGTTTGTTATCCATGTGGGTTGGGGTATGATGTGTGGTTGTGTGGTATGATGTGTGGGTGTGTGGTGTGTGTGTGTGTGGTGTGGTGTGTATGTGTGTGTGATGTGGTGTAGTGTTGTGTTTTGTGTGTGTGTGTGTGTGTGGGTGGTGTATATGGTGTGGTTTGTGTGTGTGGTATATGGTGTGGTGTGGTGTAGTTGCGTGTGCATGTGTGTGTGTTTGATGGAATGAGCAGAGCATGTTTCAAGTGCTGTATGTAAAATGTATTTATCTGGAGGTTTTCAACGTTTCCCCCAAATGGTGAATATATTGTCCCTGAAGTGAGTTCAGGAGTTGGTAGATCTGTGTGCACATGTCAGGAAAATTGAGATCTGTCCAGACAGATGTTTTAGTTGACAGATCTAAATTGTTGCATGCATTATTTTTTTTCTTCCCCTTTTGTTTTATGGCTAGAGGTCTGAGATTCACCAATGGCGAGATTTTTTGTTTGTAATCGTTTTTTGCCTACCATTAACTTAGGGTTGTCTAAACACGACACCAGTGTGCGTGCATTTTATAAATATATTTTTTGTCATCTGATCTTTCCGCCTCATATGGCTTACTCTTCTGAAAGGCAGATCGGGCTTTAATATTTGCATAAGATGTTCTATGTGCGTTCGCATGCAGATCCTTGGTTTATAGTCTCATCTGACGGACTATTTGGGGAGTGGAGTCAGTGCTGATGTTAATCTCTAGGAGAAAAGTCTCTTTGAAAGAGTGTCTTGGTGGTGGCATGAACCCAGGCTATATCCTGGGCTGTCAAATAGCGAGCGCAATGATCTAACCACTAGGCTGTCCTACCCCCCCTTCCCCTGTTGCATGCTTTCAGTTTTATGTGTATGCTTCATGTGAAGTGGTGTATTCATAATTCATGTTTATTCCAGGAATTGTATGTATGCATTGGAAAGTGCAAGGCCATCTTTTTTAACGTTTCAGTCCCGAGCGAGACTGGCCAAGCGGAAGGAAGAACTGGAGGAGATTCTTCACGACATGGAGCTGAGGATGGAGGAGGAGGAGGAGCGCATGGTGACCATGGCCGAGGACAAGAAGAAAATGCAGCAGACGGTGCAGGACCTGGAAGACCAGTAAGTGGGGTGGCCAGCAGCACGCCTCTGTTGGCTAATCCACTGTGCTCAGACAATGGTCTCTAGCTTCATTTTGTAGAGAGAAAGAGCCACTTTTCTACATTACTGTTGGCCCTTGCCAGGTAGAAAAGATAGGATGGCTGGAAGATCAGGAAACTTTGTTGGCAGCATGCTCATGTCATCTATTTATTTACTTATTTTCATTCCTCAGCTAGAGCCTCGAGGCTCACCAGTGGTGAGATTTTTCGTATGCAATGGTTTACCCACCATTAAGGTTGCGGCATTCCAACTTCAGGGATGTTGGTACGAGTATGGGGACCATGGCTGTGGAGTAAGAAGGCGTACTCTTCTCTGGGGTGAAAAAACAGAATTTATCATACAAGAAATGTTGGCTGACAAAAAGTTTTGACAATACACTGCAGTATAGAACAGCAGTGCCATTATCGTGGTGCAACATAAGGCATCACAATGCAAAACTGTGACACCGTAAACAATGAAGTACTAATTAGTACAACACTGCAGCCTTCCTTTCTACCTCTTTGTGCAAGAGTGGGAGCTTTTACATGCCGTAGGTCGGTGTAGATATGTTTAGGAATGATATGCACTAGCAAAATGAATGTATTAGTAGTGACTACAGTTAGTGATTTAACCTTTAGCACCCTGTGGTCTTTGGTGACCGCTTTCCTCTCTCCCTGCATTCTTTTTCCGGTGACCAAAAACTGAGAGCACCTACTTGTTTAGAACCTTTATAAAAGTGGATGAATTTAATGTAGAGACTTGATATTTTGTATATTAATAAAAGAATGGTTGAGGAGTGTTTTCATATAAGACAATATGTTCTGCATGCATGTTTTGACATTGAAAAAAAAAAAACAGACATAAAAACAAAAACCGGAACCGTGTTGACTTACTATTTTTTCACTTTGAATGGAGTTTTTGTGTGCTATCTACCAAACTGTTGTACTTCAGTCACTAATAAAGTGATTATGTCATCTTTTAGAAGTAAACAAAACAGTTATTCCTTATAAATAGCACGAAGTATCTCCTTTGGACCAAAAGTTTCGTCGAAGTCGATCCGCGAAAAGTTTTCATGGCGATTACGAACATCGTCTTCGCGATCATTTTCTACCGGACTGTGGCACTTCAGTCAGTCTCAAAGTGATAATTTTATCGGTTATAAACAAATAAAACACTTTTCCTTCAGAAATACCATCAGGCATCTCATTTCGACCAAAAATTTCCATGATACCGGCCAGTGACAAATATTTACGGCCGCTTGGTACATCGTATTCGCGATCATCATCGATCTCACTTGAAACACTATTACTGTGACCTAGATCACTTACTGTCACTTCAAAGTCAATTTTAACAAGTTTGAAGCCTTCAAAATCATTTTCTAAGTCAGATTCGATGGATATTTCCAGTAAAAATCGTTCCGAATCGGTGTCCGCCATTTTGGTGATGGACAAATCCCGAAAGTTGATTTTTACTTTTCAAAAATTCACTGTCGCGTGTTGTGTTGAAGAAAATGCAAATGGCTGCCAGCAGGGGAAACTCTAGTCTCGTTTTGAATCGAAAGTGACGTCTATTGCTATTAATAGTAAGGGAATCTCAACCAATGAACCGCGAAGTTTAAACACCCTATGTTCGGCGACACAGTGCGCCTGCAGATGCAAGGGAAATAATTCATTCGGCGACACGATGCGCCTGCAGAGCGCTAAAGGTTAAAAACACTTTAAAAAAATATCTTTTGTTAATTTATTGTGTTAAAAAATACTTCTGATATCAAATGCTGGCTTTCTATCTTTTTTCCTTGCCTTTCTTTGCAACAGTTTTTCCTCTCCTCTCTTTCCTAACAACTGTTAGATGTAGCCTTTTATTGAAAGTGTTTCATTTTCTTTCTGTTCTGTGTCTTTAGCTTGGAACCTGAACCTGTCTTGAATGCTGCCCCTTCATTTCTGTGTGTTGATATTGCCAGTGTCATAGAGGCAGCGTCTTATGAATGAACTGCTGACTGTTTTTCAGACTGGAAGAAGAGGAGCAGGCCCGGCAGAAGCTGCAGCTGGAGAAGGTGGCCTTGGACAGCAAGCTGAAGAAGATGGAGGAGGACCTGGCTGTGAACGAGGACAGCAACTCCAAGCTGATCAAGGAGAGAGGTCCCTGGAGGAGCGTCTCAGCGAGGCCAACGCCCAGATCGTGGAGGAGGAGGAGAAGTCCAAGCAGCTGGGCAAGCTGAAGAACAAATACGAGGCCATCATCGCCGACCTGGAGGAGCGTCTGCGCAAAGAGCAGCAGGTGAGGAGAGACAGGGCAGACACAGGAAAGGTGTAGATTGTAGTGGGTATACTACCTTTCTCCTTTTCTCCTTTGTTATTGTTGTATGACATCATGTCAATTCAGTGTGACAAGTGAAGATCTCTATGGAATTAACGGAGTACACTTGAATGTAGATTTTTAGAAACATGACTATCATTATAGATTGAAGTCTTTCAGTAAAGGTAATGGTAGTGTGTTTCGTCAGCAGATGATGCTGAGTGTATTTTCAAGAATGATAAAGGAGAAAGCCTATTATTTAACCAGTCTGGGAAGTGATACTACATTTCAGATTACTATGTTATGAAACTACGGTCAGAAGAGCTTATTGTAAGATTTGCGCAATCCAGATTTCATGTGTACTTTTAGAACGGCACAAGAAGTATGGTGGCAGGATGGTTAAGATTTTCACTTGCATAACAATGAAACCATCAGGTTCTGGGTTCAATTCCTAGCCTTGCCCTTTTTTCCCCAGTTTGACGAAAAAATCAAATGGAAGGTCAAAAGTCCCCTGGATGAGACTATAAACTGAGGCCTCATGTACAAATGCATGCAGAACATATTGCACACATGGTAAAAAACCCTGTTCTGCCTTTCAGAAGAGAAGGCTGTTTCATGCTGGTTGTAACAGATGACCAATTTGTTAAAAAAAAGAAAAAGCATTCACAAAGGTGTTGTGTTTAGACACCTTACTTGAAGACGGAAGAATGCAGCTACGTAAATGTTTTTTTGGGGGAGAATGGTCGTATATGTAAGAATCTCCCCACTGGTGATCCTTGGAGCTATAACCAAGCAATGGACCCTGCCCCTCCCTCCTCCCCAAAAGAAACAACTAAAAAACCCCAACTAAAAAACAAATAACCCACATCTGGCATGAAGTACAAAAGAGGTGAACCAATTTATTTCTTGTGAAACAGGCTCGGCAAGAACTGGAGAAGATCCGCCGTCGATTAGAAACGGAGGTGAACGACTTGCGAGATCAGCTGAACGAAAAGCGGCAGCAGGTGGAAGAGTTGCAGGCTCAGCTGTCCAGGCGTGAAGAAGAAGTGCAGGGGGCGCTGCAAAAGTAAGTTGTGAGGTAGCATGGGGAAGAGGGTGAGAGGATGTAACATGGAATGCAGTGGAAAGGTCTAAAGATGGGGAATGATCTTACTCTGTACAATGTCCATATATTGTGATATTCATAGATTAATGGGTTTTCTCCTCCTGTTTTTTTTTATATAAAAAACATACTGTTTTCACGCTGATTTCACTCTAGGGCTCATAAAAGTGAAGTGTTGAAGCAAAGAGGCTGATAAAAAGTTATTTTGAATTCATGAGGTTAATAAAGAAATATGTAAAAATGAGAATGGTGACAGAGATGCCTGTTGACCTTGTAGGGCTGATGAAGAGGGAGTGTCACGCCAGAACATCGGTAAGCAGTTACGGGAACTGACCAATCAGATGCAAGAACTGCAAGAAGATTTGGAGACCGAACGTGAGGCCAGGAACAAGGCAGAGAAACTGAAACGGGATTTGAATGAGGTGAACAGGGTGTACTGCTGTACAAACATGTATGTCTTTGGTTAATTAGATATAAAATGTTTGTGGATAAAGGGAATATTCTGTGCCCTTTCTGTGACAAGACAAGGCTTTGCAAGTTACTACTTTTGTTACTTAAATTTGCCAGTGTGATTTCTTTTCAATTACAACACAGAGAACCAGTTCTGCCAATCAGATTTATACATCTGTGTGGTTGATTAAAGGTTTAACCAAGTCTGTAGGAAGACAAAAACTGGGATAATGATACATTAGTAGTAAAAGTTTGTACACAGATGTAATATAAAAAAAAGTTAAAGTCTGTCCCGAGCCATAAGGCTCATCAGGCCGGTGCTTATCCCGGTTTCTGTGGCGTTAAGCGACTGAGAGTCATAGACTCCCCCCTGGATAGGACGCCAGTCTATCGCAGGGTTAACCCCCAACACAAGGTTGGTACCCCTTTTACACCTGGGTGGGGTGAGAAAATAGCCGTAAAGTGCCTTTTCCAAGGGCACAACGCTATAGCGGAATAGCTGGGATCGAACCCGCAACCTTTAGATTACGAGTACAACGCCCTAACCACTAGGCCACAGCGGCGGCCAGATGTAATATAGGGTTTGTAATTTGGTCCAGGTAATTTGTTGTATGTCTGTAATAGTTGACATTAGATCACATCATCTGTTCAGAAAATGTAATGTGTTGTGTGTCTGTAATTAATCGACATCAGATCAACATCAACTGATCAGAAAATACAGTGTGTTGTGTGTGTGTAATAGTTTACATCAGAACAATGTCAAATGATCAGAAAACAAACAATGAACATGAACAGTTGTTTATGAAAACCATATTTTTTGGGTGTGCATCTATTCATAGAATTGGATGTGTACATGTGTTTACACAGTCAAATGTATCTGATTCCTGGGGAAACTTAACATTTGTAATGAATTAAGAGGCAAAGGTTTTATGCTAAAAGATAACCCTTACCTTTATAACTCAAGATAAAGCAGGTGACGTTGTTGGATTTCAGGAACTCGAGGCCCTGAAGACGGAGTTTGAAGACTCTCTGGACACCACAGCAGCAGTACAAGATCTGCGCATCAAGCGAGAGCAAGAGCTGCAGGACCTGAAGCGAACCCTGGAGGCCAACCAACAGCACCACGAGACTCAGATACAGGATGTGCGCACACGCTACAACCAGCAGCTGGAGGGCCTCACCGAGGAGGTGGAAAATGCACGCAAGGTACAGCTGTAGTCATTCCTCCTTCCAGTTTTGGCTCCTGTTTGCTAACACAGTTAGTTTGTATAATCATCCTGATTTGCCTGTTTAACTCTTCTTCAGGGGCATAAATCATGTATGGTTATTAGCATTGGTTTAGGTACACACACCATTGACCCTTTTCACAACTACTTTAAAAACAAGATGGTGAGCAGCTGAAAGTTGGGAGATGTTATTTGGTAAGCAATAAGCAAAAGATAACTACAATGACAGATTCAGAGGGCCTGAGTTTAAATCTGGCAGTTACCAAAGAACCAAAAGTTATGTTGCGCAAAGTAAAGTTATTATGTTGTGCAAAGTGAAGTTATTATGTTGTGCAAAGTGAAGTGTATTTTATGCCAGTAGTTACCTCCGAAATTCTGTTAACTTCATTTCTTCCATTCCCCTCTGTGCAGGCCAAGGCTGCCCTGGAGAAAACCAAGACCACATTAGAGGCAGAGAACCAGGAAATGGCATCTGACATAAAGAGCGTGCAGATGGCCAAGACAGAGTCTGAGCGAAAGCGTAAGCAGGCAGAGCAGCAGTTGGCGGAAATGTCCATTCGTCTGCAAGAACTGGAGCAGGGGCGGGGAGAAACCGCAGACAAAGCAGCTAAGCTACAGCAGGAACTGGAGCAGGTAAAATCATGACACGTGTAGAAACAAAATAATATGTTTATACTAAAACCTTAAAACATTTTTTTTAAAACCAAAAAAACCCAGCAGCAGTAAAAACTTAACCTAAAAGCACACACACACACACACACACACACACACACACACACACACACACACACACACACACACACACACACACACACCCACCCATGTGCACACACACACGCACACGCACGCACGCACACACGCACGCACGCACAATCAAAGTTGAAAGAAGGCAGGCTGGAAAAGCTGTGTATGTAAAGGTGTCTAAATTATATCATATTTGCTCTTGAAGAGTAAGTTGTTCAGAGGAGCAATTTTCATTGCTGTTTTATGAGCTTTGTGTGAGAATGGCTGGGTTTTTATTCACTTTGCATCGCAATATAAACATATGAACCTTAAGAGTTATGTTTTGTTTGGTTTGTGTTTTAGAGGACAAACTAAGTATAAGATAACCAGCCACCATAGCGCTGTGGTTAGCACCTTGGATTTCAGACTGGAGGGTCACGGTTTGAATCCCATAAGTCAAAGGGATTTTTGACTCTGGCCGGCTCCTACCCAGAGTGAGTTTGCTGTGGGCTCAGTGGAAAGACTGGGGACCACAGGGTAGAACTTCATCCACTTACAGATGCGAGTTTGAGTGAGTGTTGCTTAAATTACTGACCAACACTGCAGGTGTTGTATTTCTTGGGGCCTGGTTGATGTTTGGAGGGATGTTGTGATGGTTGCCACCTCAGGTGGGCAACTCACTCAGTCTGGCTCACGACTGAACTAATACCATCTTTAGTAGGGGGCTTAGTTGGTGGTGTCCTGAATATGTTAGCTCAAAATGATGTAAAAATAGACACAGACCTTGCACAGTAATTAATGCATTTGTGTTCATTGACATATTGCATGCTGTCTCCAAGGTTGAACAGAAAAGGTCAGAAAGGATTGGATTGTTCTGATTGTGTTACCATTTTGGTCTGAAATAGCATCACTCCAAAGTGATAATCATGATAATCAACCTTGTGTGGGATATATACTGTCCAGAAAAGACCAGAGAAAATAAGGTAATGTAACATTCTTTGCCTGTGTAGCAGGATAGAGATATCAATTTCCTTTCATGGTTGGCAGGCGAATACCCAGTTGGAGCAGACGGACACCAAAGCCATCCAGCTGGGGCAGAGAGTGAGTTCTCTGGAGGCCCAGCTGGCGGACAGTCAGGAGACCCTGCAGGAGGAGACGCGCCAGAAGCTGGCCCTGCAGTCCCGCCTGAGGCAGGCGGAGGATGCCAAGGAGTCGGCTGTGGAGAGGCTAGAGGAGGAGGAGGAGGCCAAGAAGGCCCTGGAGAGGCAGGTGGTCGATCTCAACCAGAAGGTGAGGAGGCCACTACCCTCAGCCTGCTTTGGGTTGCTGGTGTAGGAATGCGTCTGAATGCTGATGACGCTCTGTGTGTGTGTGTGTGTGTGTGTGTGTGTGTTTGTTTTGTGTGTGTGTGTGTGTGGTGTGTGTGTGTGTGTGTGTGTGTGTGTGTGTGTGTGTGTATGTGTGTGTGTGTGTGTGTACACTTTTTATAACCTCAGTGAAAGGGGGGATAGGATTCAGAGAGCACAGTTTTGGGTTATTAGGCATACTTTTAAAGCTGCATTTCTCTCACTTTGCCCAAGAAGTGTTGGGTTTAAACAGCAAGAAATGACCTGCTTCTAAATTAATGTACCATAAGATCATGTTGTCATCGTTATGCAGCTTATAACTCAAAATAAGGTATAGAGATGAAATTGTTTATCAAATGTTGCTGCATGTCAACAGTATCTCAAATAGATTCAATGACTCTTAAGTCTGTGGCGACGTAGGTTTGTGTGTGTGTGCATGTGCGTGTGCGTGTGTGTGTGCATGTGTGTGCATGTGCGTGTGTTAGTGTGTGTTAATGTGATTGTAATGTGCTGTGGTCAGATGGTGGACCTGAAGCGCAAGGCGGAAGAGGACCTGGCCAACAATGAGGCGCTGGAGGAGTACAAGAAGAAGACGGCCAGGGAGATGGAACAGCTGTACTCGCAGCTGGAGGAGGCCCGCGCCAACTCTGACCGCATGGACAAGTCCCGCAAGAAGCTGCAGGCTGAGGTCAGTCACTTCTACCACGGTCACTTGGTGTGCATGGGTGTGTGTGTGTGTGTGTATGCAAGAATGTGTGTGTGTGTGTGTGTGGTGTGCGTGTGTTTTGATTGGTGAGAGGTTCTGACTTTCTTTTGTTAGTAGTTTTTTTGTGTGTGCTTTTTTTGGGTTTTTTTTTTCTCAATGGTTTTTTATTTTTGCCTGGGAAGGGGAATGGATAATACTCTCCTACTCCTCTTCCCTGGGGAAGAGGAGTGTGTGCACAGATTTATTTTGGAGTCTTGAGCTTAAATGATGTGTTAAAAAAAAAAAGAGAAGGTAACATACAGTTTCATTCTGTCATAGTTTTTGATGATGATGTGAAATCTGGTTCAGGTGGAAGATCTGACTGTAGCCCTGGACAGCCAGCGCTCCAATGTCAGCAGCATGGAGAAGAAACAGCGCAAGTTTGACCAGACGTTGGCAGAGGCCAAAGGAGAGACAGAAAGGTAATAATGCACACACTGTCAGGTAGACATGGTGAAAACAACAACAAACAAACCACATACAAGATGGACCCACTTTATAATAGAGGTGTATAGGTAAAGACAAATCCTGGAAGTTTCAAAAGCTCAACTGTAGTCTTCCTTTCAAGACAGCAAAATTTAAATCTGTGTCCAAAAAGACTGAAGGGGGAGGGGGGGGGGGAGGAGGAGAGAGAGATTCTATAAAGTATCACAAATGCATAGTAGCAGACAAAATTGTGTGTGCTTGCTGCTGGAATTGGTTCCCTTGAATTATTTTCAATCACACATTTTCATGATGAGTTATAGAATCCTGGTCTGTTATCCCCCCTTCACCTGCTTCCCCTCCCTGAAAGCTGTGGTGAAAAATTCTAGGCTCTGAACGAAAATCTCAGGTGGGTTGGTAACTGGTTAAATGATTTTTTTTCACTTATAAAACTGGGGGGGGATATATTTTACTGTCTCTGATATGATTTATGGTTGTGTTGATGGCATTAATGCTAGATATGTCGATGATGAATTAAATGTAAAGATGGACATTTTGCTCTGAGTATGGTTTCTAAGAAGTATGTGGTGTGTGTGAACTAGGCTTGCTCTGGAGAAGGACAACTTGGAGAGGGAGAGCCGAGACAAGGAGACCAAGATCCTGAATCTCACGCGCAGCATGGAGGAGCTGCAGGAGCGTGTGGACCAACTGGAGAGGCTCCGTCAGCAGCAGGCCCGGGAACTGGAGGACCTTGTCTCCTCCAAGGATGATGTGGGCAAAAATGTGAGTTGGGATGCTGGTGAAGATATAACCAGGTATAATGTTAAATTTCTAGTGTCAAGTACTGTGCCTTGTCAGTCTACAGCAATCTTGGCTGAGAGTTTGATTGTGAGTTTGCGTGTCAGGAAGCTGCAAGCATATTTTTCAAACTCTTGTCACTGGGCTGGTCTCCAGTCTCAGTATTAGATTTAAACTTACGGGGGTAACAGCATTTGAAAATGACCAAAAGAATCGTTACCAACTATCATTGAGCATAGTAATTAGTATCGCATCTTGTAAGTGCTGCCTTTCAGATGCTGTCATATGAAGGCGGAACATGAGAAGAGTGACTGAACTAATGAGCCGAAGAAGATGAGCTGCAGTCATTCAAATGTTTGTTGTTACTGTATCTGCAGGTGCATGAGCTGGACAAGGCCAAGCGAGCTCTGGAAGCGACAGTGGCTGAACAGAGAGTGCAGATTGAGGAGCTGGAGGATGAGCTGCAGGCAGCAGAGGATGCCAAGCTGAGGCTGGAGGTCAACATGAACGCCCTGAGGGAGAAGTACAAGAACGATGTGGCTGGCCGCGAGGAGCAGGAGGAGGAGAGCAAGAGGTCCTTGTTGAGGCAGGTCAGTAGTCAGTCAGATTGGTACACATTGGGTATTCTCCATTGTGTCAGATCACTTCTAGTTCTGATGCGCCTACTCTATTTCTTTTTTTTTTTAAAATTTTATTTTATACCACTTAAAGTAAAACTTGGTAAAGTAAAGTTACTTCTTTTATGCATGCTAAAGGAGAACCTATCAGAGCTGAATATTTCACACACCCTCATTTTCATGATTGGTGACATCAACCTGGGCTGAATATTTCACACACTCATTTCCTCATTGGTGACATAAATCACCCTGTGTGCCCCCAGTTGCGTGAAATGGAAGCGGAGTTGGAGGACGAGCGGAAGCAGCGAGCGATGGCGGTGAACGCGCGCAACAAGCTTCAGGGGGACATCCAGGGCATGGAGCAGCAGCTGGAGATGGCCAGCAAGGTGAAGGAGGACGCGGTCAAGCAGTACAAGAGGATCGCCGCCCACATGAAGGAGTTCCAGCACGAGCTGGATGACGCCCGCCTGGCCCGCGAGGAGATGGCTGCCCAGGCCAAGGACAATGAGAAAAAGGTGCTGCTGCGTGGGCTCAGTGTGTCTGGCTGGTGTACGGGTGTGGTTGTGTATGGGGGGTTTTTGGTTTGTTTGCTTCTTGGATTGTTTGCGGCCTTTTTATACATCATTAAGGTAGCCTTAATCCGACTTCAGGGATGGTGGCTGTCCACAATAAGTGGGCCCCAAAAAGGTTTTGTCATCTGTTCCAACCAGCAAAAAATGGCCTACTCTTCTGGAAGACGGAATAGGTTTTCAATGTTAGTGTAAGATGTTTTCTGTGTGTTCGCACATGGGGCTTCTGCTTATAGTCTCATCTGAAGGGCTTTTGGGGAGTGGAGTCAGTATAGTACTGCTTTTAACTTGAGGATAAATTCCCTAAAATGGGCACCTCTGTGGTGGCTCAATCCTTAGCCCTCAGATCAATAGCACAGTGCTGTAACCACTAGGCTTTTCTGCCCCTGTGCATGTTTGTATTGAGGTCTTTTGTATGCACTGTCAACTTTCCTTACAATGGGTAAATTTGTAGAAAACTAGAACTCTGTTTAAGACATTGAAAATCCATTTTTAAAGAGAGAGAGAGAGAGAGAGAGAGAGCTTAAATTAGCAAAATAATGGGAGTTTGTGATTTGTGGATAGATGTATTGGAAATTGTGGGTGGAGGTTTAAGGAAGCAGCCCAAATCAGATGATGATTTGTGGACTACACATGGTATTTTGAGAGTAGTTTTTGTGGAGTTTGCTGTGGACTTTATGACTCTTGGGTAGGCATGATTCAAGTAGATGATGATGCTAACATGACAACATAGTAGCTGCAGTGAGATTAACGAAGTGTAATTGTTGGATAGATTCATATCAGTTAGGTTTTTTTGTCACTGAACAGTGTCTCATTTAGAGGCTATGAAGAATGTAATCTCAGTGTTCTGTTATTATAAGGTTTGGTTGTTGGATTCAGTTGAAGAACCTGGAAGCTGAATTGATACGACTTCAAGAGGACCTTGCCTCAGCAGAGCGACAGCGCCGTAATGCAGAGGCAGAGAGAGATGAGCTGGCTGATGAAATAGGCAGCAGTGCTTCTGGCAAGTAAGTGACAGGATGAAAGAGCACTTGATTGCATGACCTTTTTTGTGGAAAACTTGAATTCTCAGTGTTAGAATAGACTGTAGTTTGAATGAGAATAGAAAGAACAGCTGTGTCAGGATAAAGGCCAAAACAAAAATATGAATGAAGTTCAGTTAAGTTAGCAGTTGAGTTTCCTGAAAGATAAAAGTACATAAACAGTTATTAAGATAAACATGAACATGGTTTCTTTCTGTGCAAATGAACAAATACCCTTTACACTAATATGTACAGCAAGCAGATACAGTGTTTTCCCTGTTGTGATCCATGACTTGTGACTCTTACAGAGGGTGAGTCGACTACATCTGATGCTGGTCATCTTGGTAGTGTATGGTTCTACTTTCAGATTTGAAGACCGTTCTGTTTTCTGTTCAGCATGCTTTCTGCATTTGGTTTGTGTTTGCTTTGGTTTGTCAGGTTTTTTTTCCTAAAGAGAGAGAGAGAGAGAGTCATTTTGTTTGTTTTTCTAAAAGGGGCAATTGCCATTTTTGTGCAAGCTTTTTGTTTGAGAGGTGAGGAATGGGATACAGATTTAAGGGGATGTGCGGCAGCAAAATATGTTGAAATGAGGTCAATCTGGCTATTTTTAGATTTTCACATTTTTACACTCTATAATGTGTCTACTTTAATGTCCCATGTTTTTTTTTCAATAAAATGATGCATTTTTGTAATAAAAATGATTTTAGTACACCAACCCGACTGAGTTTGTGTTCGTTTGTTCGGAAAAAAGCGTAAAAATGCCGACTTTCAGACCCTAGCAACAGCCACTTCTGCTACACGAAGTCCGACACACCGCATATCAATGGAAAGAGCAGGATGTCTGCTAAACCAATCAGGAGAGCTCTTTCTAGGATTTCCCATAGTATTCGCAGAATGACGTGATTTAGAACATTAGCATATGCCATATATGGAGAGCGATTCAAATCTTGGCCACACCATTAGCCGACTAAGGTCACGTGACGCGCCTTGGCTAATATGGCGGATTGTTTACAACTTTCTAGTTGACGATCGCGCACACAAAAATGCCTGTGTCAAAGAAACATACGCTCGAATCATCGTCTTCAGGCAAGTCGAGGCGAAAAAAAACAGCTTGCCTACGCTCGGCAGTGCAGATCAACAACTTCAAGTGCCGATTTGCCGAGAAACGATCCTGAGTCGGACACTCAGTCAGTGGCGTCGACTTCGACTTCGACCAGTACAGTTTCGTCAGCTCCACCACCATCTACTTCGAGTGTTAGGGATAGTATTTTAGGAAATAGAACTCGTACACAGTTCAAAAGAGACTCATATGAAGTAGTGAAAGCGCAACTCCAGCGTGAAAGTGCCAGTGCTGAGGAAAGTTCAACCAACACTACAAAGAGAGGGATAGTTGATTTCAATAGGATAGATCAGTTTGTGAAGAAGCTAAGTTGCCCTCACTGTCAGCAGACTGCATTGTGCTTTAGCACTGATAAAAAGAAACCATGTGGGCTGGCAGTGCATGGATATGTGTATTGTTCTTCCTGTGAACAAGTTGTAGAGGGGACAGAAGGGTTTTTAGCTGAGAGGGGACAGGGGGGGGTGACAGACTACATCATCAACAGACAGGCAGTGTTTTCAGCATTAGTGTGTGGATTAGGGGCAAGAGCTTTCAATAATTTTTGTGAAAACATGGATCTTCAGGGCATGCACCACAAAACATTTCAAAAGAAAGCAGATAAATTATATGAGAAGCTTAGGGACTATGAGACACATTTATTTTCAACAACAGCAGAGTATGTTAGACAAATTCATGCACGCCAATCTGGCATTACACTCAGCACTGATGAAGTACTAGACATTAGTGTCAGCTTTGATGGCACCTGGCTGACTAGGGGACACTCTTCCCATATTGGTGTGGGGTGTGTGGTGGATTTGCTGACAGGACTGTGCATAGATGCACATGTTATGTGCACATACTGCCAAAGCTGCGAGTCGTCATCTGGCAAGCAGCTTTACCGTGACGACCCAATGCAGTATGCTGCCTGGGTGGCTCAGCATGTTCCAAACTGCGAGAAGAACTTTACTGGTGAGTATTTATTATCAGAATCATGTTTGTGTTGTTGTCTGTCTACTTTTCCCTTTTCTGTACATTCATTTATTCCAAACTTTACATGAAAAGTGTACTCGTGAAATGTCAGTTTCACACTGAATATATTAGATATATATATATATTATATATATATATATATATATATATATATATATATATATATATATATGCAAAAGAACTTTGTGTCCATCATCACAATTACAACTGTTAGATGGTAATGTACAGTTGTAGACAAAAGTGTGTTGTAAAATAACAAATAATTTGAACTTACTGTTATTTGCCAAGTAAAAATACAGTGATGAATGATTTTTTAAAAATACTTTGCACATATATATATTTTTCCAGCACATGTATACATACAAGTCTCACACACACACACACACACACACACACACACACACACACACACACACACACACACACACACACACACACACACACACACTTTTAGAATCATAGTTTCAACAGACTTATTCCTTCCTCATTTTTGTCACCTTTTATCTGAAACTGTATGAATTTTTTAAAAAGTTTTTGCTAGTATGCTTATAGTTATACTGCCCTAACAGTCTCTTGTTATGTTACCTTGTTTGATGACCATATGATGTATATTATATGGTTATTTTTCAGTACATATGAGCCAAATGGCCTGCAAAAACTTGAACCATTATTATTATTGTTAATATTATTATTATTTTTTTAATTATTATTATTAGCATCATTGAGCACACGCGTCTGTGCACACTCACACTCACACACACACAGAGAATCACACAAATCCTTCCTAAACCACACATTTATTATACATTCTGTGTCAATTGTCAACAGGATCCTCTGGCATGATGGAGGTGGAGGCAGCCCGTGTGCTCTGGCGGCGGTCGGTGGAACGCTACAAGCTCCGCTACACAGTCCTGCTTTCGGATGGTGATGCCAAGACCTTCAATGAGCTGACATCCATCAAGCCCTATGGTGATGCAGTCCAGATTGAAAAGGAGGAGTGCATCAACCATGTCAGCAAGCGTCTGGGGTCAGCTTTGCGAAATCTTGTCACTGATTGTCGCAAAAAAGGTGTCACTCTTGGAGGTCGTGGACGAGGTCAGCTAACCCAAAATGCCATACGCAAGCTGACCATCTACTACAGCAGAGCCATCCGGAAGAGTGGATCTGCAGAGGAGATGAAGAAGGCAGTGATGGCTTCATTCTACCACTGCTGTTCTACTGACAGCCAGCCACGCCACGAGCTGTGCCCTACAGGGGCGGATTCCTGGTGTTTCTTTCAGGCGGCTATCGCTCAGCATCAAGTGCCCGGGCCCCACCAGAACCTGATCCACACCCCGCTCAACTACGACAAGCTCCACAGCCATCTGCTGCCTGTCTATGAGAGGTTGACAGAAATCCAGCTACTGAGGAGGTGTGTTGCAGGCAAGACCCAGAATTCCAATGAGTCCTTGCACAGTTTGATCTGGGCTCGCTGCGCGAAAGATAAATTCGCTTCACGCCGGCGTGTCCAGTTTGCAGTTCTGACAGCCATCAATGAGTTCAACTTTGGTCCAGCTGCTGCCCAGGAGAGTGCCAGCTTCTTTGGCTTCCACAAAGGAGCACACATGAAGAGGTTGGGGGCATCCAGACAGCAGAAGAGGGTGAGGAACAGCATCAAGTGCCAGAAGGACAAGGAAACCAAGCGACGCGACAAAGTCAGAGCTGCCAGACTGAAGAGACAGGAGGAGCTGATGGAGCTGGAAGGGGGGCCTGCTTATGCTGCAGGACAGTTCTGAGTGTGTGTGGTGTTGCTGAGTGCCTGGAGTATAGTTCTGAGGGGTTCAAACAAGGCTGTGAGTAAAATATGTTTGTCTGAACATGTCTGAAATCTTTAAAGCTGTTTTTCTCCGTTTTGCGTTTTCGTCCTGCATGCCACTTTAGGATCAAAATTTCTCAAAAACTGTCTGTCCATCTTTCATGAAACTTGGCACAAGTATACATTAGTGTCTTGCTTATTGGGTGACAGTTTGGATTTTTTGATATAGGAGATAGTTTTCATTTTACAAGGCTAATTGCATAATAATTGCATAAAATTCATGACCAAATGGGAAAAAAATTTGTAAAAAAAAAACTATGACCAATAATAGAAAAAGGCATCTGTCTACCAATAATAACAATCATAATGTATATCTGTGCCAAAAATGATTAGTCTGTGATGTATACTTTTGCTGTAAAACCTTTCCTAAAAAATTCAAAATGGCGGCTGTTTACGCCGGTTTCCATGGAAACGGCAAGAAATTACCATAAACGGAGAGCATTTTTATATTTAGGATACATAGTATAATCAATTACTATACATAAAACTGAAATAATTCAGCCCTTCTAAAATTTAGGATTTACTGCCTCACATCCCCTTAATGACCACTACAAAAGGATCAAGAGAAGACTGGTATACTAACATGGTATGAAAGAAAAACCTTTCTCACATTTGGATGGTAGATCATTAATCTGTGAAAATGGGAATGCAGCATTGTTCAAGCTGTTTCAATTTTTTGTTTTTGTTATTTGGTCTCTGTCCTGTTCACTCTGTTTTTGCCAATACAATGGAAGTCTGTCATTTTCAGCTTGAGTAACACAAACCCTGAAATCATTGACACTAACCTGCCTACCAAACCAACCATCAAATAACAGTGGTGTCATGGAATGCTAATCCAGTAGCTTCTTTCACTGCAGGGATGGTGATGCAGACTTCTTTTTTCATCCTTTTCTCTGCCATGACTAAACACCAGACTTAACCAATGGCTTCCATCACCTCACCAGGACTCTTGTTTTGTTGTTATTTGTCTATTTTTTTTCTTTTGAGAACAAACCAGAGCTGGTGACTGAACTTCCTGCCCCCTCTCTCCATTGATTCCTACTTGTTATGGACTGATTGATATGTTTTTGTGATGTTAAGTACTTGTCATGCTCTTGCGATGTCTTATGTTTTCCTTAGACCTCAGAATGCTTTCCTTGGCAGCTAATTGAAGTTAGGTCCAGTCTTATCATGGCCATGTTGAAGACTGTGCTCAGAATTATAATTGTGTGTAGTAATGAACAGATTTTCTTTTCTAGGAATCTTCAAATTGTGAGAGAAAAATTTGAGTTTTCTGTTAAAAAAGAAGTGGAGTGACCAGTAGTTTGCATGTGGAAAAACATGCTTGTGGAAAAACCGGTTAGATTGTTTTAATTGACAGTTCTAGATACTGTGACTGAGGATTTGTGGAAAGAGCTAAATCACTTCAAGCTATTATCAAATTTAGTAAGTGCAGACAAGTTGAGTATATGCTGTATGTTTGTTTCACTTTGTTTCTGTGAAGTTTTTTTTCAGATTTCTGACTGACTTTGTTTTTGAATATTCCAAATGTTAAAAGAAAATGGAAGAGAAAATATGTTTTGACATAGTTGGGGGGGGGGGGGGGGGGGGGGGGGGGGGGGGGGGTAAAAGAACTGTTGCCTCTTATTTTTTCTTTTAACATTTATTGGTAATCTGATACCAGATGTTTATTTGTTGTAATGTGTATGTTAAAAAAAAAAAAAAAGAATATGGGAATAGGAAACAGTCATTTAGTCTGATAATGACACAAGTAATAGTGAAAATGAAGTATGAATCTGACATTCTATTATTTTACTGCATGTGTGATTCCAATTTAAAAAAAATTTGGTTTGAAGCTGCAAAATGCTGGTAGATCCCTGTAATGGTGATGAACGTGCATGTCATGGGTTTGTTTTCTTGTTAGTGTAAGACGTGTTGTGTATGGTGATATTTATTGAATGTGTGTTAGAGGGGTAGCTTTTTTTTGTTGTTCTTGTTGGGTTTTTTTTGTTTTGTTTTGGAAAACAAGCCAGAGCCTAGGGATTTGGAGAAATGTGCAGATTACCTGCAAGTGAAGGAGAGTAATCAGAAAAAAAGAGAATGAATGGGTAAAGTCTTTGCCCACTGCCTTTGTTTGTAGGCAATTGTGTAGGGGCAGCTTTGATAAAGGGTTGACAGGAGATGTGTGTGTGTGATGGCAGCAAGCTTTGTGGATGAAAGCATGTGGTTGACAGGAGATGTGTGTGTGTGATGGCAGGCAAGCTTTGTTGGATGAGAAGCAGTGTGGTTGACAGGAGATGTGTGTGTGTGTGTGATGGCAGGCAAGCTTTGTTGGATGAGAAGCAGTGTGGTTGACAGGAGATGTGTGTGTGTGTGTGATGGCAGGCAAGCTTTGTTGGATGAGAAGCAGTGTGGTTGACAGGAGATGTGTGTGTGTGTGATGGCAGGCAAGTTTTGTTGGATGAAAGCAGTGTGGTTGATTTGATTTGATTTATTCTTTTGTATCGAGGATAACAGGAGTTGTGTGTGTGTGTGATGGCAGGCAAGCATTGTTGGATGAGAAGCGGCGTCTGGAGGCTCGCATCTCAGAGCTGGAGGACGAAGTGGAAGATGAACACGCTAATCTGGAGATAGCAAACGACAAAGCTCGCAAATCCATGATCCAGGTGAGCCATCTCTTACTTTGAAAGAAACCTAACTTGCCTGGCTTGTTAGAGGGTGGTCACATAATATCATAAGCCAGCCTCACTCGATGATTAGTGACTTTATCCATCACTATAAAGAAACAAAATTGCAATACTATGAATGTTGTCTTAGTGGCTGTTATTATAGTATATTGTTATGGGTTATCTATCATCTGCCATGAAATGTAACATTGTAAAGACCAGCAGACAAGAAGTTTTGTATTATCCGTTAACATGGCAGTAGTTCTTGGTCTTTTTATGTTGTCTTTGTGTTCTTTGCTATTTCTAAAATCTGTCTGCTGAGACAAATATAAGCAAGCTGTTTTTTTTTAAATTTTTTTTTAGATCAGATTTAAGCTGTTACTTCTTTTTTTGCATTGCTTGGTAGGCATGCTGCTAAAAGAATCTCACGGTTCTGTACCAACAGCTGGAGCAGATGGCCACAGATCTGTCGGCAGAGCGCTCCGTCTCTCAGAAGCTGGAGAACCAGCGGTTGACATTAGAGCGACAAAACAAAGAGATGCGAGAGAAACTGCAGGAGCTGGAAGGGCAGAGTCGTGCCCGCACTAAAGCCACCATCGCTGCTCTGGAGGGCAAGATTGCCAACTTGGAGGAACAGCTGGACCAGGAGGCCAAGTGAGTGGCCTATCTGACGTAGGGTGTCTTTACTTTGGGGGCTTTTCTGGTGGTTGCTTGCACATGCCCACTCCCCCCCCCCCCCCCCCCCCAAGCGCGTGCACACACAACACACACTCACACTCACACTCACACACACACTTTTGTGTATGTATTTCATGTCTGTTTTTGTGTCTGTTGAGTGTGTGACTCTATTTATTTTGTCAGTAAATACAGAAATTGAATCTAATCCTTTTGTACATGAATTGTTTTCTTTTATATGTTACTTAGGATACCATTTTTAATTTTTAGATTTTGTGTCTAACCTTGTCATTTCAATTTTACCTATAGCTATCCAGAAAACGTATGGTCAAATATAATGGTTATGTTTCAGAAATTGCTGTTGGTATAATGGCTATCAAAAAATCCTTTGTAAGATTGTTTTCTTAAAGACAGCTTAAAATCAGATGGCTTTGGCAGCATGTACTTTATTGCATGAATATTTATCACTCCTCGGCAAATTTTTATACCCCAAAATTGTGAATATTGGTTCTTTTTCTGTAGTGCTGTCTCATTTTTCTTGAATATGTGTTTTGCATAGAGTAGTCTTTTGGAGAGGGTGCCAGTGGTAGACAAATAACTGACAACAAGATTTGATGGATACAGGGAACGGGCAGCACTGGCCGCACAAACCGCAAGATGGACAAACGCCTGAAAGAACTGCAGATTCAGGCTGAAGATGAGCGACGCAGTGCAGATCAGTACAAAGAACAGGTCAGTCACTCACTCTTTTAGACCCTACATAGCATTTCAGTTCTTATCCTTCATGAAGACTGTCATCAGTTTGGTATGGTATAGGATTTGATATAACTAGGTTAGTAAGCTTAATCTAGCACTTGTCTGGTTTGTTCCATAAGGATGGTATTTCTACTTCCCCTTTTTTTTATTCAAGGGATTCTGGTGTTTTTTTTTCAATGTTTTAATGAAGATTTCAGGTTGAAGTTTATGTGAACATATATTTAAAAAAATAATAAAGGAAAAAAAAAGAACATAGTTGCATTGAAGAGATCATTTGATTTATAGAAGTGGCTTTGGTTTTTGCAGAGTATATTGTTTGCTCGTGAATGTTCAGACTGTGTAGCAGATGTAGCATCCAAAGCATGAAATATATGGATGTATGTCAATCATGTCACAGCTGGAGAAGATGAACAACCGTGTAAGGCGCTGAAGAGACAGGTGGATGAGGCTGAGGAGGAGTGTGCTCGCATCAATGCCCAGAAACGTAAAGTGCAGCGAGAGCTGGATGATCAGATGGAGCAGAACGACACCCTCATGCGTGAGACTCAGTCACTCCGCAAGTACAGGTAGGAACACTCCCTCTGTGTATAAATATATATATATATTGTTGATGTAGTGGTGTTTAGTCTAAGTGTATTCATAACACAGGGGATGGCATAGCCTTGTGGATAGAGCACTTCACTCGGTATCTGATGGCCCAGGTTTGAGCCACCACCAAGGTAACTTGTTCAAGGTCATTTTTCCTATGGAGTTAACATGCACACGGATACACATTTTTTGTACATATATATACTTGTGTCAACCCAGATTCAGTCCGTCACAACAATGTTGACAAAGTCTTGTCTCTATGGTGTCCAGGAGTGCAGTAGCAGGGTTTTGCTAAGAATGAGTGTGTGGGGGACCTATTTACACCCGGTGGAAAGAGCTGAAGCACCCACAGTCCTTACACAAGCTAGCCTTACAGATCACACACTCATAAGTTGACTGGATGGCATTGCCTGCCGTTGTTTTTCTGCCTTCTTGCTTGCACAACACACAGTCTTTTTTTCCCTCTGGCAGTTAGGATTTTGGGAGTGTGATTGCACCGGCTAGAAGGCTCACGCATGCTTGGAGGCCTCGAACTTTTCGACCATTGAAACGGCAACCAAACCCATGATGAGTTCTGTCTGAAGATTGTAATGTCCTTTGATGGTTTCACCATTTGCTGCTGCAGACTGCTTGTAGAGAATGTAAGCATTGACTGCAGCAGTGTCCAAGCAGAAGAAAAGGACATACTTCTACCACTATGCAAACCTCAACTTGTTGCCATAGTATGATCGCATTTGATCATGCTTGTCAACACCGTTGTAGTTCACATTGTAGTCTGCCACAGCCTGGGGTCTTGAATACCTAGCCCTAACTACACCCCCTGGGCCTCTCCTGACAACCTCACCATCACTTCCATCATGGGCAGAAGAAAGAAGGGGAACTTTGCGACAAATCGAACCACGCAATTGCTGGAGTTTTCCCTTCTGCTCATTGTTGCCAATCTGACGAAACCGGCGTTTAGTGTCACCAGATTTTGTGACACACTTTTGCTGGTTTCAGATCCTCTGGCAACCCCCTCCTGTTGTTACGCACAGTCCCACATGCCATGATCTTGTTTAGGAACAGTTATTCCAACAAGGGGACTGACGTGAAATAATTGTCGAAGTACACAGAGTGCCACTTCTCCAGGTAGGGTGTCACCAAGTGCTTGACCACACGATCCCCAAGTGCCTCTCCTGTTCCAGCAGGCAAGTCATTGGTCTTCCCTGTATACACTGAATAATTCAGCATGTAAAACTGTCAGAATCACAAACAGCCCACACCTTGATACCCCACTTAGTGGGTTTTGCAGGCACATACTGCAGAAAACCACAATGCCCCTTGAACTTGATCATTGCCTCATCCACAGTGATCCATTTTCCAGGCATAAATGCACTTGAGAAAGACTCCTGAGTCAGAGTGATGAAAGGCCTGACTTTGTACAAGGGGTCAAAACCATCCTGACCTCTTGGAACAGCCATGGTGGAATCAGCAAGATGAAAACACTGAGTCAGATTTTCAAAACGATTCTTAGTCATGACTGATGCTATCCAAGAATTGTAGAAAGGAGAAGACAGATTCCAATATGAATTGTGTTGTGGTATTATGTTCATATTCATAAACATCTGAAGACCAATGAACGCACGAATCTCATCCACAGTGGTAGGTATAAACTTCTCATCGATCATATCTTCCTGAACACCTACAGACAAAAGCTGCTGCCTTGCATACAGATTTGTTGCCACGGCCATGGTAACGAACGCCGAATGCGGAAAGACAAGTGAAAAATAGTGGAAAGGCGACTGACAATTCACTTGAGGGCACGGACACCCAGTGTATGCAGCAAACGATCTATCTTCTACCCGAAAATCGTTTGCAGACCACTGTGATGAGCTACATCCAGCCACGCAGTAGCACCTCTATCTTCTAAAATCGTTTGCAGACCACTGTGATGAGCTACATCCAGCCACGCCGATAGCACCTCTATCTTCAAATTGTTTGCAGACCACTGTGATGAGCTACATCCAGCCACGCCGATAGCACCTCTATCTTCAAATCGTTTGCAGACCACTGTGATGAGCTACATCCACCCACGCCGATAGCACCTCTATCTTCAAATCGTTTGCAGACCACTGTGATGAGCTACATCCAGCCACGCCGATAGCACCTCTATCTTCAAATCGTTTGCAGACCACTGTGATGAGCTACATCCAGCCACGCCGATAGCACCTCTATCTTCAAATCGTTTGCAGACCACTGTGATGAGCTACATCCAGCCACGCTGATAGCACCTCTATCTTCAAATCGTTTGCAGACCACTGTGACGAGCTACATCCAGCCACGCTGATAGCACCTATCTTCCACCCGAAAATCATTTGCAGACCACTGTGATGAGCTACATCCAGCCACGCCGATAGCACCTGCGTCACCGTCGTCTCCAACCTGTTGTCACTGACGCTGTCACTAAGCTGTCACTGTCACTGCATGCTACTTTCACTCGCTTCGTCAGCGTCGTAGTCGGGATCAACACCTTCTGGCACCTCCACTTCGATGTCAGACTCGTTTCTGCCACTCAGCACGGTCAGTAGTCGGATCATACCTAAACATTTCGTCAATAGTCAGGCTAACATCACTGTCTCTGTCCGAATTCGACATGTCTGGTTTTTCTCCGGGTCGACAACACTAAACGATCGTTGAAAAAATTGTAGGTAAAATCCAAAAGCATCTCCTCCCTGTTGAAAATAGGCGTGAAAGGAAGTTGGGAGATAGGCTGTAAGCACAGCTGCAAAGCAAGACTAAAGAGCCAATGAGAAGTGCTGTACTTAGTCACTGTACGAGGGGTGCATAGGGGCGGTTTAGGTACGAGAGCCGTTTTGATGCGGATGGCGGGGGAGGATAGAGGTTGGAGTAGGTTAAAAGAAGAAATTGCATGCACACTGGTGTCATGTTCAGACAATATTCCCAAAGTTGGAATTCGGCTGCCTTAAAGGCAGGCAAATGGTCATATACAGATAATCTCGCCTTTGGTGAACCTTGAAGCATTAGCAACAACAACGACAACAACAAAAACTTTAAAAATGTATTGTAAGTGGAAGTGGGCTTTGATATGGTGTGTGTGAGGATGTTTTTTTGGTAGGGGAAGACCTTTTGTATGGCAGAGGACATGTTTTGAGGAAAGGGGCAGGGGGAACTATTTAGCTAGAAGTAGAGTGTTAATTTACTTATGGTACCATAGAGCTGGATTGCATGATAATGTGTTGGCACTCTGTGTTGGTGACCCACAGAGCTGGATTGCACTGATAGATGTTGGCACTTCTCTGTTAGTGACCCACAGAGCTGGATTATGACTGATACATGTTGGCACTTGTGTGTTGGTGACCCACACAGCTGGATTTACTGATATGTGGACTAAGCCTTGATTGTTTTCAGATATAGCGCAACAAATTCCATGTATTATTTTTTTATTTGTTGGCTTCTGTAGTGACCCACAGAGCTGGATTGACTGATAGATGTTGGCACTTCTTGTTAGTGACCCACAGAGCTGGATTATATGATACATGTTGGCACTTCTCTGTTAGTGACCTACAGAGCTGGATTGTACTGATAATGTGCATTTTGTTGTGACCACAAGCTGAGTATGATCATTGCATTCTTGTTAGTGACCCACAGAGCTGGATTGTACTGATCAGAGCATAGAAATTCTCCGTGTTTCCGTGGATTTCGATTTTTTAAAGCAGATTTCCGCGGGGGAAAAAAAAATCTGGGGGGAAAAAAACTGAAATTGGATGATATTCTCAAATGGTGCGAGTGTCGTCAAAGGGTTCAGTTCTCACTCACTTGACTCAGTAGCTAAAGCCAGTAGAGGGCCGTATGCATATTTTCAAAATGGCTAGCATATGCGGGAGAACGATCGTCGATCGGACTCATTCTTATGACTACAGAGGATGCAAAAATGCATGGGAGTGGGTGGATGGTGAAGTCAAGGTTGGAGATCGAAAAGTGCGGATTGGCAAGCACATTCGCAAACTGGATGCTGCAGGCAAAGTGTTTTGCGAAGCTTTGCCAGTGCAACATTCTGTATGCTAGCCGTGGCCGCACAGCATTAGAAGACCATTTGCAAACGGCATAACACAAGAAGATGATTGACTCCATCCATACAACTCTTGCAGACTGACACTGAGAAAAATACTGTTGTGGACAACACTCAGGGCATCCAAGTAGCGAAGAAAACACAGTTGAAGAAACAAGCCACAGAACAAGTGTACATGCAAGCAGGCAGACATAGGCATCACTGTATACACACACACCCTTTTTTTTTTAACATTCTGCAATTAGTTGCTAGATGTTTGTCCTCATTTCTCTCACCCACTGTTTTGTCCGTCTGTCTGTCTGTCTGTCCGTCTCTCTCTCTCTCTCTCTCTCTCTCTCTCTCTCTCTCTCTCTCTCTCTCTCTCTCTCTCTCTCTCTCTCTCTCTCTCTCTCTCTCTTCCCCCACGTTTTCCATTAACCATCACAGTCGTACACACAAACTTATATTACCGCTACCCAGAATAAATCTTTTTTAAAAAAAGTTTGACATACTCTGGTGGTTCTTTATGGAAGGTCTGAGTCTGTCTCTCGGCCACACACACACACACACACACACACACACACACACAACACACACACACACACACACACACACACACACATGCCTCCACATTGCACAAAATGGTGCCTGGAGAGGCCTCCAAATTACCTTTAAAACGCGAAAAATCGTTTTTGGCCGGGGGGCTTTGCCCCCCTGGACCCCCCAGCGGGGCTTTGCCCTTGCACTCCACCGGGGCATAAGTGGCCCCTGGACCCTGGCTTAGTTTCCTCTTTTTTTTCTCTCTCCCAATTCTACACTCTGACTGATACATGTTGGCACTTCTCTGTTAGTAACCCACAGAGCTGGATTGTACTGATACATGTTGGCACTTGTGTGTTGGTGACCCACACAGCTGGATTGACTGATACATGTTGGCACTTTTGTTGTGAACCCACACAGCTGGATTATACTGATATATGTGTTGGCACTTGTGTGTTGGTGACCCACACAGCTGGATTGTACTGATATTATGTGTTGGCACTTCTGTGTTGGTGACCCACAAGCTGGATTGTACTGATTAATGTGTTGGCACTTGTGTGTTGGTAACCCACACAGCTGGATTGTACTGATACATGTTGGCACTTGTGTGTTGGTACCCACACAGCTGGATTGTACTGATATATGTTGGCACTTGTGTGTTTGTGACCCACACAGCTGGATTGTACTGATACATGTTGGCACTTCTGTGTTAGTGACCCACACAGCTGGATTGTACTGATATATGTTTGGCACTTCTCTGTTAGTGACCCACACAGCTGGATTGTACTGATATTATGTGTTGGCACTTCTCTGTTAGTGACCCACAGAGCTGGATTGTACTGATAGATGTGTTGCACTTGTGTGTTGGAACAGACCCTCGCCCAGGCGAGGTCCCGTGTGGCAGTGAACCTGGACCGCCTGGCGGACGAGGACGGCTCGAGGATGGGCAAGATGCTCAGACAGAGACATGAGCCAGCCCTGCCCCTTCGGCATTGCTATTGCATCGTGCACACCACCACAATTCCATTGGATGTCAGTGTACTCTCTTAGTTCTCTTTGATGTGGATATTTTATGATTATTATTCAGGTATTTTCATTCGTCTTAATTAACACAGAGTGGTCAGCGGACTACTGCAGACATGTCAGAAACGGTCTCTAGCGATGGTTGTAGGTTGGGTTTTTTTTTAATTTGTATATCTGCTTTCTAGAACCATCAGCATACTTACCCTACCTAGCCTGGTGTTTTTTAGTTGTTTGGTTGTGAGGTGATGACTGGAAGCCCAACATTGAGTGACGATTGTGACATAAATAAGCTGGTTGCTGAAAGGACAAAGTCATGGTTGTGCATATTGTTCTTAATTGCCATTGTGTGCAGGTGTGCTTATTCTATGGTTGTCACATATGATCATATACGTGTGTGTGTGATTGTGTGTATGTGTAAATCTATGTCTACGGGGAAAAGAGGAACTGGTCAGTGAATATTGCAATTACGTTCTTTTGACCCCCAGTTTGATTTTTCTGTTCTGGATTTGGCCAGCATATGCTTCTGCCTGTGAGTTTGCCTACATTTGCAAAAATTCCACCATTTCTTTTTCTGTGAAACCAGTACTGAGTGCTAAATAGTGACGAGTTGAATGCCTTTTGTGTGGGTTTAGTTCTCATGATTGGATTGTCAGCAAAGCTCTAGAGGAACTCCTAGGTGGATTTTAGAGAAGGTGAGCTGTCTGATATGCAATCACTTCAGTCCATCCAGTCTGCAGTTTTGTGCCTACAGGGGATTGGACAGAAAAAAGAAGTGGACTGATGCAGCCATAGTGTGTGTGTGCGCGTGTGTGTGTGCATATGAAAAGAGGCTTACTAATGATGACAGATTTGGAGGAAGTGAAACATTTTTTGGAGGGGGGACAGCTGTCTTCCTTTTCTGTCCCTTCAGCACTTCTTTTTAAGCATGCGGGTTTTTTGCATGGAAAAGGTACCGTGGAGGGTTGGTTGCCTAGCTAGAGTTTGTATTGTTTTAGCAGACTTGTCTGTATGAAGGTGGTTTCATTTTTCAGCAGTGTGGAGAAGAGAGTGAGAGCATTGAAAGATCATATTTTTATACAGATTGAGAATTGGATGGCACTGTTGTCTCCCCACTTCATCAAGTGGATTGCACTCTTTGGAAGAGGCACTTTGTGTGAATTGGCTTTTTGTTTGTTTTGTTAGTGTGTGTTTGGATGTTGTTGTTTTTGTTTTTTAAGTTATGTCCCAGATTTTGTAAAGGTTAGTGTCGAATTAACCAGGTTCAAGGAGTCATGTAGGTTGTGAGGATTTCTTTTTGTTTTTTCTTCTTACTTTAAAAGTAAAAGGTGACTGTTTTGGCTTGTTTATCATCCAACTTTTTCACACTTGATTTGGAATTCAGTATGTTGTGGGAACAAATCATGGTTTCACTCCACATCATTTCCAAATATGTAACACTGATACACATAAGTGAATTTATTTTTACTTGAATGTTTGGGTGTTCTGTTTAGGTTGAACCTAAATTGTGTCTGTTGCATTTCTTTGTGTTTATTTATATTTGTTTACTTTTATTCTTGTCCTGGAGTCAGTTTAGCGAGAGCATCTGGAAAGGTTATTGTTCAGTTAATCAAATGATTAACAAATACAATATTTGACAATGAAAAATGAGTGGATTTTTGCCTTGCATATTTACTTCATATCAGATTGAACAAGAAGAATGTCATAAGACTTCTGTTTGTATCAGACAGTGACTAGCATCATCTTTGCTTTCTGGACTTTTGAAATAAATTATCTATCAATGACAGCCTGGAACAATCACAATGAGTGTGCAGCGTTTTTGTGTGTGTATGTGCAGGATTTGCATGCTCTTCCAAACTCTTGAACCTTGAACTTTTGAAGCCTTCTTTTCAAGGCCTTGAATCCCCTTGAAAGTGGCCAAAATGTCTTCTTCTTCTATCCCGTAGTCTGTTTAGACCGTAGAGGCGCCACGGAAGAGCTCGCAACCAGCTCTCTCCATTTCCCTCTGTCCTCGACCTTTCTCAGGGTGTCACTCAGCCTGAGGCCCGTCCACTCTCGGATGTTGTCCTCCCATCTCTTTCTCTGCCTGCCTCTCCTTCTCCCGCCTTGCACAGCTCCCTGCAGAATTGTCTTGGCAAGCCCTGTTGAACCTCAAAAACCCTTGAAAATCTAGACTTGTCTGTTAAAAATATTCAGAGATGAATGATAAGCTTCAAAATGCATGTTGTGTGCATGGACAAAACAAACCAGGAGTAGCGCTGGCAGACTTGTAGCACTAAAATGTGAACAGACTTTAAACACAACAGCACTAGCAGACAACAAAGCTTCCAAGAAAAATAATGTCTGATTTGTGCATGCGCATGAAGTTAGCAAAAGTCATCTATTGATTGCCCCAGTTGGATGGATTTATGTCGTCAGACCTCAAAACGATAAAGTAAGGCTGAAACTGTGCGTTAACTGCTTCATCACTGATGAAAGCAGAGTTCAGAGACGAGATTACCAGAGTAGCAACAAACACAGCAAGTGTATTTACTGAACATGTGATACATGGTTTTGACCTGCTGGCAGTAATGAACATCGCCAACTACCAAAGACCCACTGTGTCTGGCCCAGATTTGACACTTTGTTTGGACTTCAGTGGCTATAAAACAGATAAAACGCAACATCAAAACAGCGTCACTGTTACACAACGCTTTTCTGTAATCAATCTTATTTACTGATTTTGTACTTAACAAGAGCAGACGAGATAATTGATAACTGTACTTTTGGTTTCCACCTATGGCCGTTTTGTTTCATAGTGTGGACTGCTTTCCTTTCCTGATTGTAAAATTGTGTCAGGAGATGATAGTTTTGGTCCTGTAACCAAAAATATGCCTCAGTTTCAGGGGGCCGTGCTCCCTGACTCCTGCTTTTTCAGGGGGGTCAGGAAAGCCCCCCTCTGGAACTTCCCCCCCCCCCCAAAAAAAAAACCCACAAAACCCTCAAAAAACCCCAACCAAATTCCATTTCTGGATCCTCAAAGGTTGGTGGCTGTGCATATGTATTGCCAGTTTTATTTGTCTGCATCTTAAAGTTTAGGTAAAGAATTTCACTTATTGAATTCCATTCAGACAGAGGTCTTTATGAACCTTGACTCAGTATATGTGTGTGTGTGATGTGTGTGTGTGAAGTTTTGTTTTGTTTTGGCTTATAGAAGGTGATTCATTTATTTTGCAGATGTTTTTAACAACACAAAGAATGAGAAAAGTTCAGCCCCACTCAAGCCCACTCCTCCCCCCCCTCCCTTCCTAAAACACACACACACACACAAACACACACACACACACACACACACACACACACAACCACACCCCCTTTACTTTTCCAGTAGAAAACTCTTTAACATTGAATTATTTACCTTCTTTATTGTGTAGCACCTTGTGGCACAGGAGGCAGGCAACCTGCCCAGTATTGTTGTCTGCAAAAGCAGCAAAGATGGGATGTCACAACGGTTCAATACATTTTGACAGCCAGATGCACTGGGTGCAAGCAACAGCAGTGAGGCATTATTCCGCTTCTCACCAGCAGCCAAAACCAGTAATTGGGAAAGCCAAAAGGTAGAGGGTTTCTAATCACATATCTGGTGTCTTCTTTAGGAAGCTGTTTTTGGGATGCTTTTGTCTAAAATGGCTTTAGAATATGGTGGAGAGGACCAGTTGAAAAAACGAGTCGAAGAGGAAAAATGCACAAGTTTCTGGGAGAAAAGCTGATCTGATGAAACAAACACAGAGACCTAAATGCTGGCTTGAATCTGAATGTATATGAAGGTGAAAAATTAGATCTAACTGCAGAGTAGTGAGGGCCAGTATTGTATAAGGAATATACTTAAGCAGTTCAAAATCAGCTTCATTTGAATATTTCAGACTTGACGTGTTCCTCAAGTGCTAAGATGAAAACTCTGACCTACTGGAAATGAGTCAGCAGAAAACATTGCAATATTGACTGACAGACTGGGTTGCAGAGCTGCAAATAGCTAAGTTGCTTTTTCTCATTTCTGCACTTCTTCTAACAGAGGATGAGAGCAAGAAGAAAAGTAAAATGAAAAGAAGCCAAAGATATAACTCTGTGGCTGTTTCTTCTGCTCTGTCACAGTTGTAGTACCTTGTGTCTACTATCCTGTGTGTCAATCAGCTCGAATCCATCACCTCGGGATGCTGGGATAGTTGGAAATCACAATCTTGATGAAAGTCCACTTGAAGCACATGATGTTAAGCATTTTGATTTCAAATAGTTTCAGACTGCTGCCGGCATTAATTTCTAAACAAGTTTGCTTCCATGATCTTTTCCTAAAAATGTCACCTACCAGTGTGATAGGGGAGGCCAAGTTTTGGAATAACACCGCATTGATATACATTCTAATTGAAACAGATACCCCATTAACAACTCCAATAACAGTTCAGGTTGCAGTCATTTATGTCATATTTCTTCTCTTCAGATATACCCCATTAAATCATTTATTTAAAGTAAAAGCAACAGCAAATGGTATCACATTTCAGATAAAGTATATTCACTCCTAAACGGCTCTATGAAGAGTATAAGTCACAGCTATTGATACAACATTTCCAGTCAAATGTATCCCATGAACAAATGTATGTTTACATACAACCAGTTATCATCACTGTCAGTATTTCAACCCTCTCCTTGACACTCATTCATCTTCCAAAGCTGTACAGTATTTCAACCCTCTCCTTGACACTTATTCATCTTCCTTTTTTTTTTTTTTTTTTTTAAACAACTATAAATGAATTCTCTCTCTCTCTCTCTCTCTCTCTCTCTCTCTCTCTCTCTCTCTCTCTCTCCTCTCTCTCTCTCTCTCCCTCCCCTCAAATGCCACACACACACACGTGCACACAATATTATTTGACTAAATTAACAGCAGTCAGATGTTGGCAAAACTGAAGATAACATGCATGCATTTTCTCACAGTGCATACTCATTTTGTGCTCGTACATATTGCAATATTCTTCCTTTCATCTTCCTTTCCTTTAAAATCCATGGGGAATCACTGGGCACCATTCTGAAATCCAGTTATGTACCAGATCCCTCCATTGATGTCGTTGTGTGCCAAACCATGAGTAGCAAAGGGCATTACTATTCCTTTCTGCAAAGTCAGTTCAACCAAAAAAAACAACCCCCCCAGCCAAAACAAACATTTAAAAAAAAAACAACCTCAACCAAATCCCAGTCTGTTGATGTATTGTCTGAAAACAGTAACAACGTCTTGTAAATAAGCACCAGAATTTTGGTTGGCAGTTCTAGGATACATCTAAAGCTGATGCAGACAAGATATATACACTCTGCCATATAATAGTAGGCATGGCACTAGAGGGGAGGTAATTTGCCACGGTGGGAGAACTTGGCCATGAATGGATGTCGTCCATGTGGACACCACGTACCAATCAACATGACAGCAAAGTCAAGTGGAAAGGTTTCTGGTCCAGCCTACAGTCCTGTGGTTGCAGGTGTGAATAACCGGCACCTAGGCTAGTGGATTTTGGGGGGGGGGGGTTTTTTTTTTTTTTTTTTTTTTTTTTGGGGGGGGGGGGGTAGCATTGTTACAATCTTGGTTAAAGTTAGAAGCAGCCCTAGCCCTTTTCATTTAAAATCAAGCAGGTCAAGTATGTGCAAACAAAAGGACACCAAAAAACTGATGTCATCAAATTAGGATTTTGGATAGAGACAGTATGCCTCGAGGCCTCATCTGTACATAAGATTATTCAGGCAGTTAAGCATCTGCTTTGCAGATTCCTTGCAGATGTGTGGAATGTGTGAAGTATTTTATGCCCCAAATATCTTTACTAAAGACACCTGAAACGGCTGGAAGCACCTTGTGAAGAATTAAATATGTGACGGGTGCCTTTTGCTACCCCTCCCCTCCCCTCCATCTTCATTTCATTTACTGGTGCTGAACATGCTTTCAATAACTCCATTTAGTTCATTGACCTGAAGTGGCTGAACATACCCCCCAAAGTGACACTGGATAGCTACTGGCAAGATTCAGCAACAAGGAAACAAGTAAAAGAAATAAGGAAATTAATCTCAATGAGTATTGACAACACTATAACATGATGTAAAGCACAGGGTTTATGTATACTGTTCACAAAATCGACAATGTGTCAGTGAAATAGTTAAAAACTTTTAAGAGTTGTTAACATCTTTTTTTTAGATTTCTCAAGTCCCCTCAAGAGGGAGTGAAAACGTCATTGGAAGGATTGGTGTAGAGTTCTTTCTGCAGTTGTCTACCTTTTCCGCACAAATCTGCTGTTTCATAGCAAATCTACTGAAAGCAGTCTATCAAAAAATGGGGAAAATGTATTAACACAGCACGTAGAAATCAAGACGGTATCTTTAGGCCATGTCAAGTTAGGAGAGGTGAAGAATGGAACCTATACTAAATGTCACTCCTGAGAACCATCTGTCTGCCAAAGGCTTGGGTTACTAAAAAGGTAATTTCTTTTTTGATCTGAACAATTTTGCCAAAGACCCGTTTGTGGTGGACATATTCCATTCAACAAACGCTGCAGAACAAACTTCTGTTTCTACTTACGGCTCTCACTCTCCACACATTCCTTTTCTTTCTTGTCAGATCATTTCTTCTCCACATACTTCACGGCCCTCACATTTCACACATACTTACACCTCTCACACCTCACATATTCCTTCTTTGTCTTCTCTACATACACCTCTCACACCTCACATATTCCTTCTTTGTCAGAACCACATACATCTCTCACTCACTCACTCAATTCTCGTGGCCCTGCTGAGGGGGCATAAGGCACAGACAAGGGACCTCCAGGCAGTCCCATCTTGGGCAAGCCACCGAAACTCATTCCAGGTCTTTCCCATTAACTTCATTTCCTCCTCCACAGTCCTCCAGGTCCCAAGGGGTCGGCCTCTGTTTCGCTTCCCAGGAGGTGCCCAGGACAAGGCCTCAAGACATACATCTTTCACACCTCACATATTCTTTTGTCTTCTCCACATACACCTCTCACACCTCACATATTCCTTCTTTGTCACATACATCTTTCACACCTCACATATTCCTTCTTTGTCTTCTCCACATACACCTCTCACACCTCACATATTCCTTCTTTGTCTTCTCCACATACACCTCTCACACCTCACATATTCCTTCTTTGTCTCCTCCACATACACCTCTCACACCTCACAGATTCCTTCTTTGTTTTCTCCACATAACACCTCTCACACCTCACATATTCCTTCTTTGTCAGAACCACACCTCTCCACATACACCTCTCACACCTCACATATCCCTTCTTTATCAGAACCACTCTTCTCCCCAGTGCCCCCCCCATGTCACTGGCGTTGGTGCTTCTCTCAGGGTCGGTGCTGGACTCTTCCTCCAGTTCCTCGTTGTCGTCCTTCATCATCATTTCAATCTCCTCCACGTGCTCCTTATTGAAGGCGGCGTTGCGGGCCTGGAAGTTGTCCCACAGGTGTTGCACCAGCTCCTTGGCCACCATATGATCCGTGTTGGCATCCACCATCCTCAGCACGAAGATCCCATCCTCCCGCAGGTAGTTCTTCACGAACCTCTGTCCTGACCGCGCGTCGTCGTCCTTGCCGCGGTACATGAGAGACTTCATGTACTGGCGGGCAAACAGGTAGGGGGCACAGCCACAGATGGTGTAGGCAGACCAGGTGGTGAAGGTGATGGCAGTGAGGAGGGCCAGGGTGACCAGCCAGAACCACTGCAGCACGAACAGCTTCTCCAAGATCATGTTGATGGACAGGATGCACTGCACTGTGTGCACACTGCTGTCGTCTGCTGTTTTGGGGGCAGGAGTTGTCGCACCTGCGCTTGTCGCCTGGAAAAGAGAATGGGGCTAAAGATGTGGACTGTTATTTGTTTTTTACAAGATGACTTTTGTACAAACAACAAAAGACAATGCCATAAACTCATTCATCATGTAACTTTGACAGTCAGGGGAAGAAAAAAATCGGAAATTTTTGGAAAAGAAAGAAAAATCGGGCTAAACATGTGGACATTTTTTTTTTTACAAGATGACTTTTGTACAAACAACAAAAGACAAAGCCATGAACAACTCGTCATGTAATTTTGACAGTCAGGGGAAGATAAAAAAAAAAACCCGGAAATTTTGGAAGTAAGCTACAAATGGTATGATGTGATTTATGAGGAGAGTTTAGTAGAGGAGAATCCAAGCATTCGGAACATTTGCCACAGCAAGACTCCTCAAAATACCATACAAAGAACACAAGACCAATACACTATGTGAAAAAAGAAATCAAAAAGCGTGTGGTCCTCCAAGACCTTGCTTCACATCCCATAAAGAGAGAAAGCTGATTGTGGTTTGGTCACACCAAAGCACAACAACACCCTAACCAAAAACCACTTTGCAAGGAACAGTCGAGGCGCTAGAGAAGAAGAGGCCGCCAAAAGAAAATCTCATGGGATTGTGAAACACAAGCTGGAACTCCGCCCAACCCCTGCAACAACCTCCTATAGCCACACAGGATCGTGAAGCATGGAACAAGATCTCTGTTGCGTCTCTCTCAGTCCCCCCCTACGTCCTTTGGGACATGGGACTGAGGTGGTGAGTGAAAGAGGGAGGGGGGGGGGGGATTATGCCTTGACTGCTGTGACCAACAGTGATGGTGCAGGTGTTGTGATTTAAATAGGTTGAGTTGGTCAACTAGTCCTGACATCACACACACCACACACACACACACACACACCCCACACACACACACACACACACACACACACACACACACAACACACACACACACATCTCACCTAGCGTTACCTTCCAACCTCACAGCGATTCACTAGGTAGAAGAAATAACTCAAGAGCGCCTTTTCTGGGTGGAACCCCCACCCCCACCCCCAGGGTGGTGTAAAGCTAAGGAACGTGCAACAACCCCCCCCCCCCCCCCCCCCCCCCCCGCACTGATTTACTTACTCATTTATTTATTTATACCACTTTATGTCACAGCAGATTTCTCTGCGTGAAATTCGCACTGCTCTCCCAGGAGAAAGCGCGTCGCCACAAATGCAGCGCCTACCCCCAAATTTTTTTTTTCCCCCTCAGGGATGGTGTCTAAACACGACACCTGTGGTGCATGCTTACCTCCTCGCCACTCTCGTGCAAGCGGAAATCGCAGATGAGCAGCCTGGGGAAGTTGATGGGGTCGTGCCAGTCTCCATACAGGAGGACAGAGTTGAGGACCGTGATGCCGTACCTCCAGAACTCCGCGTCCAGGAAGACGCTCAGCAGGACAAAGTTGCCCACGATGTTGAGCAGGTACAGCACCTTGACGCCCAGGTACACCATGCACAGGTACTTGCCTGACCTGCGCCCACAGCCCTGGAAGAGGCAGGCTAGTTTTCCCTGTTGGTGTTGGTGGATTGGACAGAGAGAGAGTTGTGTTGGGTAAAAACAGGGAGGCAAAGTCAAAGTCAACATTTTATTTTCAGCAGGCAGGGAGGATGTGAGTTTGTTTTTAGGAATTTAAGTTTAAAGGGGATAGACTCTCTCTATGTCTGTGTGTCTGTGTCTGTCTGTCTGTCGTCGTCGTCACTCCGTCCGTTCCCGTCGAGTCAGATCGATCAGACACTCGGCCGTCGGACCTCAGCACTCTCCTCACTCCTCACTACTCACCACACCCTCCATCAGCACACTCTCACACACCACCACACCACACACACACACACACAACACACACACACACACACACACACACACACACACACAACACACACACACACACACAGACACACACACAACACAGACACACACACACACACAACACACACACACACACAAACAACAACACTTTTGTACACACACACACATACACACACCCCATGGACAGAAAACAGAAAAGAAGACTGTACCATCCCATACCACCCCCAACCCTACCACCCCACCCACCCACCCAACCCTCACCCAACCCTACCACCCTACCTCCACCCACCCACCACCCTACCCCTCACCCCCCTACCCCCCACCCTCACCACCCACCCTAACCCCCACACCCACCCACCCACCCACCCTACCCTACCCCTCTCACCCACCCACCCTTCAAATCACATCACTCACGTATCTCTCTGCCCAGCATCCTCCTGGGGGAGGGGGTGCGGTAGGCAGCGAGCCAGGCGTGCAGGTACTGGGCAGCCTCGTCCATCCTGAGGTGCCGCTCCTCCTTGCTCAGCTGGGCCTCCGTCAGCAGGTCCCGCAGCTTGCACAGCGAGGCCCCAGACTCCCTGTTGAGGTAGTTCCACACCACATTGGGAGCTTGAACAAAACCGCCTGCAACAGCCAGAGAGAGAGAGAGACACTCGCGTGTGTGTAGTAGTGGTGGTGTATTGGGGTGGTCTAGTGGTGATGCACCTACCTTTGAGAGCGAGAAGTAGCCGGTTCCGTGATGCCTCGTTTGTGTCTGAACTTTAACCTGCCATTCACTCAGACCTTGAGGGGTAGTCCGGGTGCTAGTATTTCGGATGAGATGGGTCAACCGACGTCCCGTGTTGTACAACAAGCATTCAATGCAAGTTAGTAAAAAAAAAAAAAAAGATTCCGCAGCAAGGAGAGAGTTGTCCCTAGCGAAATTGTATAGAACCCCCCCCCCCCCCCCCCACACACACACACACACACACAAACACTGTCATACAGAAATAAATACACATTTAGTCCGGAAAATATCACAACAAATACGAAATAAAAAGTTAAAGAATGGGAGACTTTGCTGGCAAAATTGATAGGTTCAAATCCCACTTGTACCCTTGAAGTCCGAATGGGGCTACCTTAATGGGAGGAGGGGTGGTGGTGGGAAGGGTCGGTAGCATAGGCAGGAATCCTACCATTGGTGAACCTGGGAGCTCTTGCAAAGAAACGAAAAAAACAAAACAAAACAAAAACATTCATGCAGCCCATGCTGTGAATTACTGACATAATTATGTATAACTGTCTGCTAGAAGCATTTAGTTAACAGTTGTATATAATTAATGTGTACATAATTATGTTTTGCTAGAAGCATGGAGTGTACCCGCTGGGACTCTGATGTAACCTCAACAACAACAAGCTACAAGTATGGGTGTCCTTTCATCACTTGGCAGCTGGATGGCTGTCACAATGCAGATGTCACAGTCCAGTGTCATGCCTGTGTCACCTCTCACCTATAATAGATAAGATCTGAGGTTAAGCCTTGAGCATAAATGTACTTTCTGTGGGTGCTTATTTTTGTTTTGTTTCTTCAACTACAGTTCAAAATACTCAGGTTCAGGAATAAGAGAGGCAAAATGCAGTAAAGATGCTGGAGTAATGCCTTGTCTTTGAGACGAGAAGGAGATCAACAGATCATAACCACGAGAGAGGATTCCATTTAATGCCAAACTGATCGAATTAGGGAAACAAATGGCTCTTTCTGCCATCTTTCAGCGATTCTAGACACAGAGAAACAAATGGCTCTTTCTGCCATCTTTCAGCGATTCTAAACACATTAGAGAAACAAATGACTCTTTCAGCCATCTTTCAGCGATTCTAGACACATTAGGGAAACAAATAACTCTTCCTGCTATCTTTCAGCGATCCTAGACAAATAAGGGAAACAACTCACTCTTTCAGCGATCCTAGACAAATAAGGGAAACAAATAACTCTTTCTGCCATCTTTCAGCGATTCAAGACACATTAAGGAAACAAATCGCGGTGGGTTTTTTTGTGGGTTTTTTTTCCATCTTTCAGGGACCCCAGACAGACGAACCTGCAGAACAAAGATGAGGGTGACCCAGCGGTAAAAGGCAGTGCCGAAGTTGACCACCCGTCTCTGAGCCAGCAGCGCCTCTTGGCTGGATTCCGGGTAACGGAGCGGGTGGGTCCAGCAGTACCCGTTGACGTGGTCAGTGTAGTGCTCCTGGGGATAGGTCTTGGGCGTCCAGCAGTTGATGGGTTCGCCTGCGTATTCCTGGGAAGGAGATGAGAATAAAAGGAGAGATGTTCACAGTTCTGAGCAGATAGATTTAGGGAGAGAAGGGTTTTTTTGAGGAGGGAGGGAGGGAGGGAGGGAGAGGAGAGAGAGAGAGAGAGAGAGAGAGAGAGAGAGAGAGAGAGAGAGAGAGAGAGAGAGAGAGAGAGAGAGAGAGAGAGAGAGAGAGAGAGAGAGAGGACTTCTGCAAAGTCCCTCTGACTTGCTTTATGTAGGCCTATCTGTGTCTGTGTCTGACTGCCCGCCTGCTTGCCTGCTTGTCTGTATGTTTACCTGCCTCCCTGCCAGCTTCTCTCTAGGTGTTGTGTGTGTGCATGCGTGTGTGCATGTGTGACCGTGCGTGCGTGCGTGCGTGTGTGTGTATGTGTGTGTACTCTCTCTCTCTCTCTCTCTCTCTCTCTCTCTCTCTCTCTCTCTCTCTCCTCCTCTCTCTCTCTCTCTCTCTCTCTCTCTGTCTCAAAAGAAAACTACATAGTTCTTGTTTATAGGAATATAGTTTCGATTAAAAAAAAATCATGGTGTGTTTGTTGTCACTAACTAGAAAAGAATACTCTGTGGCATTCAAATATCAGAAGTTCTGCCATCAAATTCCTTCCCTTTGTTTTTCTTTCATTTTTTCGTCCTTCCACTTTACTCCTGCACACCATCCTAGAAACACGGTGAGCACGCGCCCCTGATAAGTCATTGGTACAGAAGCCAAGGCGCGCAAATGGTCACCCATCCAACTGGTAGTCACGCTCGATGCTACTTAACCTTAGCTTGGGGAAAGCGAGTACTCTGACCACTGAGCTATCCCGCCCCCTTATTGATGATAGAAATGGATTAGTAGAACAACCTTTCAGGTGATTCCATCTTTCTTTGTCGTCGAAACCACTGCTGTATTGTAGTCTGTTGGTTGAGCGAAAATGCGTTGCGCTGCTGTTATACGCCGGACAAGTCAGGCCCAGCGCATCCGACTTCGGCGTGAGAGAGAATTGTTACCTTTTAAGTCTTTATTGAAAAAAAATAAAGCAGGATAATTCACCCAAAAGGCTGAAAAATAGACAAGAAGGAGGAAACAAAAAGAAAAGGAAGAAGGCAGAGACAAAGAGAGGGATAGAAAAGGGGGAAATCCGAGCAGAGAATTTCCAAGTGGGAATGCTGTTTATACTAAGAGGCCTCTGCCACCCCCAGGGGACGGGATAGCCTAGTGGGCAGAACATAGCGCTCGCAATTTGACGACCCGAGTTTGATTCCCGTTCGAGAGGATTTTCCCCCTGGAGTTAAAATCAGTGCCGACTTCACTCTCCTCAAATGTCTTTCGGATGAGACTGTAAACCGAGGCCCCGTGTGCGAACGCACGTAGAACATCTTGCACACACGTTAAATCCTGTTCCGCTTTTTGTAAGAGTAGGCCATTTTGAGTGCCGGTGGGAACAGATGACACTATTTACACAACTGCATACACACGGGGACTGGATGAAAAAAAGCACATGAGCGCTTATCCCATTATCATCAATATAAAAGAAGAAAAAATAAAATAAAATAAAATAAAAACGGGGCAGTGATTCCTATCCCTCCAGTACTGACCTGCAGGGCAGTGCCCCCTGCGAAGACCAGCAGCAGCAGCAGCGAGGCGTTGTGGTGCAGTCTGTCCACAGGGTCATCATCGTGCACAGGCTTGCGCACAAAGAAGCTGGTCATGCGCACCAACACCTTCTCCATGCTGTGAGAAACATAGCAATAATCATCAGGACTGTGTTATAAACGTCTTTTACTTTCTTTTTCGTTTGGCTTTGTTTTGTGGTTTGTTTTTGTTTTACTTAACCACACACTTTGTCAACATTCTACCACACACGCACGCACGTGTAACTGCTTACAGGCACGTTGCACGCACACAAGTGCGCGCGTGCGCGCGCGCGCTCGCACACACAAATACACACACACACAGGGTTGGCAAAATTGACAAAACTGCA
>CM060316.1:26407559-26416876 GCA_030674155.1 Stramonita haemastoma | reverse complement strand
GCTGAATGGGGATATGAATGTATTTTTTGCATGTAAATAAACTCTAGATCACGAGGTGTAGCCATTCTCCTTAATAACAATTTTGAATTTAAAATAAGGAAAATAATTAAAATTATCAGGGAAATTACATTTATCTTAGTGTTAAATACTATGGGAACAGAGTTAGTTGTTTGGTAAATGTATAATGGACCAAACAGAGATGAACCAGTCTTTTTTCAAAATATACAAACAAAGATAGAAGAACTTAAAATTCCTTTAACATAATAATAGCAGGGGACTGGAACCTGGTTCTAAATCCAAACCTTGATTATTACAATTTATAAAACATATTTAATAATGTTAAATCACAAGAAACGGTTTTGGGGAATGATGTCCCAAAACTTGAATTGGTCGATATTTGGAGAATGCTAAACCAGGAAATAACTAGGTATACATGGAGAAGACCCAACCCCAATTGCAGCAAAGCCGACTGGATTTTTTTCTAGTATCTGACACTCTTATTAATAAAGTAAAAGATACAGACATCCTGTTTGGATATAGGAAGTGATCATTCGATGATAACGTTGGATATTGCTATTAAAAAACAAAAAAGAAAAAAAGGCTTCTGGAAATTTAACTCATCTTTACTCAAAGACAAAGACTATGTTAAAACAAGTTAACCATAACGATCGAAAGAGTAAAGAGGCAGTACCTCTTACTTCCTTATGATCGAGAGGCCATAGACGAAATACCTAATGACCAAATTCAATTATCAGTTTCAGATCAACTATTTTTAGACACATTGATTATGGAAATAAGAGCAGACACAAATATCTTACGCTATCAGAAAAAATAAAGACAAGAATATTAACGAAGTAAAGCTGGAAAACGACATTCAAAAATTTAGAACAAAAATTGAACTTAAATGAAGAGGATATGAAAAATTATGTGGAGAAAAAAGAAGAACTCAGCAGACTTAGAAAAACCAAAATAGATGGTATTCTCCTAAGATCTTGGGCGAGGTGGGCTGCTCAGGGAGAAAAGGTAACAAAATATTTTCTGCTCCTTGGAGAAAAGAAATTTTGTAAGCAAACAAATGTTAAAATTAAAAACAGATCAAGAATCTGTCTTAACTAACTCGGGGATATTTTAGAAGAAACCAAAACATACTATAAGAAACTGTACTCTAAAAAGATCAATAGGTGAATGTAATTTAGACAGTTTTAAAAACAACTTGCCCAAACTCAGTAAAGAAAGAGTCAGAACAGCTTGAAGGACTAATTACCCTAAAAGAGGCATCTGAGGTTTTAAAAAAGATGGACAATGATAAAAGCCCGGGAACGGATGGTATAACAGTAAACTTTTTCAAATTCTTTTGGAAGCAGCTAGGTCAGTTTTGTGGTTAGATTTTAAATGAAGGTTTCTATAAGGAGAAATGTCCTTAACACAAAAAGAAGGCATCATAATTTGTATACCTAAAGGAGAATAAACCTAGAGAGTATTAAAAGAATTGGCGACCGATTTCTCTGTTTAAATGTTACATACAAGATAGGATCAGCATGTATTGCAAATAGAATAAAGACTGTATTACCAATTTTAATTAACGAAGATCAGTCAGGATTTATTAAAGGGAGATATATAGGAATAGTTTGAGAAACAATATATGATGTAATAGATTATTTGGAAGCTAAGAATTTGCCAGGGCTGTTAATTTCAATTGATTTCGAGAAGGCGTTTTTGATTCTGTCCGCTGGACTTATATGCATAAGGTGCTTCAGGAATTTGGTTTTGGAAAGGCAATACAGAGAATGGGTCTCGTTCCTTCTACAATAGGAATACAATCATATGTTACAGTCAATGGAAAGGTTATCATCGAGTTTTTGTATAGAAAGAGGATGTCGCCAAGGCGACCCAATATCACCTTATCTTTTGTTCTATGTGCCGAACTATTAGCTTGTAAAATTAGAGAAGTAAAGAAAATTAAGGGATAAAAGTAGCAGACACTGAATTTAAGGTTATGTCAATATGCAGATGATACTTCATTCACTCTAGAGGGTGACAGTAGGATCGTATACAAGGTTTATTCCAAACACTTGAAGCATTTGAATATCTATCAGGCTTAAAATTAATTATGAAAAAAACAATGAATGTTTGGCTTGGGAAAAAAAAGAAACTCCCCCGTCGTTTACTTGCAGTCAAAGAAAAATGGAATGGAATCCAAAACCGATTTCAAACTCTTAGGTCTCTGGTTTTACTAATAATCTTGCTGACATGACTGAAATCAATACAAATGAGAAACTTTTTCAGAAATAAAAAATACTATTTTAATATATGGTGGTCAAAGAAATGGTTACGCCGTTAGGAAAAGTGGCAGTGCTTAAATCACTGATATTATCAAAATGGTGTATCTGTGATTTCTGCTGCCAAACCCCCCAGACATAAGAATTAAACCAGTTACAACAAATGTGCTATCGGTTTGTATGGGATAATAAAACAGACAAAATCCAAAGAAAATACTCAGTGCCAAAAAACTCTAAATGGTGGCCTGGGGATTCCACACATAAAAACATATCTTCAGTCCCTAAAAATATCATGGATAAGAAAACTGTACTTCCAGAAAGGCAAATGGGGAAAAATAATACGTTACTTTTTGTCCTGTTATTGACTCACTAGGTAGTTATGGTCCAAAACACTTTGTGGGAAAGAGAGTAAACACCTTTTGGAAAGATGTGTTTTGCTTCATACGAACTTTTTTGTAAACAAATCGGACCTAAAAGAAAGTCAAGAACTAGCAGCTGAACCAATATTTTACAACAAAAATTTAAAGTTTGGCAATAGATCATTCTACTACAAGAAATGGATGCAAGGTGGGCGTGTTCTTAGTAAAACATTTATTAAACGAAAATGGTGACTTTTTAAGTCAAGAAGAGTTTGTCCCAAAAATTAGGATTTTACGAAAAAACTTTTTAGAATATATGAGTTGTATAAGATCGATCAAAAAATACGCAACGAAAAGTAATATAAACAATAGATACTAACATTAGCAAAGAAAGAAACAAAAGCATTAAATAAAATAGCATCGGTAAAATTAGGGATCAAAGTCTTACTACAATGTTATGATAGAAAAAAATGAAGTTGCTGACATCAAAGCGTTCGTAAAATGGAACAATTTTTTAAACAATAAAATTGTATGGGGAGGATGTTTTGAAAAAAATTACCAGAATTAAAGAAATAAAGCTAAAATGGTTCCAGATCAAAATATGTCCTTAGAATCCTGGTGACAAATGGCATTTAAAAAAAATGCAGGTTGTTAACAGTGACATGTGTAATTTTTGCAATACTGAAAAAGATACAATATACCACTATCTTTGGGACTGTCATATTTCTCAGGATTTCTGGAGAGAATTTACACATTTACTGGAAAGTAAATGCCAACATTGTACACAATTAACACTTAACCAGGAACTAGTTCTATTTGGAGAAGATCAGAAAACAAAAACTGATGAGATTTCTAGATTTGTTATTGATACTAGGGAAATACTTTCTCTATAAATGTCGACTTAACAAAATAAAACCTGCCATCAATAGTTTCATGCAGGAACTGAAATACAGATACAAGTTAGAAAAATATATGCATTGCCTAGAAATGAGACCAACTGCATTCGAAGTAAAATGGTTTCCATACGCAAACCTTGTTGAAAATGGAAACACTGCTATTCATTGAAAAAAAAAAAAAAGAAGAGGATAATCTAGAAGTGTTGATTCGGGGAGGAAAGGGGATGTTACATATAACATGCATTTGGTTTCCCACATAAAAAAATTAAAGTAGCTATACACATTCACTCTATACTTGGTTTAATACATCTTTTTTGAGGCCTTGCTTCATCTGTAACAAAACTCTTTTTATATACTTTTTTCTGTTAAACTTGGTTTTGTCGTTATTGCTATTCTGTTACCTCTGTTCTAGTATTAATGAAGATACTCAAGATATATGTAACTCTACACCGTTTTTTCCAAAACAAAAAAAAATCCCTTGCAAGATAATTGAAATATTGATATGTGTAACACAATCATAATGTCAGAAGGCTACACACTGTATTGGCATTGATATATTTTGTTGTTTGTTTTCGCTTTAACATCTTCCACTTTAAATGATATTGGACGATAAATGAACGTCTTGTATTGATGAAGATGTATGTGCTTTATGAGTGAATATAACCTGCAATGCAAGGTAAAAAAAAAAAAAAAAAAAAAAAAAAAAAAAAATCTTGGTGTCACATCTCCAAAAACTAAACAAGAGGGAGTGTGGGATGGACAGTACTTCACCAGAAAAAAATACAGACATCACAATATAACCAAAGCGGGGGAAATGACAGGAAGTGGGAGAGGTGGAAGGGGGGGGGGGGGGAGTGCCAGAGAGATCTGGGATTGGGAGTACTAGCAGAAGTGGGCGCTAGAGTGTCGGGTAGAATGAGGGGATTCAGGTAAGGGGAGAAGACTCGAGCACAGAGAAAGTTTTCATGTATCAGTTAGTTCCCCATCTATTTGGTTATCTGTCTGCCTGTCTGTCTGTATTTTTTTTTCTCTGACAAGGGAAGAAACCAAAAATCGTCGTCATCGTCGTCGTCGTCATCCTCCTCCTCCTCCCAACCCCTCCTCCTCCTCAACAACAACAACATCAACAACAATAACAGCAGCAACAACAACAACTTGAGTAAGTAAAACCTTCCTAATAATGATGTCAAATATTCAGAGACTGGTACCAGACTTTCTTTTCATCTGTGTTTTTTCTGTCACGCACCAGTGCCAGCTACTAGTCACAGAACCATGACTCTCTGTCTCTGTCTTTGTCTTTCTCTCTCTGTGTCTCTTTCTCTCTCTCTCTCTGCCCCTGTCTGTCTGTCTGTCTCTCTCCCCCCACCCTCCCTCTCTCTCTCTCTCTCTCTCTCTCTCTCTCTCTCTCTTCTCTCCTCTCCTCTCTCTCTCTCTCTCTCCTCTGACCTTTGATGACAGACGCAGATAGAACTATTTACACAAGCTGTCAAAAAAGTGCAACGAAGAGAGGAGAGAGAGAGAGAGAGAGGAGAGAGAGAGAGAGAGATGAGAGAGAGAGGAGAGAGATGAGAGAGAGAGAAGAGAGGCTGAACTTCCCGTTTTGCTGAGCAGAGCAGTAAATACAGAATCACTTCATTCATGTCACAGTTCTGTATGCGTGTTTCTCAAAGTTCTGAGGAGCACTTTAAAACCACGGGGAGATGCACAGAACCCATAGAGGAAAGCCTTTCAGCGGAACATTTAGAACCAAAACTTTGCTTTTACAAGTACCAGTTACCTCTCCCCCCCCCCCATCACTCGTCTGGTCATAATTTTATCTGGAGGGAGTGTGTCCCTAACCCCACTCTCTTCTACTTCTTACTCCCTGTTCAAATGCCATTTTAAAACATGCACTGACTAAACCTAATATTTAAAGACGAAATGTATCTAATTCTAAAGATAACACGTCGAACTATTTTTGAATGCCCAGTCTGACGGTCGGAGGGGCTGAGTGGTTAAGACCGTTTGACTTAGGGTTCATAAAGACCTGGTTCGAATCTCGGCGGCGGCCGTCTGTGGGGATTGGGTGGGGGATTGGGTGGGGATGTTTTTTTTAGGATCTCCCAGGTCAAGTGCAGACCTGCCAGTGCCTTAACTTCCTTCGTGTGTACACACGTGCAGGATATCAAGCATGCATGTTAAAGATCATGTAATTTATTTCAGCGTTCGGAAACACCACTGTACCCACCGTGATTACAACGAATGATAATAATGATAATGATAATGATAATGATAATAATAATAATGATAATAATAATAATAATAATAATAATAATAATAATAATAATAATAATAATAATAATAATAATAATAATAATAATAATCTAGTAGTAGGCCTCCGTCAGTCGGTGTCGACTATGGAATTCGCGCCAAAAGACAGGTCATTTGTTCAGCGACAACGCCGGCTGTGGCTGGTCAGTCCGATGCGGGAGTGGCAGTCTCTGTTGCATCTGATGCAGATGTGGCTTGTTGAGGTGGCTGGAGCACATGCCTTCCGCTTGGCTCTCTTTTCGTTTGCTGCGGTGTGGATCTTTTCTTCACACACTTCAGCTGTTTGTGGAGAACACTGCGCCATTTGCTGCGGTCAGCCGCTACCTCCTCCCAGTTCTCTAGGTTGATGTCCAGGGCTTTCATGTCACGCTTGCAGACGTCTTTGTAGCGCAGTTGGGGGCCGCCAATGCTTCTAATAATAATAATAATAATAATAATAATAATAATAATAATAATAATAATAATAATAATAATAATAATAATAACAACAACAACAACAACAACAATCATCAATCATCATCATCATCATCATCATCATCATCATCACCATCATCATCATCATCATCATCATCATCATCATCATCATCATCATCATCATCATCATCATCATCATCATCATCATCTTTGATTCATGGACTGCATAGTCCCAGACATTCTATTTCTATGGTACATACGTGTCCATGCCTGTTACACACCAATACCAACTGTTGGTCACAGCGCAGTAGAATTTCTTCCCCTGAGCAAGGGAGAGAAACACCGACGCACTTTGTACGTCAACAGCGGATGGCTGATGTTCGTGGTGAAAGGGAAGTAGACAGTCATGTTTGTTTTCTCTGACCTTTGCAGACAGACAGACAGACAGGCAAACAGGCAGGCAGGCAGGCAGACAGACAGATAGGCAGGGTGACAGAAGGAGCCAAAAGCACAGTCTGAGAAAGTAAGTCTGAGCTGCAAAGTAAAAAAAAAAGTTTTCTTCTTTTCCAAAGTTCTGGGGCACTATTCTACAATGCAGAATGAAAAACCTCCAACCCAAATCCATGGAGCAAAGCGTTTCAGAAGAACTCTTCAGAAGTACTCTTTGTTTTTATGAGTTTACAGAAGGTGTAAAAAGTGCAACTGGAGAGGTTTGGCATCCCGTTTTACTGTGGAGTAAGTTCAGAACTTTTTCCCTGTGACCTCGACCGTTCAATTCGCTTTTCTGAAAGTTCTGAGCTACTTTGAAAAGTAAATCTTCAGAATCCATGAAGGAAAGTTTCAACAGAACGCTTTTGTAGAAAAAAAACCTTCCTTTTGTTGATACCAATTTTCTAGCAGCATTCCATCCCTCAAATGACACACTACTTTCATTGTTTTGCCCTGAGAGCATTCTCTCTAACCTCACGCCTTTTTGCCTGTCATCTGGGTACCAAGTATCAACAAGCCAAATGTTGGATAAATAAGGAAATGCATATCGTCCTCAGTATCGAGTATCCTTTAAGGCACAGGGATGTTCCTACCCTTTAAAGAGCCTCTTGACTATATTAAGGCACAGTCTTACATCAACGATGATAACCACGCCTGTGCAGGTTTTTAGGAAGGAAGGTGGCAGTATGGTTAAGACGTTCGCCTGCCAATATGTAAACCGTGAGGTTCTGGGTTCGTATCCAGCCTCGCCCTTTCTTCCCAGTTTGACGAAAAAATCGAACTGAATGTCAAAATCATTCGGATGAGACTCGAAACCGAGGCCCCGTGTGCGAATGCACGCAGAACATCTTGCGCACACGTTAAAACCCCGTTCGCCTTTCGGAAGAGCAGGCTATCATGTGCCGTTAGGAGGGGATGATATATATATATATATAATATATATATATATATATATATATATATATATATATATATATATATATATATATATATATATATATATATATAAAACACCAGCATGCACACAGCTGTCTTGTTTAGACACCATCCCTGAGGGGAAAAAAATAATGGGTAGGCGTTGCACTTGTGACAACGCGCTCTCCCCGAGGAGAGCAGCTCGAATTTCACGCAGAGAAATCTGCTGTGACATAAAGTGGTGTAAAATGAAATAAATAAAATGCGTTCTATAAACAATTGATTTATTCATAGCCCCCTCCTCCTCCACATCACTTTTAAACACTCATTAAGGAGAACGGCAGTTCTAAACTCTTTCATTTTATCCAGGTTGTTATACTGTGAGTTCTGTCGCTCCATTCATCTCCTGAATTATTTGCGGAACTTTAATGTGCGATGGCTGTGTTTCCAGTTTGTAGGAAACAAAAGTCAAGACAGAATAAACAGAAGAACAGCATAGTTCAGATTGTGGAAAATAGATAAAGAAGATAACCAAATCGATATTTTATATCTGAAACATAGGCTACCTTGCAGTTACAACCAATCACTCTTTTGCAGCAAGATGTCTCATTTCTTAAAAGCCTTCAACATTGAAGCCCATGCATATGAAGCCTACTATATGCACTAAGCAAGGGACACCTCGATTTGGACCAGCCCTGTGACTGCATACGGCTTACCAGGGGAAAGTGAGTTTTGCACAAGTTGGATACAACTTGCAGAGCCTCATCTGCAAAATAAAAAAAAATTAAAAAAGGCTTATAAAATAACTGCATAGCCTATATAGATTTCATGATTTTTTGGCTTTAAACGCTTGGTAGAAAACAATGGACACAAAAATCAGATCAGTCTGTTAAATGATATCAATATGGATTTGATATCTATACTGGGGGCGGGATAGCTTAGTGGTCAGAGCGCTCGCTTTCCTCCAGTCAAGTTAAGCAGCATCGAGCGTGGTTACCGGTTGGATGGGTGACCGTTTGAGCGCCTTGGCTTCAGTACAGTACAGTCCCCTAGTTCACCCAGCTGTAAATGGGCACCTGCCCTCTTCAGGGTCAGGGAAGGTAATGCAGTGAAAGAGAGGAGATGTGCGCCGCCCTCAATATGCTGGCCCCTAGAGAAGCTGAGGTCTCTGATGCCTAGCTCACCTACGACTGCCTGGGTTATGGGACACCTTGACCTTTTATCTATACTGAGCATGCAACATCTCTTTAGGACATGAAATTAAATGGGTATGTAGGTAAAAAGCAATAAACCAATAGACATACATACTATTTCAAAAAGATTGTCTGAAAGTCAGGATAACAATCTGATGTAATTGTCTCCAATGAAAAAAACACCATGCTGTTTAACATATTCAGAAACCTCACAGGTTTCCACGGATAAAAATTAAAAACTGCTAGATTAAAATAGTTCCAGTTTCAATTCGCTCTAATAATACAGTTTAGAAACTTTGCTTTGAAATATATTGATAGTTCAGAAAAAAGATTGCTCAGTCATGAAAGGGGTTCAACTGAAACATTTCTTTAAAGGAACAAACAAACAAACGAAAAACAGACCTAAATGCTCCCTTCTGACATACCGACCTGTCTCTGCATGTCTACAACTTTCACTCTGTG
>CM060316.1:26387559-26402559 GCA_030674155.1 Stramonita haemastoma | reverse complement strand
AAAATGATATGGATAGGGTTTAGGCTTTGAGTGCATCTGGCAAGGGGGTGGAGTTTCTATATCCATTTTGAAAACAGACCCATGGGTTATAGGTGGCAAGATTTATGCTGGCATGTTTCAAATGTTAATAAATTGGAACTTGCTTAGAGTGTTTAGTTGACTTTTTTTTATGCCAGTTTACTTCTTAACAAAATTGATAGACACACAAAAGGAATTGTGACAAAACTTACACACAAACACACACAACACACACACACACACACGCACACACACACACATTTATATTCTTTGCAGGATGCACAACAATTATTTCTGAGTTGATGTACAGTCAATGTGACACCTGATAGTGTCAATTCTAGATCTTCAAAACATCTACCTAGGTTGGCTCCTTAACTCTGTCGCCTGTCTGTCCACATGTTTGTCCCCCTCCTTGCAACCTTTCCCATCTCTCTCTCTCTCTCTCTCCTCTCTCTCTCTCTCTCTCTCTCTCTCTCTCTCTCTCTCTCTCTCTCTCTCTCTCTCTCTCTCTCTCTCTCTCTCTCTCTCAGGCTGCCCATCTGTCTGTCTGTCTGTCTGTCTGTCTGTCTGTCTGTCTGTCTGTCTATCTCCCTCTCTCTATCTCTTTGCTTCTGTTCGGTTTTTTTCTCTCCATCTTCCTGTCCTGTCTCTCTAATTCTCCCCCCCCCCTCCTCCCTTGACGACAAGGATTCAGGAGCAGGCTCACAATCTCGTTACTATAACCTGATAGAGCACAGCTCATTTGTATTCCAGTGTGCAACCCTGCCTTTCATTTTTCCCTATTTTCCCTTAAAACCATTAACGTCATTTTCTACTTGAATTTTTTAAGCCCTTGCAGTCCCTACAGGCGCTGGGGTATTTTCCCGTCTTTTGCCCCAAAACATCCTGAGTGCACATACATTTTCCACTACTCCCTCTTTGCCCCTAATTCAATGGAAGCTTGACAATCAGCCAAACAGGCTTCACAGCCTAATACCAGGGACAGGGGCGGTGGAAATGAGTGGATTCCTTTGAACTGAATCTGACAGTGCCTCTGGGGAGGTGTTGCACTGATGGTGCTGCAGAATGCCATAGACAGAGTGGTTAGGCTGCACTCCACATTTTAAAATGTTCTTTGCTTCCCTATGATACGTTCAGAAATACTCAAGCAAGCACACAGCCCTCACTGGTGCATCAGCACTAATGAAACGTGCATTGTCAGTGACAAGATAGCTCCTCAGCTGCAAGTCACACTATTCGAAATGTCTGCTACTATTTGTGCTGTTACTGCTGCTGCTGCTATTATTACAACTACTGCTGCAACTGCTGCTGGTTCTACTACTACTACTACTACTACTACTACTACTACTACTACTACTACTACTACTACTACTACTACTGCTGCTGCTGCTGCTGCTGCTGCTGCTGCTGCTGCTGCTGCTGCTACTACTACTACTACTACTACTACTACTACTGCTGCTGCTGCTGCTGCTGCTGCTGCTGCTGCTGCTGCTGCTGCTGCTGCTGCTGCTGCTGCTGCTACTACTACTACTACTACTACTACTACTACTACTACTACTACTACTTCAAGTACTACTTCTACTACAACTACAACAACAACAACAACAACAACAACAACAACAACACTACTATACTACTACTACTACTACTACTACTACTACTACTACTACTATACTACTACTACTACTACTATACTACCACCACCACCGCCACCACCGCCACCACCACCACTACTACTACTTGCTGCTGCTGCTGCTACTTCTGCTGCTGCTGCTGCTGCTACTACTACTACTACTACTACTACTACTACTACTACTACTACTACTACTACTACTACTACTACTCTACTACTACTTTCTACTGCATTATTATTAATATTAGTATTAGTATTACTATTGTTTATTTATTTTCTGCCTGCAATTCTATTGAAGCTTTAACTGGTTGTGAAAGGAGAAGCACTATACTTCAAAGTCTGAGGCAGACTGAAGCACGGAGATCAACAATGGATGGATGGCACCTGATAGTGATGAGGAGTGAGATGGGGGGAGGGGGGGTTATCAGTTTTCTATCTGGCGGTCATTGAACTTTGCAGACAGAAACACATCTTTGCACAAAGTTGTGAAGGATAGCTGGCACTAAACCCCCACGTTTTATGGAGACATGCTCCTAGAGACAAGTTCAAGAAATGGTCTTTAAGAAGAGAGAACTTTGAGCCACTTTTTAATGAACTAGATAACCTGTGTTGTGATGAAGACTGTTCGTGGAATGGCAAGACAACAAAGTTTGCTATGGAGAGTATGAGTCAGCTCTTTTTCTTTTTACAACTCTATACATTTTTGGGGACTAAAAGAAAGTTTTTGAAGTAGATTTCATAACTTGTGAAACTGTATCCTTCACATAGATAAAGTAAATAAAGATGTGTGTGATGATGGTAAAGGCTGGAAACATTGCCACTGAAAAACATGGCTGCTAGGTGGTCTTTTTCCTTTTATCACATCTTCCCCCATCCTTCCTTCATTTTCAACTGTGTTCCTTGCCAAAGGGTTTCATTTCCATGTGCTGTAAGCAATACTCAGACAGACAGACAGACAAACAGTAGACAGACAGACAGACAGACAGACAGACAGAGAAAGAGAGAGAGAGAGAGAGACAGAGAGAGAGAAGAGAGAGAGAGCAGAAGAGACAAGAGAGCAGAGAGAGACAGAGAGAAACCCGTTTCTGATAAACAGGACACTTCTCCTGAATGCCCCCCCCTCCCCTCCTCCCTGCTTTCAGGGTCACACACTGCTGCTGTCTGCTGTGTGCAGAGTGAAGGGAATGTAGTGGACAGGACCTGGGGTCAGTCTGAAGGGAGGGGGCACTGACAGGAAAAACACCGCCAGCCATACCTCCTGCTTCTGAAGACAGCACAGATGGACCACTGACTGTCATGTGTTGGTCTGGTGCACAACTGCTGCAGTTTTGCTTTTTCAGTGTTCTACTTTATACTGCCATATTTTGCCTCTCTCTGTCTGTCTCTCTGTGTCTGTATCTCTGTTTTTGTCTGTCTGTCTGTCTATCTGTCTGTCTGTCTCTGTCTGTGTCTCTGTGTCTCTGTGTCTCTGTCTGTCTGTCTGTCTGTCTGTCTGTCTGTCTGTCTGTCTGTCTGTCTGCTGTCTGTCTGTCTCTCTCTCTCTCTCTCTCTCTCTCTCTCTCTCTTCTCTCTCTCTCTCTCTCTCTCTCTCTCTCTCTCTGGATGTCAATGAGAGAATGAAAAGATGTGAATGTAGTTTTGGTTTTGTGTGGATCAAATTGCTTAAGGCTTTGTTCCCGAATGACTGAGCAAGACTGATAACTGTCAATAGTAGACTGTGCACCAGCATGTTTAAAACAGTGACAGTTTTGACTGTATACAGTATTGAGTTTACTCATTCTATGCAAGAATATTCCTTGATGGAAAAAAATAATAAAGAGAGAAAAACTGATAGGTACACGAAAGAAAGTATGGCAGATGCACCAGAAACTTAGTCTTTAGGTAAAAAAAAAGGCAAAAGGGCAACCTTGGTTTTGTCTTCACCATTGTTAAAAACTGTTAGAAAGCTGTTTTCTCCATAAAAATACCTTGTAAGTTATAAGTTCCTAGTATTAAGTTCAACATGCAATAAACATATACTCTGCAGTCAACAGTTCCTGTAATGAAATATCTCGAAACTGTTTACCATTTCTGGGATAAAAAGTAGTTCTGTGAAGTAAGAACTATTCATTGGAGCGAGTTAAAAAAAAAGCCATCTATCATTTTCTAAGGGGCTTTAGCCTTAATGCATAAATTGTCTGGAACTGAATTCGAATCCCTGTTCTCTTTGTCTCCTTCTTTGCCTGAAGTAGACAGTCATTTATTGTCTGTGGGAGTGTTACTTCTCAACAATCAAACTATCTGTCTGGCTCTCTTTCTGTCATCAATTAGCTGGTCTGCCCCTCTCCCCTTCTCTCTATTTTTTTCGACTTGTCTTTTTTAACTGTCTCGGTGTCTCTGCCTGTCTGTCAATCTAGCCTACTGCTTGTTCCCATCTTTCTATTTTCTCTTTTTGTCCCCCTTCAGCTGAGAAATGAGGCCTCTAGAGCAGGCTCACAATCTCGTTACTATAACCTGATAGAGCACAGCTCATTTGTATTCCAGTGTGCAACCCTGCCTTTCATTTTCCCCTATTTTCCCTTAAAACCATTAACGTCATTTTCTACTTGAATTTTTTAAGCCCCTTGCAGTCCCTACAGGCGCTGGGGTATTTTCCCGTCTTTTGCCCCGAAACATCCTGAGTGCACATACATTTCCCACTACTCCCTCTTTGCCCCCTAATTCAATGGAAGCTTGACAATCAGCCAAACAGGCTTCACAGCCTAATACCAGGGACAGGGGCGGTGGAAATGAGTGGATTCCTTTGAACTGAATCTGACAGTGCCTCTGGGGAGTTGTTGCACTGATGGTGCTGCAGAATGCTTTAGAAAGGGTGTGTGGGGTGCACTCCACCTTTAAAGGGTGTTTGGGCTGCACTCCACCTTTAAATGGTGTTTGGGCTGCACTCCACCTTTAAAAGGGTTGTCCATCTTTCTTTTATATTCTCTGAAACCATTAGGCAAGCATAGAGCAGTCACCAGTACATCAGCACTGACAAAAAAAGCATTGCCACTGACAAAGTCACTCAAGAGTAATAAATGACATGATTAAATAAATGTGGGAGTTTGACTTTTGCATATATAGTGAATACTCTATCCTTTAGTTTTGTCCTTTGCCTGTTGCCTAGTAACAAAGGATCCACAGCATATTAGCCCAAGCAATCCTCACATTGTGACACTTTCTGTCTGAGTTGCATTTGTCTGGTCTTGCTCTTTTCCCTTTATCTCCATAACAGTTACATATTGTTTTGCCTCCTACTTTAAGATTGTCTGAAATAAGGAGGGCATTGGATTTTCTAGTTTATCTTCTCTGTAGAAAACACTACTTGACCTTTAACAAGGTAAATGTGGAGTGCAACCATAGTAAATGAAAGCTTGATGGAAGAGAAAGGAGGTAGCAGATATGAACATTTTGAAGTTTCTGTATTAAGTGAGAAACTGTCAATATTCTCTGACTTTTTTTTTACCCCCTTTTTATAAACAAGTTCAGATTGTGCTGCTTTCAGCTCAGGTAATGGTCGAAGTTGAAAAGAGTCTCACAACAGAACTAGTTGGCAATATTCAGGCACAGAGCTGCTCAAAAGGCATCTTGTTACTCTACACAGACACAGATATAAAAGAAAACTGGGGTGACAACCATTCCTTAACAAAATTAGTACGATTTAAACTGTTGTTTGTGAGAGAGAGACAAATCTGAAAACATACTCTGTCTGTCCGTCCGTCCGTCCGTCTGTCTGTCTGTCTGTCTGTCTGTCTGTCTGTCTGTCTCTCAAACAACTGGATGAGCTAACCTGCAAAGGAAATACAAGCTATAACTGTCAAACACCACACACACATACACACACACACACACACAACACAACACAACACACACACACACACACAAACACCCCCCCCCCTACACACACACTCAGGCACGCTCCTCATCTCATGACATTAAACAGAGGCTAAACAGGTTAAGTCACAGCAAATGACATCCTCACCAATGCATTCTCTTTGCCTGTGGCTGCGATGCGTCTCTCTCTGACAAGAGGACAGAGATGGATTGGAGCCTAACTGCATGGAACCTGAACAAGCTGAGTGAGGTCTTGCAATCGGCAATGGAAAAGGAGATTTGCTTTTGCTTTTTTGCCTTGGGTCAGTCTGAAGAGCGAAGCTGTCCAAAATCAGAAAGGAACAAAACAAAAAGAAGAAACAGAACTTCTCTCTGTCTGTCTGTCTGTCTGTCTGTCTGTCTGTCTGTCTGTCTGTCTGTCTGTCTGTCTGCCTGTCTGTCTGTCTGTCTGTCTGTCTGTCTGTCTGTCTGTCTGTCTGTCTGTCTGTCTCCCTCTCTCTCTCTCCATCTCCCACCCCTCCTTCTCTCTCTCTGTGTCTCTCTCTGTCTCTGTCTCTCTCTCTCCCATCTCCCCCCCCCTCTCTCTCTCTTTCTGTGTCCATACTTCTCTCTCTTTCTGCATGTCCCGTCCTACCTATAGCCAAAACCATAGCGTTGCTGCAGAAAGGCCCTGCTGATCATTGCACAGCACAGCACAGCACAGCACAGCAGAACACAGCACAGCACAGCACAGCACACAACAGTACAGCACAGCACAGCACAGCACAGCAGCACAGCACAGCACAGCACAGCACAGCACAGCACAGCACAGCACAGCACAGCGCAGCGCAGCACAGCACAGCACAGCAGAGACAAGTAAAGTCTTGAGGGCAATTGCAGTGGAACAAGCATTCCAGTCACGTTGGATTCCACTGCCTCAGCACAAAGCCCCTGTGCCAGCAGAGATTGGGGCCATTTTTGTCATTAACAGCAGTTCTGTCCTCGTTGTCCGGGGGAAAATGGGTCATTTGCTTGGCGTTTTTTGTTTTCTTTTCCCTCTTTTGAGGACGCTGAAGTCTTTCTGGAATGATAAAATCTGTGTATGAGACAGACAGACAGACAGACAGACAGACAGACAGACAGACAGATAGAGAGAGAGTCTATGTGTGTATACATTAAAATCTATATTGAGAATCAACACCGCTGGATAACCTTACAAACCCAAATTTTCATTTACCTACCCCAGTTTACACAACACACACACACACACACACACACACACACACACACACACACACACACACACACACACACACACACCACACACACACACACACACACAACACACACACATACACACAACACACAACACCACAACACAGACACAGACACAGACACACACACACACACACACACACACACACACACACACACACACACACACACACACACACACACACACACACCTTCTCCAGACCACGAAAACTAACCCAACAGTCGAAAATACATGTTCTTTCTTCAGCCAGTCTCTGATTCACTTTTGTCTTCTGCCCAACACACATCTCAGCAGACGTTAAATTTCCTTCACTGGCTCCTGATCACATTTTCCTCAAGCATTGTGGACACTTTTGTCGCGTTGATTGTCCGCCCCTTTTTGGTTATTTTTCCTTCCCTGTTTCTGTCCATCCCATAATTTCTTCTTCATTTTTATCCATTATCCTTCCTGCTCTGCACATCTGTATGTTTTTTTGTTTTTTTTCTCCTTTGCTGGTGAAAATGGCCTTTAGGCGTGGATTTTCTTCCATTTGTCATTTTGTTGGTTTTTTGTTTTTGATTCTATTCGCGTCCCAGCGGAGATTTACGATTTAGAGAGGACGATTTGTCATGCTTTCTGCTGGTATATGTTTTCAGGCAAGGAGATACTTTTGTGTTTTAGTGAATATGAAATGAATTTGTTGTGGAGTTTGGGGAAGTGTTGGAAACTGATTCTGTCTGTCTGTCCGTCTCTGTCGCTCTCTGTGTCTCTGTCTCTTTCTAGATATCTTTATGTCTCTGTCTGTCTCTGTCTGTCTGTCTGTCTCTGTATGTTTCTATCTCGCCTGTTTCTGTATTTTTAGCTATCTATGATAAACATGATTCATAACTAACCACTCAACAAGAACAGAATGTGCAGTTCACCACACATATTTGGTTTAATACCATCTTGCTTCAGTCACAATGACAAAAATTTACAAAGCTGCATGCACACGGGGACTGAATGTAAAAAAAAACAAACGAGTGCTTATTCCATTATCCTCAAAATAAAAGAATAAATGATTAGGGAATAGCAAGAAAAACAACAAAAACAAAACTTTTTTTTTAAAGCACCCCCCCCAACAAAAAATAAAACAAAAAAAGAGAAGAGAAGAGAGAAGAGACCAAGAGACGAGAGAGAAGGGAGAGAAAGAAAAAAGAGAGAGAGAGAAGAGAGAGAACAGAGAGACAGAGAGAAAAGACAGAAGACAGAGAGAGACAGAGACAGAGAGAGCAAGAGAAGAGAAACAGACAGACAGACAGACAGACAGAGTGTCTGAAATTCACAGCAAGAAAATCACTCTGAGAAAATGAACATGGCCATTGTTAGTGACAATCAGCGCCATTGAAAAACCTAACGAACTCAGACCACGCCCTAATCAGCCTAGCAGTTACACAGAAAAAAAAGAAGAAAAAAAAAGGAAAGAAAAAAAGGGAAGCCCAGGAGACCTAATGAACTAAACAATCAAAAATGCATGTTCTCCCCTTTCTTTCTTTCTTTCTTTCTTTCTTTCTTTCTTTCTTTCTTTCTTTCTTTCTTTCTTTCTCTTTCCTTTTTGCCAGTTTCTAAATTGTCTTTTGTCCCGCACACTTCAGCAGACTCGGAAAATGTTCTTCACTGGTTCGATCGCGCTCGAAGTTTTTTTTTTTTTTTTTTGGTCATTATTGTTCATGGTGGACCACTTTGTTGTAACAGTTGTCTCCCATTGCTTTTTTTTATATTTTGGTTCTGGCTTCCCTCCCATCCCGTCTCTTGCTCACTTCAGCTACTAAACTTTCCTGCTCCTCCTATCTCTTCTCGTTTGTTGTGTGGAGGACTGTGTTTAGACCTGACTTGTGTTGCGTCTGTCTCACTCTTTCCTTGCTCCCCTTTACTTGACCTTTTGGTATGAGACATGATTATTAGTTTTTTCTTATAAACAGTATTGTTTATGTTAAGACAGTGTAGGGGAGGTTTTGAAGCTCTCTCTCTCTCTCCTCTCCCCCCTCCTCTCCTCACCCTCTCTCTCTCTCTCTCTCTCTCTCTCTCTCTCTCTCTCTCTCTCTCTCTCTCTCTCTCTCTCTCTCTCCTCTCTCTCTAAGGGTCGGATGGAAAATAACCATGTGAATGCTTATTTGTAATCCTTGAAACAAATAAAGATTATTAAGATTATTCTCTCTTTCTCTCTCCTCCCTCCCCCTCCTCTCCTTACCTTCATTTACGTTTCCTTTTCTTTATTCTCTATGAATGGTTCCCATTAAAAAATTCACCTTTATCTAATGTTTAGGAACAAAATATACAATTCATTTATACTTGCGCCAGTAACAACGCACTTCACTGTATTATTTCTATTTATATATAATAGTATATATCTTATTTGTAAAAGTTTCTCATGCTTTCCAGCAAATCAGCAAGCATGCATGCTCTGCTGAACAATCAGTATATTGATCGTCACTGTTGAATCATAGAGAGAGAGAGAGAGAGAGAGAGAGAGAGAGGAGAGAGAGAGAGAGAGAGAGAGAGCAATCGATAGGAATAGAATCCTGTGTTCACTGGGACAGATGTGGTAAAGAAGCCTATCATCTTATAGTAATCAGCCTTACACGCCAAACTTGTTCAAGTTGTTTCGTGTTTGTGTGTGTGTTGGGGGGGGGGGGGGGGTTGGCGGGGGATGGTTTTTTTTTTGTTTCGTTCCTCGTCTAGAGTTTTGAGGTTCAGGGATGGTGAGATTTATGCATATGCAACCTTTTGTTTTATTCTCCCATTCAGGTAGCCGAATTCCGACTTCGGGGATGGCGTCTAAACACAACACCTGTGTGCATGCGGTGGTTTTTTGTTTTTGTTTGTCATACATTCCTACTGGAACAGAATGGCCCACTCTTCCGAAAGGCGAAAGGGATTTTCAACGTGTGTGCAAGATGTTCTGCGTGCGTTCGCACATGGGCTTCGGTTTTGTAGTCTAATCCGAAGAAATAACATTCAGTTTGATTGTTTTAGTCACACTGGGAAGAAAGGGCAAGGTTGGGAATCGAACCCAAAACCTCGCGGTTTACTCGTTGGCAGGCGCACTCCTTAACCATCCTGTCACCTTCCTTCTTAGCTAAGTTTTGAAATGATGTTGGTTGTTGGGCGCTCCTTGGCTTTACACACTGGGAGTCACCCAGAATATGCACTCTGTCTCATATCATCACACTGGGAATCACTGTTAGACAAGCACACGCTGCGCTGAAAGAGAAGTTTGCCTGTGTGGCTGTTTTCCAGCACCTTGCCCTATAAACAGCCACAATCCGACTGCAGGGAATTGTTTTTACCCCGTAAAGAAGATTTGATGTTGTTACGCTAAGAGCTTGTCATGGCTGAGTACAATATCAACACAACATTCACGCATAACGTATGTTTTGATGTAGACATTCGCAACTTTACTGCTATCCGTGACTGACGGAGAAAGCTTTTAGCCTGGGCCATGTTTTGAAATGCTATATGACAGATGTTATTTGGGACGGGATAGCTCAGTGGTCAGAGCACTCGCTTTCCCCAGGCCAATGTTAAGTCAGCATTGAGCGTGGTTATCAAGTGGATGGGTGATCGATTGCGCATCTTGGTTTCAGTACAGTCCCTCAGTTCACTCACTTGTTAATGGGTGCCTGCCCTCTTTAGTGTCAGGGAAGGTAGAGCAGCGAGGGAGAGGAGATGGGTAATGCCCTCAATATGCTGGACCCCTGAAGAAGCTAGAGGTCTCTAGATGCCTTGCTCCCTTACGACCACTTAGGTTATGGAAACACTTTTACCTTTACCTATGATACTGGACTCTGCAAGGGCAGGCCTCACTTCTTGTCGTGGGGACAGATTCAGATTCTCACCCATGATGGAGCAGGAATCATCCATACTTAGCTGCAGTTTGTCTCTTTTAGTGCAGTGAAAGATTCTCACCCCCCCTCCCTTTTCTTTTGTCTTTTTCTTCTTCAGGGCTTAAATAATATGAAAGTAGGCTCTGTTGTGTCTGTATTATGCTAACATATTGTCAGGTTCAGTGATATGATCTACAAGTATTGTATTGTATTGTATTGATTGATTGATTGTATTGTATTGTATTGTATTGTATTGTATTGTATTGTATTGTATTGTATTGTATTGTATTGTAGTATTGTTTGTATTTTCGGGTGATTCGTGCTTGTAAGCATACTGCTTCTTCTCTCGCAGATTTCTCTACTTTTCGCTGCTCTCCTCTCGCCCGTAGTCGCGTCTCCACAAGAGCGCACTGCCTCTCTTTATTTTATTTTTTTTTTTTTTTTACTTGTCCTGTGTTCACGTGTGTTTTTCCTCTACCAGGGCGACTTTTTCAGAATTTTGCTAGGGATAACTCTCTTGCTGCGTGGGTTCTTTTCACGCGCTAAATGTGTGTGTTTACGGGACCACACGGCACACGAACACACAGGTCACTGTTTGTTATGTTGTTGCACTCTGTGCACCATTAAGTTTTAAGGGTTTGTATGTAGGTACATTTTATGTTATGAAAAATCTTCTGCATGTGACAAAACCGATTTGGTCGCGTTCCAGCGAGTCAAAATGCAGTAATCTTTCTGACCAAGATGAGAGTGAGTGAGGAGATGAGGAGTGAGTGAGGAGAGAGAGAGAGAGAGAGAGAGAGAGAGAGAGAGAGAGAAGAGGAGAGATAGAAGAGAGAGAGAAGAGAGAGAGAGAGAAGAATATTGCAATGTTGAATGACAATCAGCACCATCAGAAAACCCCATTAAAACACAAGGCCTTTCCCTCCTTGCCCAGTCACAAAGTTCAATAAAGCTCCCCAGACATAACAAGCTGCACCATTAAAAATGCATGTCCCTTTTCTTGGGTCAGATTTTATTTTGTCTTTTATCCAGCACACTTCAACATGCTGAGAATTTCAACTCAGTGGCTTGTGATCCAATTTTGATCGTTATTGTGGCTGTATGGACTGTTGTGTTGTGGCGATTGCCCTCCCTTGACTGTTTTCAGTCCCCATTTCCGTTTGTTCCATGTCTTGTTGGGTTTTGTTCATTGCCCTTGTTCGTTCCTTCTATTCTGTCTTCTCACTTATTGTTTGGAGAACAGCTTTTAGACGTGATTTGTGTTGCTTGCATTGATCATTCTTCCTCTTCTTCACTTTAATTCTTGGCGTGTAATTTTTGTTGTGGCTAGTATTATTTCTTTCATTATTTTTCGTAGGGTGTGTCTCCTCTTTTTCTGATAAATCTCCATTGTTGATATTATGCATTTTCGAAAAAAAAGAAGAAAGTATTTATCTCGTGTGGTGTGTGTGTGTGTGTGTGTGTGGTGTGTGTGTGTGTGTGTGTGTGTGTGTGTGTTGTGTGTGTGTGTGTGTGTGTGTATGTGTTGTGTGTGTGTGTGTGTGTGTGTGTACAGTTGTAGTAGTGATTGTGTGTGTTTCATTGATCGTTCTTCTCTTATTATTTAATTATTGTATGTAATTTGTTGTGGTAGTATTATTTTGTCATTATTTTATGTAGGGTATGTTCTTTTTTTATAAATTATGTTGATATTATATTTAAAAATATAATATTCAATCTTTTTGTGTATATTGTATGTGTATGTGTGTGTGTGTGTGTGTGTGTGTGTGTGTGTGTGTGTGTGATTCACTGGACAGGGCTGACTGAAGCTGGTGATGATGTTCAGGTGACTGTGTGAGAGAAGAGCAGTTGAGGAGTCTGTCTGTCTGTCTGTCTCTGTACTGAACAATGGCTCAGTGCTGCACGGTGGCTAGCGACACTGTGAATGTGTAGCAAGTAGTGAAGTGGTTGTGTGAGTATATGAAAAAACAGAATGAAGAAATTGATGGCTGTAATACTGAAATGTCCATTATTACTTCCCAACAAATTATCTCCTTAAAAACAACCCGAGAATGGTATTCCTTCCTTCTTTTTTGCTCTGTCTGTCCGACTGTCTGTCTGTCTGCTGTCTGTCTGCCTCTGTCTCTGTCTGTTCTGTCTCTTTCTCTGTCTCTCTCCCTCTCTGTCTCTCTATCTGTTTATCTCTCCTTTCTCTCTCCCCGCTTCCATCTTCCTCCTTCTCCCCCCCCCCCTTTTCACCCCTCTCTCTTCCTCTGTATTTATTTTTAAATTGGTTTTCCGTGAAGATGCTCTCGTCTCTAACGATCAATAAGAACATAATGTTTCCTTCATTAATATTTGCTTCCACAACATCACGCTTCCTGATTTTCATCAACGTAATAGTCCATTCTTTTTGTATTAAAAAAAAAAGCCAAACCAACTGAAACTACTCTCCAACATATTCAGCAAAGCAACATGTTCGCTTTAAACTAACAATGTCACGATCAATATTGCGTCGTTACAGGGGCTGGACAAAAAAAAAAAGACAAAGATAGAAAAGGGGCTGAACTCCTCCTGGTAAAAAAAAATAATCAATAAGAATTCTCTTTTCATTGGGGCAGACCAGACGTGGCGATAAAGCTTGTCATGTTGTGTTACACAACCTGTGAACTACAAATGTGGCTGAGTGTTATACTATGGGCGTTGGCAGAGTGGTTAAAGAGGTTTAGGCGCTGCACTTGTGGCGACGCGCTCTCCCGGGGAGAGAGAGCAGCCCGAATTTTACGCAGAGAAATCTGCTGTGACATAAAGTGGTAAATAAAAATAAAATAAAACCTCGTCACTGGTGATGTGAAACAGTGTGAGGGTACAGTTCCTTTCTTGCCTGTTTGCAGTACTTTATCGTCCTCTCCCTCTAGTTGCTCTGCATGCAACCTTCTTATTAGGCTGAGCCTGTAAACCACAGTCTTAGAGTCAGCTTGGGCATCATATCTTGTGCACACGGTGAAAGGTACTAGGTGAACAGGTTTGTTTGTTTGGGTTAATTTTTTTTTTCATTATATCGTTGGACAGGTTAAAAGGTCACCCTTTTTTGTGCAGAATATCTTGTGCATTGGTTTAAACGTCAGCCATTTTGGGCAGAATATCTTGTGTTCTTGTTTAAAAGGTCAAACCATCTTGCGCAAAGCATCTTGTGCACAGGTTAAAGGTCAGGCTCTATGTGCATAACACTTATGCACAGGATTTAAAGGTCAGACTCTTTGTGCAAACATTTATGCTGGTTAAAAGGTCAGACTCTTTTGCATAACACCTTATGCACAGGTTCTACAGGTCAGACTCTTTGTGCATAACATTTGTGCACAGGTTTAAAGGTCAGATTTTCATGCATAATCTTGTGCACATGGTTTAAGGTCAGACTTTTTATGCAAAACATTCTTGATGCACAAGGTTTAAAGGTTAGACTTTTATGCAAAACTCTGTGCACAGTTTAAAGGTGAGACTTTTGTGCATACATCTTATGCACATGCTTAAAGGTCAGACTTTTTTGTGCATAACATCTTGCGCAAAAGGTTTAAAGGTCAGACTTTTGTGCATAACATCTTATGCACAGGTTTAAAGGTCAGACTCTTTGTGCATAACATCTTATGCACAGGTTTAGAAGGTCAGACTCTTTGTCCCATACATCTTTTCACAGGTTTATAGGTCGGCCATCTTGGGTCAGTAGAGAAGGGCAGTTAATAATGTCTGGTTCCTCTGAAGTCGGAGTATGGCTGCCTATATGGCGAGGTACTTGAAAACAGTCATATATGCAAACTTCTCATTCAGTGTGCAGTTTCAATCTCACAGTGATTCCCAGGTGGGATGAGTGAGTCAGAGTACACATTCTGGGTGACCCCCAGAGTGTTAAACTGGGGAACGCACAACAACAACAACATATGTCTGGTGGTATGGACGGTAGGAACATGCACAGCACATAGTCTGTCTGTGGTGTGGAGAAGGATGGGCCTGGCTGGGTTGCTCTTGTCCTAGACACCCTGCATGAAGTTTCCCTGCCGTATATACTGACTGACTGACTCCTTAGGAAGTTATGAGAGAGAGAGAGAGAGAGAGAGAGAGAGAGAGAGAGAGAGAGAGAGAGAGAGAGAGGAGAGAGAGAGAGAGAGAGAGAGAGAGAGATCTTGCAAACAAGCATTGGAATTGTCAATGACGATCAGCAACTTCATAAACCTAACAAACCCGGGACCTACCACTAACCGCTATATAATTCATCTATTTATCTGTTTATGTGTTGTATGTTTTTATTATTATTATTATTATTATTATTATTATTATTATTATTATTATTATTGTTTTGTTATTGTTTATTGTTGATTTGTTTTTTATTATCATCATCATCATCATCATCATCATCATCATCA
>CM060316.1:26370059-26380059 GCA_030674155.1 Stramonita haemastoma | reverse complement strand
AGGGGCTTGTCAGTATAAATAGCATCACCTTCTGGAGATTCTGTGCTAGGAGTTCCCTCTTTTCTATCCTGCTCTTTGTCTCTGCATTGTTTCTTTTTTTTTTCTGTTACCACTTTCGTGTCTATTTTCTGCCTCCTTGGTCCATTCTCCTTCCTTTTTCCAAGAAAGACTTGAAACCTAACAATTCTCTCTCTCTCTCTCTCTCTCTCTCTCTCTCTCTCTCTCTCTCTCTCTCTCTCTCTCTCTCTCTCTCTCTCTCTCTCACACACTCGAAGTCAAATGTACAGGGCCTGACTTGAAAGGTGCTTAACGGCAGTGGAACGCATTTTTGCTCATAATTATGACAGACAATAATAGTTACTGTCTGAGCGTTCGAAGAAGAAAAACTTTCGCGGAGGAGTAGGCCTGTTTTAGCGGGTAAATTTGGATCACAAACCAGTATGTACGCAAAACTCTACAAGACAGTGGGTTGTGCCGTTGGTTAAACATGCACCCGTGGCCTCACCAGCTATTAAACCATACAGTCAGTGAAACATTTGTTAAGATGCCTATGTGGCGGTGACAGTACATAGAATGTTTCAATGTGTTTGTCAGACTTGTCCAGAAAACCGAAAACAGCACTGGGTATATAGACAACCATCATTTGGAATACACTGCATGCAAGAATGGCAAGGTTATACATACTGTGGCATCCATTTTGGTGGCCATTTCTTGTTGGAACAGGAGGAAGAACAAGGGTTTAAATGCTCTTTATGGAAAAAACGCAGTGATATAAAGTTACACTGTTTATGTCACTGTCCAATTTTTTTAAATGTGTTTTTGTATTATTATATATATATATATCTATATGTATCTATATCTATCTATCTATATTATCTATTATTACTATATTATCTATCTATCTACTATTATATATCTATATCTATCTTTAATTATTAGTTTACTGTTCAGGCATGTGTTGATTCACACTCTACTTTATGACAGGCACCTGAATCCACTTGCCAAACCGTGTTTTCATCAAGTACCCATTAAATCTCTTATGTAATCATTCTGCCTCTGTTCCTAACCTTCTTCCTGCCCTTTCTTCGTCAGTTCTGTTTCGTTTTCTTCTCCCTTTACTCAGTCCCGTGTTTTTCTTTTCGGCCTCACCTGTAGGCATTGTATGTTGTCACGTGGCTCTGTGTGTGTGTGTGTGTGTGTGTGTTGTGGTTGTGTGTGTGTGTGTGTGTGTGTGTGTGTGTGTGTTTCTTACTTAGAAACACTGTGTAGGAGTACTCCTACAACCACTAGACATTTTCACAATTTCCGTCACTGTACCACCCCCACCCCAAAAAAAAACCAACCCCCCCCCCCAAAAAAAAAAAAAACAAGAAGAAAGAAGGGAGACGATTCGCTAGAGTTCTCTTTTCTTTACTAACGTCCCTCTATTTTATTTGACATCGTTTGAACGAATATAAACGATCCTAGGCGCAATACTTGTAAAATCTTTATGTCCCGACAAAACAAACTGCAAAATCCACGATAGCTATGCAGTTTAGCTTTTAATATGGATGACCTGTCTTTTCTTGGTACACGTTTTTTTCAACTGCATACCTGGGATTATTTGTAAACGTACAGGGTATAACACACAACACACACAGAGACCACAAATTATTTATTTTCGAGGATACTGAATAAGGGCTCATATGCTTTTGACATATATATATATATTATGTATGTATGTATTATATATATATATGGAGAGAGAGAGAGAGAGAGTCAAGCCCCAAACAGGCCTAATGATAATAATGCTTTAAAAAATCGATGCTCTCCCTTGAATAACTCAGCACGTAAACGAACACCTGTAAAAACCAAAAAAAAATATAACCCAGAATGTCTACACTTTAGAAAGCAAGCCGACCAAAACAACAAGGAAAAAAAAAACAACCCCCAAAAAAACACAAGAGACAAAAATTGGACACCGATGCTAGAAAACTCTGCAGACAAAAGCCTCCTGTTCCCTACAGTAAGACGGCGCTGATGAGAGAAAGACTCCGTACCGAGACAATGCTGACTCTAACAAGGAAAGGTTTCGCTACATACAGCAAAGAGACGGGAGACAACTGCTTACGATTACTGACTTGTTGATTCTGGGCCTTGGCTGTTATGTGTGCTGTAGCTGTAGCTGTGCTGTGCCGGGCTGTACATACTGCGTCAGTTAGTTAGTTAAGGGCAGGAACTTAAGCTGGCTGTAAATGTTACGGTCATGTTTTGTTTCTTTCCCCCGTTTCCTGTATGTTATGTGGTTTATGCTGTTATTATTTGGTATGCTTGCTGCTACATGCTACTGCTGCTGTTGCTACTGCTGCAAAGGTTAAGATGATCGCATTGTTCTCTCTCTCTCTCTCTCTCTCTCTCTCTCTCTCTCTCTCTCTCTCTCTCTCCTCTCTCTCTCTCTCTCTCTCTCTCTCTCTCTTGTTCTTAGTATTTCATTATTGTTATTGTTGTTTAGTTAAAGGAGTTTTTTTTTTTTTTTAAAATCTTGATCTTATCCGTGATAAGGGCAGGGACTGGATGTAGAAAAGCACAATGTGCTTCTTCATTATCCTCGAATAAAAGAATTTGCATTGCCTTGCCTTGCCTTGCCTTTCTTTCTGTGTGTGTGTGTGTGTGTGTGTGTGTGTGTGTGTGTGTGTGGTGCGCGCACGCGCGCGCGCGCGTGTGCGGGCGTGTGTGTATGCGTGTGTTGTGTTATATGTGTGTGTGTGTGTGCGTGCGCGCACATGTGTGTGTATTTCTCCGTCTCTATCTGTCTGTCTGTCTGTCTGTCTGTATCTATCCCCCCTCTCTCTTGTCTCTGTGCGTGCATGCTCGTGTGCACGAGCGTGTGTGTATATGTGTGTGTGTGGGCCCGCGCACATGCCACGGACATGTTTTGCCCTTCAGGGATGATTAAAGTGTTTTTGACTTGACTTTGACTTGAGAGCGGAACATGTGAGCCTTTATGTAATGCATACACATACTGCTATGTGTAACATACAAGGTCATGCCTTAGTGGCCTGTGTGTGTGTGTGTGCACACGCGCGCGCGTGCGTGCGTGCGTGCGTGCGCGTGCGTGTGTGTCCTTGTTCGTTTTAACGTCTGTCCCCTAAAAAAAATGATTTTTTGACAGTAGTGTGTGTGTGTGTGTGTTTGTGTGTGTATGTGTGTGTGCGTGTGTCTGTGTGTGTGTGTCTGTGCGCGCGCGTGCGCACGTATGTCTGTGTGTTGTCTGTGTGTGTGTGTGCGGGCGTGTGTGTCTGTGCGTGTGTGCGCGTACCTGCGTACGTTCGCCCTGACATCAGTATTTGGCACATGGCCTGACCCTATAGTACTACAGTACAGTGCTGTGTGGACAGAAGGGCTTTTTATGGCGCCGGGGACAATGCGCGGGACTTCATGAGTTTCCGCATGACCAGGCCTTGTCACGTGCGATCACAGCTGATCTCTAAGCCTGTACTACAGGCCAGTGGACACGGTACAAAACAGGACTGCTGGGCTGGGTTGTGTTGTGCTGTGTTGTGCTGTGTTGTGCTGTGTTGTGCTGTGTCGGCCCTGTCACCCCCTAATAGCCCTGTGTGCCTACACGTGGCCGTGACTGCCAGATCCAATAATAAATATGTAGGCTAACAGGAAAACAAAACGTTGGTGCCATCTGCTTAGGAGATCTCAAGGTTCTAGGAGCTGATCCAGCTTTGTCTATGAGAAGATGGGAACCTGTAACAATGACAGCAATAAGGGTTTAAAGAGAATGTATGCGAGAAAGAAGAAAAAAAAACAACAAAAACAAATAACAACCCAGCCTCAATATAACAACAGCAGCAACAGCTACCGACAACCATATATATATATATATATCTATATATACCAGCAAGACCTGGAACATTTAATTACAGCGACAGCAGCATAAACAACAACATACCCAAACGGTAACAACTACAATAGCAACAACAGCGCAAACAGCAACAACAATAACAAAGTATACTGTGCCTACATCAGCATATCTGAAGACATTAAAATACTTCACAGATATCAAAGAGGGGTCATACAAAAAAACCCACTTCCTCTGAGCAACTGCATAAGAAAATATTTGGGGGGGTGGGAGGGGAAGGGGGGCAAGCAAAAGCTGATCAATAAACACGTCATTTACAAAACTGCATACACACGGGGACTGGATGTAAAAAAGCACACGAGTGCTTATTCCATTATCCTCGATATAAAAAAAACACAAAAAAAACCCTTTCTGTAATGATCGATAATTTCATTATTAATTTTGGGAACGTTGCCCTAAACACAGTTTATTCAGTACACATAGGCTTCACATGATGTGGAGAGGTGGTCAGGAGGTAACACACCTGCATAGAAAGCGACAAGTGTGTGTTCCATCCAAGTTTGTGACAAAACTGTATCCCATTTCACTAGACCTTAAGTCTGGGTCAGTCTGGGTACTAAAGTCTTTTGGATGAGACGATAAACCGAGGTCCGTGTGCAACATGCATTCAACACACGTAAAGAACCCACAGCAATAAGAGAGTTGTCCTGGCAAAAAAAATGTAGAGAAAAACCACTGATAGAGAATCAAATGCCCCTGTAAACACGGAAAACGAAAAATATATGTGTGGCGCTGTTCTTGTGGCGATGTGCTCTCCTCGGGGAGAGGAGCCCGAATTTCACACAGAGAAATCTGCAGCGACTGAAACTGGAATTCAGTTCAGTTTGAATACACCACGAGCAAACAATGCAGCAGGGGACAGGCATCCGGCAACAGTGTATTCTAATCTCCACCCCATGGTAAAGTCATCATTTTGTTACTCCCTTTTCTTCTTCTTCGTCCAATGTTCAGACAGCAACTATTGTCGTATGTTTTATGAGCGAAAATGCGTCAGGCTGCCGTTAAGCGCCTGACAAGACAGGCCCAGCGCATCCGACTTCGGCACGAGAGAGAATTGCTTTTAAGTAAAAAAAAGACAGGAGAATGGACCAAGAAGGCAGATAAATAAAAAAGGAAGTGGCAGAAACAAAAGGAAGAAGGCAGAAACAAAGAAAGTGATAGAAAAGAGGAACTAATTTCCAAGCACAGAATTTCAAGGATGTGGGGATGCTATTTATACTGACAGGCCACCATCATCCCTATGAGGAAACTGACTTTTAAGCAGTGATGTGACATTTACACAGACACGTCAACAAAATCCCATTTTCATACATACCAATACCACTACAGGGGCAAAAAAACTACAGGGACCAAAAAAAAAAAAGGAAGAAAACTTTACAACAATACCAAAACTGAAGTAAACAGGATGTGCAATAATGATGATAATAAAAATACAGTAGGTATGTGACATTTACACAGACACGTAAACAAAATCACTTTTTCATACATACGAATACCAGTACACGAAGAAAAAGAAGTGAAGAACACTTTGACAACAATATCGAACTGAAGCAAACAGAGTGTATAATGATGGCCATACCGTAGAGATGTGACACTTACACAGACACTTAAACAAAATCACCTTTTCATACATATATGAACACCACCACACAGACAACAAAAAGTGAAGAAAACTCGCAACAATACAAAACTGAAGAGACAGGATGTGCAATGAACTAAACAGAAATTATAGAATTATTTGGAAGCAATTACAGAGGCCAAGGTGGGTGGGGGTGGGGGTGGGGGTGGCAGGGGGGGGGGTGGGGGTAATCTTCGTATGTTATGGCAGCTCAATAATAATAATAATAATAATAATAATTTTCGACCTTCACATTTCAACGATAGGAGAAGTAGCAAGCACTCCATCGTAGAAGGTTAATGCTGTTGTTGTAATAATTGTTCGTTCACTTCTTCTCTCCCTCTTCTTCCTCTTCCTCTTCTTCTTCTTCTTCTTCTGTGGTCGTTGTCAGGGATTACAGGCCGCCTTATGTAAATGTTGATGTTGGACCTCAGTACGATATAGAAGCTTCTGGCGTTGTTGTTGTTGCTGTTCCTGTTCTTTATTTTTGATTCGACTTTTGCTCTTTGCTTATTTATTTATTTGTTTATTTATTTATTCTTTTATATCGAGGTTGACGGAATAGCACTCCTGTGGTTGTTTTTTTTTTTTTACATCCAGTCCCGTGTGTACGCAGTTTTGTAAATGTCATCTGTTCCCACCGGCACGCAATGGCCTGCTATTACGAAATGTGGAACAGGGTTTAACGTGTGCGCAAGATGTTCTGCGTGCGTTCGCACACGGGGCCTCGGTTTATAGTCTCATCCGAATGATCTTGGGGAGAGTGGAGTCAGCACTGTGTTCTATTGTATTATATTATATACCACTCTTAGTGACGGCAAATTTCTCTGTGTGAAATTCAGACTGCTTTTCCCGTGGCCACAAGAGCAGCCCCATCCATTATTTTTTTTCTCCATTTTCCTTATAACCATTTTGTTTAAAACAAGGTTAATAACGGCAGTTACAGCATGGGACAAGAGCTTCAACAGTAAAACTGAGTAGCTAGCTAGCCTATAAGTAACAACACTGACGACAGAAGTAGTCACTGAGGGATACGTAACGGCAACAGTCGCTTCATAACAACATTGATAGCAACACACAACATCAGCCTGCATGAGAACAACAGTGACAGCATCAGCAACAACAGCAGTGGCAGCAGACAACAACAACAGCAGAACAAGACACACAGCAACAACAACAACATACAGCAGCAGTACAGCAACAACAACAATAACAAGAACAACAACAGCCAGTGCAGTGTGCTGTGACCTCTACAATCAGGCACTGAACTGAAATCGGAGCCTCAGCTGATCCTGTTACAGCCATGCTCTCTCTCTCTCTCTCTCTCTCTCTCTCTCTCTCTCTCTCTCTCTCTCTCTCTCTCTCTCTCATTTTTGTCTGTTGTTATAGTACTGGGTATAGTTTCTTGTTCTTGGTATTTGGATCATTATTGTTGTTGTTGTTGTTTAGTTAAAGTTTTTTTTTTTTTTAATCTTGATCTTATCTCTGATAAGGACGGAGACAGGATGTAAAAAAGCACGCAAGTGCAAATAAAAGAGAAAAAAAAAGAAAAAAAGAAGCTCTCTTCTCTGTGTGTTTGCGATGGGGTTGCATAACAGGGTACTTCTCACACATAATTATATACAAACTCAATACAGTCAACAGATATCCCACTAGCCTAGCCTGTATGGCTTTGAGAGAGAGAGAGAGAGAGAGAGAGAGAGAGGACTGTACACTAACTACACCACGCTCCCCACATCACCACTCCCCTTGTCAGTTTATTTGTCCCTCTCCCATTTTGTAACCTTGGTGCACATGTACCCATCGGCAAAATTGGACACACCCACAAAACAATGACACCGACCCTTGCTCCACTGATAGCATAGTGGGCTGTGTTTGGCGAGAGGAGAGAGAGAGAGAGAAGAAGAGGAGACGAAGGGAAGCAAAGCAGAGCATCAGGACAGCAACTCGTGTACTGCACCTTAACACACACACACACACACACACACACACGCATGACCTTACATGTCCCACAATGGTGTACAAACAGTTCCTGTCTTACATCGAAGGCCTACTTCCCGAGTCGTTGACCCGCTCTGACTCGCAAAGTGTCAATCAAGCAAAGCGCTAGCAGAGACGCGGCATATGATTGGTTCACGGGCGAAAACTGACAGCGCGCGCAGTGTTTTCCTCCCCGTGTGTTGCCATGAGGTCGGATCTAAATATAGCAGAGCGCGCGCTCGCCACATGGTGAATGTTTGGAGTTGCTTCCTCCCTCACACACGCCGACCGCTTGCCGGGTCGGTGGGGAGTTAGTTTTTTCGGCGACGAAGTAGGTTTTGAAAGCCGGGGTCCTGCCTCAAGTTGGTTGGTGTGGTGGTTGAGTTAGGAAGTGTGTGTACTTATGTGTGTGTGTGTTTGTGTTTGTGCGCGCGGCAGCTCTCAGCTTTTTGCTAACTGACAGCGGTTCTGTGTTGGTGTGTGTGTGTTGTGTTGGTTTGTTCGTTTGTGGTTTGGGGAATGACAGGAGTACCTTTGTTGGATAATATATTTGTGTGTGTGTTGTGTCGGCTTTTAGTCTCTATGAGTGTGATAAAAAGTGACGTTGATGTACAGTGATTTACTAAACTACCTGTGAGAGACGAGACTTCAGTGGGAGTGCTCTGGAAGAAGTGCATAACAAAAATTGTTACTTTGGAAGGAGATTTGTGCATGGGATTGGGAGTACGTACGTTTGTGGAAGTAGTGAAGTGTTGCTGGAACGGCAAAACTGGCGGTAGTGATGTGACTCCAGTGTTTTGACAAGAAAACCCATTTCAGACTGGATTCTGATCAATTTCTAAACGCCTGCCAAATCGTTTTTTTTCTCCTTGGATTACAGCTCTAAAGCAAAAAACCACAACATTAGAAAATCAGTGTGAAAGTCTGGAGATCGATTGCTAACTTGTGGTGTTACCTTCCTTTGTTCAGAAGTAAATTAACGATCACAATCATAATCATAACAAAGAAAACCATATTTTCTGTTGTTGTTATTGTTGTGCCACCTGCAAACAGCTGTGTGAGTGAGTGTAGTGTGGTGGTTTCAACGTGAAGCCGACCTCGAAGAGTGTTTCCAATCAAACCGATATGCTTTCCCTTCCCGGGGGAGAGGAGGAGGAGGAGGGAGAGGAGAGGGTGGGGGTGAATCAATCAAGGGGACAGCTTCCAGGGAGGAAGGAAAGAGAGAGGGGGAGGGGGTCTGACTCAGCACTTTTTCTCCGATACAAACACCAATCTGGCGGCCACTGCAGCAGCAACAGCGATTATTCCCCAGACCTCTCCAGGTAACCAGCCCCCACTGCTGACAACACTACCTGCTGGTATGGCCTCGCCCCCCTCCTCCTCCCGGCCTCTTACGCCCCTACTTCCCTCTCCCCCACCCCCTACTACTCCCCTCCATGCCAGACCCTGGTCAAGCCCTACTCCAGTGATCACAGCCCCATGGCCACCTCCCCCACCACCACCACTGCCCTTCCTCCTCCTCCCCCCTCCTCCTCCTCCATGACCTCAGCTGCTGCCCAGGTCAAGTTGACCTTGGCTGAATCACAGAGGATGACCCCCGTCACCCCCCACCCCCTCCCTCCTCTTCACTCCGGCCAGCAGCAGCGCAGCAGCAGCGTGGCTAATGACACTGCCCCCAAACAGCGTGATGAAGATGAGGATGAGGATGAGGAGGATGTCACTCGCGCAGAAAAAGTCGACAACGACGACGACAACAGTGATGACAATAATGATGAGGATGATGTCAATAATAACAACAACAATGTTATCTACCATCCCGGGATATCTTCGCTGGACGTATTGGCTGTAACGACGACGACGACGACGACGACGACGACAAGGCATGGATGTGGAGGAAACACGGGAGCAAAGCAGCGGAGGGGGGCCTGTGAGGAATTTACGCGTGAGAGGACAAAGGTTTGTTTGTTAGCTCCTGATAATGATGATGACGATGATGATGATGATGATGATGATGATTGATTTGTATGAGTGTGTTTGTTTGTTTAGGGTTCTTCTCTCTCTCTCTCTCTCTCTCTCTCTCTCTCTCTCTCTCTCTCTCTCTCTCTCCTCTCTCTCTCTCTCTCTCTCTCTCTCTCTCTCTCTTCGTCTCTCTGTCTCTCTGTCCTTCTGTCTGTCTCTCTGTCTCTGTCTCTCTCTGTCTCTGTCTCTCTCTCTGTCTCTCTCTGTCTCTTCTCTCTCTGTCTCTGTCTCTCTGTCTGCTCTGTCTCTCTCTGTCTGTCTGTCTGTCTGTCTCTCTTCTCTCTGTTCTCTCTGGCTGTATTGGGCCTTTGTTATCTATCCTATTACATCTTCTTCCTTACATCTTGTCTTCTGTTTTATTACCGTCTTGTTGTTTTGGCCTTCGTGTTTGGTTTATTATTGTTGTTAGTTGGAGGTGTTCTTAAACTGATGTAACCCCTGATTAGGGCGGGGACTGGATGTAAAAAAGCACA
>CM060316.1:26355864-26362459 GCA_030674155.1 Stramonita haemastoma | reverse complement strand
CATCTACCGCAACCCTTAGGTGGCCTTTTCATGAAACTGCAATACTGCAATCTGAAGATGCTAGTGCGTGAAACTGATAGTACCCGACATCATTGCCCACTCACAACACAAAAGAATAGTATAATTAATCATACAAGTAAAAAGCAAAACCCACACATCTCCCTACCCTGAAGAAGCCTCAAAACGCTAAGATACAACAACACCGATGGGCTTAAAAAATAGTAATAGTATAATTATCAGGAAAAAAATGGGGAGGGGTTATGAACAATATCTACGGAAAGTAGAGTAGAAATGCACATAAAAGGACATACTAGACGTGAACTAATTACAAGAACATCAAAAGTAACTATAACAGCTAATTGTAAGCATAGTTACCACTGCTATTATCTTTTATGGAGCTCTTTTACCGAGTTTCTGACTAAACGTGTACTAAAAATGGCGTTAGGTTGGAAAATGGGGGACAGAGAAAACGAGGGAGAAGATGAAAAGATGGAGGTTGTTAAAAACAGTTCGGTCGTTGAAGGAAAAACTATGAGGTTGTTGATATTTTTCAAAAGCTGGTCACAAGGAGACTGGTGTCTGTAAAAAATAAGATGGCAGAGATGTAGGTAGCTAGCTGCTCTGAAGAGATTAGTACGGAACTGAATTATTTGGAGTCATGTTTTGACAGTACAAAGGAAGAGGGATAAAAAGTTCCGGAAATTTCTTGTTTATCAGAAAGAGTATCAGTTTTATAAGAGGAAACAAGTAAAAACGCAACACCCAAGTGTCTGGCAGAACAGATTTTCGGTTTGTTTAAAACCTTCTTCAGGCCAGAAGACTGGCCAACTGATAGTAAAAGCAGACTATCAGTTTGACAGTGAAAACGTGCGTTAGAGTAACCCTTACCCTCGCCCCCCCCCCTCCCTCCCCCCCGCCTTGTGGAAAAAATAAAGAGAATGGTGTTATCATTAATGACAAACTGTTTTTGTTGGTAGTATAACGGCCAGTAGACAAGAGCAGAACGAGACCAATGAGAGAGATGGAAGCGATGTGTCAGATACAGACAGACTGACAGAAACACTCACAACCAACCGTTTCCAGAGAAGTGGGAGGAAGTACAGCGCCTCTGTTCCTCTTCCCCCTGTCTGTCCGTCTGTCTGTCTGTCTGTCTGTCTGTCTGTCCCTCCCAGTGTCCCTGGTGTTGAGGGCCAGAGTCCACAGCTCAGACAGCAGTGTCCCCGGGGACACCAGAGAATGGAGCGACCTGGGTCCGGTCAGCTAGAGCACCGCTAGAGGAGAACAAGTCCATGCCACGTCATCACCCTTGTGCCAGAACTTGGACAATGTGTGGACAGGCGGACGTTGGGGGAGTTGGGGATGGGGAAGGGGGTGGCGGAAGAAGAGGGCAGACAGGGACTGAGAGAAGGAAGGAAGGAAGGAAGGAAGAGAGGGGGTGATGGCTGATGGAGGTTGTGGAGGGTTTGATGGTCAGAGAGAGCGAGGGAGGGAGGGCCATTTAGATGTTTGTGATTGAAGAGAGCTTTCATTTAGAAAGAGACTGTAACAGAAAGATGGACTCATTTAGTCTTTTTTTTTTTTTTGCACTTGTGATTTGTATCTACCTTTCACCCCCCACCCTACCCCCCCTTCTGTACTTTTCCCCCTCTACCTAACACACATACAGATGCGCTCTCATATTTTTGGCAAAGAAAGTTGTTCGAAACCTTTTTGTGTCTTTGTTGTTTTGTTCTCCCTGTTTCAGTTTCCCTACTTTGTTTGAAGCTTGCTTTTGTTTCGTTGTTTACTTCTCTCTCTCTCTTCAGGAAGCTGGAGGTGTATGACCTTCCCTGGCCTCCTCTGAGGGGTTGGAAAAGCCTCGAGGCAACACGAGCATTGTCCTTAATAAAATTCTGCAGTAAACAAACAAAAAAAAGCAATTACCCTCTTATGGAAACAAATACACGCGCATACAGAGAACAGCAACAACAAAAAAAGGGTGGTGCTGCATTTGTGGTGACGCACTTTTCTCCAGGGAAGAACAGCCTGAATTGTAAGCCCAACAATCTGCCGTGACCTAAGTGATTGTACAATGCGATACAATACAATACAATGCAATACACTCCACTACACTACAATCAAGCTACAGTACAATGCCACTTGTATTGTTCAGGAAGCGAAAGATGATCAGCCGGTCTCACTGGTTGGCGACCAGTGTGAGTGGTTGTGTGAGAGAGAGAGAGGGGGAACAGTAGAACTTTGTTCTTTGTAGCTTTGTTTGGGGAGTGGGCTCGATCCACAACAAGGCATTGCTGTAGTGGACTGAACTCTGGACGGAAGGGCAGCAGGCCCTAATGACTGCATTGTCCTCTAAACCTGGCCTTGCTCCGTTCGCTTGTACCTAGGGTTCATTACCAAGTTTATGAAGTCTTAAAATGAGCTAATTATATTAATATATGTATATATATAATTTATATATATATATGTAAATACCCAACCACTCCCCCCTACAGGTAACAAATACCTCCATCCCCACCACAAACAATACCGACATGAAGAACACAACAACCTCCAAAGACAAACAAGAAATAAGACATAAGAATACCCCCCCCCCCCCCAATAAAACAAAACAAACTGATGCATAATACAAACTTCATATTACACAAGATAGACAAGACCGTGAAACAGCTATTTTTGCATAAAACTAAACACCTTACACAAAATTTAAAGGCAAGGATGAATTAGCATACATACAATATTAAATGGCATCCGTTAACAGCAAGAAACTCTGTTTAGATACAACGTGGTTACCACTAGGCCTAATCCTTACGACAAATCAAATGTTAAACAAATAAAATGCCGTATAAATCTTCAGAGGGGAACGCAAAATTAATCATTTATTCCCCGTTTCTCGGCTAAGGCGCTGTCCGAGGTTCACCAGTGGTGAGATTTCAGTGTGTGCAACTGTTTAATTTCCCCATCATTAAGGTAGCCGCATTCTGACTTCGGGGATAAAGTTGGGAGTTGAACCTATCGACTTTGCCAGGACAGTCGGGAGGTACCTTCCCGCTTTTCCCTATTTTCAACTGTCGTGGGTTCTTTTGACGTGCCCAAGTCCGTGTGTGGATGTGTGGGCGATGTGAGACCAGTGTACGGATGATTGCAGTGTGTGCATTTGCGTGCTTAATGTGTGTGTGTGGGAGGGGGGGGGGGAGGGGGTGTTTATCATCAAGAAAACATAAAAAAAACCCAACAATTTTCAGGTGTGTGATTCCTAATCAAATGAAACTATTTTGTGTGTGTGTGTTTCAGGTAAGTGCAGTGATAAAGAAGAGAGGATGCAGAGAGTACGGCAGAATGTCTACCTGTCTTCACACCAGGTCATCAGCGGTGTGGGTCAGTCAGTTGGTTGATTGACCAGTTCATTTCGTCTGTGCACTTAGTGGCCTCTGGTTAATGTCCTCTTGTGGTGTGTGTGTGTGTGTGTGTGTGTGTGTGTGTGTGTGTGTGTGTGTGTGTGGTGTGTGTGTGTGTGTGTGTGTGTGTGTGTGTGTTTGTGTGTGTGAGGGGTGAGAGAGAGAGAGAGAGAGAGAGAGAGAGAGAGAGAGAGAGAGAGAGAGAGAGAGAGAGAGAGAGAGAGAGAGAGAGAGAGAACGCCAATGAATGCATGTGTGTGTACGCATACATGCATGCGTATTATGTGTGTACATAGGTGAATCTGTCTTTGTCTGTCTGTCTGTCTTTGTCTTTGTCTTTGTCTGTCTGTCTGTCTGCTTGTGTGTAATGATGTATGTCTAGCACACGTGCACACAGATGCCTGCAGTCAAAGAGAAGCTCATTCATCATCCCGGACACCTGATTGACTATGGAAAACACTTGCTTAGTGATTAAGCTCCTGTCACTTCTGTCCTGTCAAATAGTTCAGATCGAAAAAGCAGTAGGTCTACACCCTTCTTTCTCCTCCTCCTGCCTCCCTCCCCTCCCCCTCTCTGTGTCTCTTTGTCGGTATGTCTGTATCTGTCCTGTATCTATGTGTGCGTGCGTTCGGTGTGAGCGTGGGTGCACGTGTGTGTATGTGTGTTTATATATAAATTATATATAAATAAATGGTGTGTGTGTGTGCATGTGTGTGTGTGTTTCCATGTGTATTTTGTATGACAGATATTGTTTTCATTTTTATCTTGTATGGGAGAGGTTGGTTTTATGTTCGATGTGACCATGGGTTTGATCAAGGCCCAAGGTTTAGTGTTAGGAAAATAACACACATACATACACACACGCCTGCACACACACACACACACACACACACACACACACACACACACACACACACACGCCTGCACGCACGCACGCACGTACACACGCATGCGCTCACACACACAGACACACACAGACACACACAGACAGACAGACAGACACACACACACAAACACACACACACAGACACAACACACACACACACACACACACACACACACATATCTATATCTATATCTATATATATCTATATATATATATATATATATATATATATATGCACGTACACACGCATGCGCGTGCACACACACATTCGCATACACACACAAGCACGCACGCACGCACACACACACATACCACACGCTATAGTACAGAAAACTAAATAAAATGCCTACCTATCGCCAGCGATACACACACGCACGTATACATACATACATACATACATACATACATACATACATACATACATACATACATACATACATACTTACATACATACATACATACATACATACATACATACATACATACATACATACATACATACATACATATGTACGTGTGACAAAGCGCTGTTGTCAGAGTCCACAGCAGGCGTTCTCCCCTCAACCTAACCAACCTGTCCTTTGATTGGCTGATAAGAACCACCTGACGTCATGGCCAAGCAATGCGCACATAATACGCCCACAACAGCCTCACGACAACAGAAAAAAAAAAAAAAAAAGAAGAAAAGAAAAAAAAGAGAAGAGAAATAGACCGCAAACGAACGTGCGTGACACAGGCCTGGAAGGTCATGTTCGGTTAATTACTGTTTGTTTTCCGTGTCTGCCTGAGAGTCAAGTGGTTAGGGTGACAAGCTTCTTATCTCCAGGTCGTAGGTTTGAATCGCGGCAGGGGTATGGCGGATTTAGGATGTAGGAAGTTGGGTTTTTTTCCGGTGGATCTGCCAGGTCAGCTTGTCCTGCAGACTAAAGTGAATGGGCTGAATTCTAATTCTATGCCAGTGTTCCTGTATGCAGAAGATGAAAATTTCATCTTCGTATTTAATATGCACATATTTAATATGTGCACTTTTACGATCACGTAACTCATGTCAGCAGAGTGAGAGTCAGGGTCAGAGTCTTGACTGTAGATCATTAAAAAAAAAAAAAAAGAAAAAAAAAAAAGGAGGAGGAGGAGAAGGAGGAGAAGAAGAAGAAGAAAAGAAGAAGGAGGAGAAGGAGAAGAAGAAGAAAAAAAAAGAAGAGGAGGAGGAGGAGGGAGGAGGAGGAGGAGGACAAAGAAGAAAAAGGAGAAGGGGGGAGGAGGAGGAGGAGAAGAAGAAGAGAAGAAGAAGAAGAAGAAGAAGAAGAAGAAGGAAGAGAAGGAGGAGGAGGAGAAGAAGAAGAAGAAGAAGGAGGAGAAGGAGGAAGAGGAGGAGAAAGTTTTTGATAAGTTGTGGAAATTCGGAAACAACAAACAAAACAAACAAAATTCAACAAATAAGCAGGCTTGACTAGAGTATAGGATTACACACGAGACCAATAATCTGTTGAGTGGCTTTATTTATGTTATAATTGAGATATTGTATCATCATCATCATCATCATCATCATCATCATCATCATCATCATCTTTTGTGGATAATGGAATGAACACTCGTGCGCATTTTTTTTTAACATCTAGTCCCCGTGTGCATGCGACTTTGTCAATTTTGTCATCCACTTTCACAAAAAATGGCCTTTTCTTCCACAAGGCGGAACAGATTTTAACACACGTGCAAGATGCTCTGCGTCGTGCGTTGGCACACGGAATCTGGGTATAAAGTCTCATTCAAAGGATTTTCAGGGGAGTGGAGTCAGCACTGATGGTAAGTAACTCCAGGAGGGTAAACCCCCCCCCCCCCCCCCAGCCACCTTGAACAGACATCTCAATAACGGCTCGAACCAGGACTCGAACCCAGGTCACCAGATCGTGAACACAAGGGGCAATGCTCCAACGTAACCACCGGGCTGTGTGGTGTATCGTTTGCGCAGTATTTTCCAAAAGTGATGACGCCTTTTTGTGGAACGCTGGAAACTTAACGAGATAAAACAAAGCTGAGATTGTCATGTGTAATCTGGGTGGGTCTGTTGGTGACTAGACTTGTCAGGTCAGAAACGAGGGTGCAGGGTATAGTAGGGTAGTAAGGTAGGGTAGGGTAGGGTAGGGTAGGGTAGGGTAGGGAGGCCTGGTTACTGTTGGTTGACAGGCTCTGATGGGGCACTAGTCAGTCTCTGTCAGCAATGCAACCTCAGATCCTGTGTCAGTGTGTGTGTGTGTGTGTGTGTGTGTGTGTGTGTGTGCTTTCCTCATCCCTCCATCCCTCCCTCCCAACACAC
>CM060316.1:26328364-26345864 GCA_030674155.1 Stramonita haemastoma | reverse complement strand
GAGAGAGAGAGAGAGAGAGAGAGAGAGAGAGCCTCTGATAATGAAGACATTTACAGAGAGGTAAGGCGCAGGCCAAAAAGCTGTGTCAGTTATTGGTGTCAGTCAGCGCAGTGCCAAGGCCTACATTCAAATGTCATGTGAGGGATTAGCTCCCTCCCTGACAAGCTCCTAGTGTTGGGGAGGGGGGGGGACGGGATAGCCTAGTGGTGGATTAGAACATTGCACTCACAATCTGACGACCCTGGGTTCGAACCCTGTTGACGGGGAATTTTTTCCCCCTGGAGTTAACATCAGTACAGACTCTCCACTCTCCCAAAAGTCTGTCAGATGTCTCATCATCATCATCATTATCATTTCAGTTATAAGCAGCTTTTTGTTTTGTTTGACTCTGCATGTCATGGCTTGTGGTGCATGGAGCTTCACGTTGTGTCAAAGAGAAGAAGTGAAGGAACTGACCTGATCTGCACTGTCATGGCTTGTGGTGCATGGAGCTTCACGTTGGTGTCAAAGAAGAAGACAGTGAAGGGAAAACTGACCTGACTCTGCTAAGGTCTTCCCTCCCTCACCTGTCAGCATCAACGACGACCGGGGTTCGATTCCAGTCGAGGAGATTTTTCTCCTGGAGTTAACATCAGTGCTGACTCCACTCTCCCCAAAAGTCCTTCCGATGAGACTTTAAACCGAGGCCCCGTGTGCGAACGCACACAGAACATCTTGCGCACACGTTAAATCCTGTTCCGCTTTTCGTAAGAGTAGGCCATTGTGTGCCGGTGGGAACAGATGACAATATTTACAAAACTGCATACACACAGGGACTGGATGTAAAAAAGCACAAGAGTGCTTATTCCATTATCCTCGATATAAAAGAATAAATCGAATTAAATCAAATCACCTGCTTCAGCACAGGCAGACAGACACTCTTTGCTCTCTTTACATTGCCATGCCTCTTCAAATGTGTGCCAGAGTCATTGTTAAACATAACAGAGAATCCAGCAGTTTTTTGCTTGTCCTCTGTGGAGATGCAGGGGGATGGGGGTGGGGGGTGGTGGGAGGGGGAGCTGTCAATATAAACAGTATCTCCACATTTCTTGGTTATGGGTTTTTTGTGTGTGTGTGTGTGTAGATGAAAAGATACATTCTTTTGCTTATATACACACCCCCCCCTATTCCTACCCCACCCTACCCCACTGTTTTAAGGTATCTTTTTAATCGGAGACACATAATAACTCTTATATCATAATTTAAATTCAAGCCTGTTGTTATAGAAAAAAGGACACGAGATATCATGCTTATGTGGTCAATTTGTCTTTCCTACCCTGTACTCATGGGAATGATTTTTTCCACACCCAGACTTTCCAGAGAGGACTGTTTGGCTGGTTGGTTGTGGGGGAAGGTATGCAGGGCGAGGGTGGGTCAGGCTGCAGAGGTGTCAGTCAGCAGGCACAACAATCAGCAGGTGAGAAAAGGGCAGCAGGCAGAGTAACAGGCAGCAGGCAGGTTAACAGGCAGGGTAACATCGGGTAACCGACAGGGTAACAGGCAGGGTAACAGAGGGTAGCAGGCAGGGTAACAGGTAACAGAGGGGTAACAGGCAGGTAACAGGCAGGGATAACAGGCAGGATAACAGCAGGTACAGGCAGGATAACACAAACAGATGGGGTAACAGCAGGATAACAGCAGGCAGGTAACAGGCAATAGGCAAGGGGTAAACAGGCAGGGTAACAGACAGGCAGGGTAACAGGCAAACAGGGTAGCAGGGTAACAGCAGGGCAGTTAACAGGACGGTAACAGGCTACACATGATAGACAAGCAGCACACCTTTGATCTCTGAGTAGGCTGACTAATGGCGTTGTTCAGATACAATCACCCCGGCAATGCCGGTCGCCAGGCCACTGTGGTGGGGGTGGTGGGGGGGTGGTGAGGGTGGTGGTGGTGATGGTGGGGTGGTTAGTAGCGGTGTCAACTGGTGGAAGTTGTGCACATGGTAGTTTTGACCCTCCAGGGGATTTGCCACTGAAAAGTTTTGGGCTATTTCCTCGTGTTAAATGTTTTGCTTTTTGATTGGGGTTTTATAGGGGAGGTGGGGGGGGGGGGGGGGGGGGGGGTCGGCAAGGGACGGGTGTGTGGGGTGGTGGTGGGGTGATGTTGGAAAACTTTACGATCTCCTGGGTCAGCGTAAAGTGCAGACCTGCCAGTGCCTGGATTCCTTTCGCGTATATGGACATGCAGAAAATCAAATAGGTACGTCAAAAATCCAGCTAGTCATGTTAAGTCAGCGATCCGTAGGTTAAAGAAACAGGAACATACTCAGCACACATTCTATACCTGGAGAGGTTAACGAGGTGACAGCCGCGATATGGCCTGTGTGATCCTGTGTGATGGGTGGGGGTATAAACAGCATGATTGGATTGGAGACCTGGAGAGGGAGGGGATAAAGAGGGGGGGGAGGGGGTGGCTCTGCCAGACCTGTTCCACTTGCCCCAGTAAGAGACAGGGCCTGACAAAAATGTGCTGCTGTTCTGTGCCTCCTTCCACAGTGCAACTCTTTGTGGGGTTATATTAGAGGAGAGGAGGGAGGTAGAGGTGAGCCCTCAGTTCAGTTCAAGGTTTTCAATTTTCAGTTTGTCAAGAAAATGTCTTTGCTGTGTGTGGGATATTCCCTGTTCTCTGCATACCGTGAAATCCACGCAGCAGACCGTGGCCACTAACTAATAAAGCCAGTGGAGCTACAGGTGTTCTTGTCTCGTGGAAGCCAGGTGCTTTACTCCAGACATAAACTGCCCTGACCACGGTAGAGACATTAGGTATAGACATTACATTACGTGCTGGGAAAATCCTTGTTTTCTCATCAGTCTCCTTCTGTTCGTGTTTGTTTTCTTTTCATTACACCCTCCTCTATCTTCTCTCCCATTCCATCATCCCTTAAGACTGGTCCAGCACACCCACAACAGCTTACCTGGCTGTGCTGTTTGCTTTTCTTTGGCTGTATAGTAGTGGCTGGCTGGGCTCACATACTACTGCTGCTGCTGCTGCTACAGCTGCTGCTGCTACTATAACTACTTCGACTACTAACAACAACAACAACTAACTACTACTACTACTATACTACTAACTACTACTACTACTACTACTACTACTATACTACTACTACTACTACTGCTACTACTACTCTACTGCTGCTGCTGCTACTACTACTGTACTACTATGTACTAGTGCTAGTGCTATAGTAAGTATCTAGTAGTAGTAGTAGTAGCAGTAGTAGTAGTAGTAGTAGTAGTAGTACTACTACTACTACTACTACTACTACTACTACTACTACTATGATGATATATGATATATGATGATGATGATGATGATGATGATGATGATGATAATAACAATAATGGCAACAGTAATAAAGGGGGCATGTGGGATAAATATGTTCATTTACACCACACAGCAAAACATTCTGACATGAATCATACTACACTCACACACACTGTGCACAGTTGATCATTGTGTGTGGCTAAGGCTGTGGCAGGCCTGCAGATTCGCTGACCTAGGGCAGTGTAAACATATCTCCCTCCAACCCCTCCAGGCTGTGGGAACTTGACCCAGGGACACCATCATGGCTGTAGTGTCACGAGAACAAAGAAACGTTTTCTCTGCTCAGCCACCGTGCCCGGGAGGAGAATTCGACTTACATACATCCTTGTGTCGTGGGCCCAGGGGGCTAGGATCATTCATGTGCTACTGTCTCACGTCAGGATTTGATCGCTGAATGATTACCCAGTGTAACAGATTTCCAGTGACAGCTGCAGCTAATGGCTGTTTGGATTGATCTGTGCAGAGAATACTAATGTAAAACCTCATAGGAAATGGTTGTACCTGGTTGTTTGGAAAAAAAGGGGACAACTTCGATTTTCAGGCATCCTTCCAATTCTTATGCTTTAATTAAAATATTCCTGTTTCATGGGTAGGCACAAGTTTGGATTGGTGACAGAATAAAAGAGTCACTTCTTCGTCAGAAGCTAAGCTGCAACTCCGGAGAAAAAGTGTACTGTTGTGTATGCACTGTTTTTGTTGTTGTTGTTGTTGTTGTTGTTGTGTTGTTTTTTTCTTCTTTTCTTCTTCTTTTCTTCTTCTTCTTCTTCTTCTTCTTCTTCTTCTTCTTCTTCTTCTTCGAACACTCAGACAGCAACTATTGTGTCTGTCACATGAACGAAAATGCGTCATGCTGCTGTTATGCGCCTGACAAGTCAGGCCCAAGCATCCAATTTCGGCAGAAGAGAGAACGATCTTCTAAAATTTTTCTACAAAAAAGGCAGGAGAATGGACCAAGAAGGCAGAAAATATACAAGAAGGGAGTGACAAGAAGAAAAAGAACATGGCGAAAACAAAGAGAGTGATAGAAAAGAGGGAACTCCTAGCTTAGAATTTCCAGAAGGGGGGTGGGGTGCTATTTATTCTGACAGGTCCTGGCATCCCCACAGTGGATGCATGGCTTGAATGAAAAAAAGCAAATCGATGCTTACTCAATGTACCATCTAAAAATAAAATTTTGAAAATAAAATGTTTGAAAAAATTTGATGGCTTATTTAGTGTAACTGGCTTGAGTGGCCAGTCAGGTGAAACAAAAGCTCTTCACCACTAAAAATGCCTGAACCATCTCCGTATCCAACGATGTAATAATGTCTGAAGGGTGCAGCAAGAGGCAAGGCAATGTTGTGATAGCCTACAGGCACCCCTGTGATAACGGCAGTAGTCAAGTGCCTTTCTTCATTGTTATGCTGTCTGAAAATAGTTCTGTGTTTATCAGTTGTCATTCTCTTTGTTTTGTTTATTGTGAATTTTGACGTGTCTGTTAAACAGGCCGATGTGATATCATTGAAGTAAAATATGTATTTGTATATGTAATAAAGTAAAAATATGTTGCATGTTGTTTTATCTATCATGATGTGTACACCATGGGACTTTGGAAGTAGAATCGTGTCTCTTTTATCCAGCTCTCTTTCTTTTTTATGCTTGTTTTTCGTGTAAAGGGAACGAGATAGCTCAGTGGTCAGAGCACTCGCTTTCCCAAGCTAAGGTTAAGCAGCTTTGAGCATGGCTACCAAGTGGACCGATGGGTGACCATTTTGCACGCCTTGACTTCAGCACAGTCCCCTAGTTCACCCAGTTGTAAATGGGTACCTGCCTTTAGGGTCAGGGAAGGTAAAGTAGCGATGGAGAGGAGATATATTATGGGCACTACCTTCCAGATGAAGCCCTAGAGAAGCTGCGGTCTCTGACACCACACTCCCAACCAACGACTACGTAGGTTATGGAAACACCTTGACCTTTTCATTTTTGCTCTTCGTGTGAAAGGATACAGATGAGATGTTGCATGGCAGAAGACTGGTGAAGCCAGCTGTCCGTCAGTCATAATGGATGAAGCTGTGTGGTTGGTACCAGGGTCAGTTACAGGTGGGAAAGGTAGTAGGTGTGGGGTGGAGTGTAACTGCTCCACTTTGACATTTTCTGTCTCCCAGTGGTGTAATTAACACAGTGGTGTCAAAGTGTCCTTGTCATTAACTATGAATGGACATGGTGACAACTGGAGCTACAAATGATCTAGCTGAGTCAGTATTCCTCTTCATCATCATCTTCTTCTTCGTCGTCGTCGTTGGACGCTCAGACAACAACTATCGTTGTCTGTCATAAGCGCTGGCTGGATCAGCATGAAGCACACGATATTCCTTTTAGTAGTTGAATGGAATGTACTGTGGAAGAACAAATCTTTTGATGGAAGGAATCATCTCGTATTTTCACATTGAATTTCTGTTTGTCATGACCTTTTGAGTAAATCTTTGTCTAGTTGTCGTTTCCCTGCCGACAGTGTAAAAAAATATATTGTTAGAAAATGGTGTCAAACAGATATTTTATTCTTCTTTTTTTTTTTCTGAGAACGGATTGTGGCATATTTGTCAGGGAACTTGTAGTTTTACTTTTCGATGACTCTTTTGTCTTGATGTAGGAAAAAAATGAAAGAAAACTTCTTGTTGTTTACTCATCAATTATTTTCGTTGCTAGTGTTCTGTTTTGTTTTTTCTTCTCTGTTTTCCTGGCTTATTAAGAACAAGTTGACCTTAACTGCCCTCTGTTTCCTGGTGGAGATTACCCTTGTTTCTGGTATCCTGTGTTTTTACCGCCGTTTCCTCTGTGTTTCTCAGGCCTAAAGAAACTGTTACTTCGATGTGTTAGCTGCGCTACCTCTGTTCTTACCCTTCCTTTCTCTCTCACTCTGTGAAGAAAAACGCCTAGGGGAGAGCACTAGCAGGGGAGGTTATTAGATAGACATTACTACATACGTGTGGCACCTAACCAACCTACTCTATGGTGGTTGTGGTGGTGGTAGTGTGGTAGTGGTGTAGCTGCAGCGGCGGTGGTGAGTGGTGGTGGTGGTGGTAGGAGAGAAGGGGGGGGGGGTAGCCGGTAATCCCTGCAGGACAGACAGCGCCGTGCCGGTGTCAGACCAATCAGAGCAGGGCTAGCTGCACGGCAAGGTCAAGGTCAAGGCAGAGATAGACCGCAAATGCCGGCCGGCCGGCGGGGGCCATACACCGCTATTAGAAGAGAACCAAGAAAGGCCAAGCCAGGTCAAGTCAGGTCAGGTCAGGTCAGGCCAGGTCAGGTCAGCGCGAACTCTTCTGAGCTCTTCATGCACTCTTAGTAGTGCACCCACAGCTTTTTGTGTAGCTCAGAGTGCAGAGGAGAGGGGGGAGTAGGTGTAGTAGGAGGAGGCGGAGGAGGGGGGAGAAAGGCAGTGGTGTGTAATGAAGGGAGAAGAAAGTATGGTCCTTAGCCTGCTGTTTGGCAGCAGAGAGGTCCCTCCATCCACACAGGAATCTGCTGCTGCCATAGCAAGGGGCCGGTCAGGAATGCAATTACCAGCCCAGAACGGGGTTAATTAACCAACATGCCCTGCCTGCCTGCCTGCCTGCCTGTCTGCCTGCCTGCCTGCCTGCCTGCCTGCCTGCCTACCCCAGTGGAGACTGGACTGGACTGACTGTCTGTCTGTGGGCGGAAAGGGCTACTAAGATAGACTGCAGCTGCTTTGATACTGCCCGTGTAGTGAGTGAGTGTCCAGACCTCCCTCCACCTACACCTTGTACATGTATTGTGCTGGGCTACACTACGTGTTGTGGGGGTGGAGAGAGAGAGAGAGAGAGAGAGAGAGAGAGAAGAGAGAGAGAGAGAGAGAGAGAGAGAGAGAGAGAGAGAGAGAGAGATCAAATCAAATAAAATCAAAATTTTATTTTCAGATGGTACATTGAGTAAGCAATAAATTTGCTTTTTTTCGTCAAGCCATCTTGAGGAGAGAGAGAGAGAGAGAGAGAGAGAGAGAGAGAGAGAGAGAGAGAGAGAGAGAGAGAGAGAGAGAGAGAGAGAGAGAGAGAGCGTGGTGAGTTATAATGGATAATGGCCTCGTTAGTCCTGCCACTATTTTTTTTTTATCAAGAAACCAAGTAAGCTGGAAACGTTCTGGAAAAGGATTGTACTCTGAAGAAACAAATTAGAAAAGATCCTTAAATAAGGACTGTATTCTGAAGAAATAAAGTTGAAAATGATCTAGAGATAAGGTTTGTGTGCTGAAGAAACACATTAGTAACAGATCCATAAGCAAGGTTTGTATGCTGAAGAAAAAAAAAAGTAACAGATCCATTAGCAAGGTTTGTATGCTGAGGAAACAAATTAGAAAAAGATCCATAAATAAGGTTTGTATTCTGAAGACACAAAGGTCGAAATTATCTATATACAAGGATTATATTGCGTAGAAACAAAACTGAACATGTATATATATATATATATATATATATATATATATATATATATATATATATATACTATACAAGGATTGTATGATGTACAAACACAGCTGAACGTGATTATATATCAAGGATTGTATGATGTACAAACACAGCTGAACATGATCTATAGACACGAGAATCGTAGTTCGAGTACTGATGTATAGACTGAGGCAATAAATGAAACAATGACACAGGACGTGCAAACATGCCGTGCGGCAATAAGTGAAAAATAAAATCCATCAAAATAAGTACTTCTACTGATGTAACCTACCTGGAGCACCTGTTAAACAAGACAGGTACCCTGTTTCCCCCAACACATTCTCGCAGGTGCGAGCACACACACACACACACACACACACACACACACACACACACACACACACACACACACACACACACACACACACACACACACACACACGAGAGCTCTCTTCATACTTAAAAATTATTCCATAGGTTACGGAAACACAAATATACCCTGCATACATCTCTGAAATCGGAATGCAGCTACCTTCTCGGTGGCAAAAACGGTCGCATACGCAAAATCTCACCATGGGTGAACCTTGGAGCTCTACCCGCGGAGCGAAAAACAAAACACAAACAAAAGTAAACTTAAGATTGTTATGCATGTGATATTGGTATCCGTGTGATTATTATGTCGTGTGCTTGCCCCCACCACACCTGATCGGAGATATAGACAGTCTTCCAGAGATTTGATTTGATTGATTTGATTTATTCTTTTTATCGAGGATATGGAATAAGCACTCTTGTGCTTTTTTACATCCAGTCCCCGTGTGTATGCAGTTTTGTAAATGTCATCTGTTCCCACCGGCACACGTGGCCTACTCTTATGAAAAGCGGAACAGATTTAACGTGTGCGCAAGATGTTCAGAGAGAGTATGTTAGTAGAATACTAGAATTATTCATTTCATGGTTGCTTGTTTGTTGTGAGGTCGAGTGCAAGCGCTTGATTTGTTTACAAGATATAGCGCTATATAAATTCCAGTATTATTATATTATTATTATTATTTATTATTATTTTATTTTTATCATTATTATCTATGATGATGATGTTAGTAGTCAGTACATCAGTAATGTCGAAACCACGATTCGTACTAAGAGACATTACTGCCCCCCCCCCCCCCCCGCCCAACCCACATACACCTCCGTCTTACCCCCCAAATCGTGTGTAGTTTTCTTTCTCTCTTGCTTCAAGTGAAATGTCAGTCTGCACTGCAGTGCACTGCACCGGTATAGATAGCTACAAACAGATCGGGGGCCACAGAAAGCTGTTAAGGTTTCCTTCCTTCCTTCCTCTTCCTGCCGTGTGTATGTATGTGTGTGTGTGTGTGTGTGTGTTGTGGTGTGTGTTGTGTGTGTGTGTGTGTGTGTTGTGTGTGTGTGTGTGTGTGTGGTGATGTGGGGTAGTGGTGGAGGAGAGTGGTGAGAGAGAGAGAGAGAGAGAGAGAGAGAGAGAGAGAGAGAGAGTGGTGTGTGTGTGTGTGTGTTGTTCTCTCTTCTTCTCTCTCTCTCTCTCTCTCTCTCTCTCTCTCTCTCTCTCCTCTCTCTCTCTCTCTCTCTCTCTCTCTCTCTCTCTCTCTCTGCCCCTCTCTCCCCCTCCATCTCTCACCCACTCCCAGTCACTGTGTACGTGCTAGCGGTGTGTGTGTGTGTGTGTGTGTGTGTGTGTGTGTGTGTGTGTGTGTGTGTGTGTGTGTGTGTGTGTGGAGTGGTGTGTGTGTGATAGGTTGTGTTGTGTTGTACTATGTGTTGTGACTGTGTGTGGTCTGCCACCCAGCGTATTATTATGGCACGCACCTGCATGTTCTTACTGGTGCCTATAGAACTATAAACACACACCTGCATGTTCTGACTGGTACCTCTAGAACTAAAAACACACACCTGCCCACAAACAGTGCCGAAAACGTACTGTAAATATCTGAGTGCGTGCACACACCCATACATGCTTCCACGCTGTTATACACGCGTGTGCGAACATAGATATCACACACACACATACACACATATGCACACACACATACAAACACATACACATGCACGCACGCATGCGCGCGCGCGCACACACACATACACACACACACACACAGAGTGTTATTTCTACGTTTTCCCAGAAGTCGAAATGCAGCTACCTTGATGGTGGGTAACAACGGTCGCATACGCATAATCTCACCATTAGAGAATCTCAGAGTTCTAGCCGAGGCGCGGAAAAAATGTTCTATGTTCGTTACTTCTCTCCTTTCTCTCTGTCATAATTACACCGTCTCTCTTTCCTCCACCCCCCTTCATACATTCTTTCATTTAGTCGTCAGTTCATTCTTTCTTCTTTTCTCCCTTCAGTAATTTATTCCTGATCCGGATTTATGATGAAAGAAAGCTTTACAACAAAAGATTAATAAAAAAAAAATTCTCCTAAAGATCGTTCAGATCTTGCTAAGAAGGGAGGGGAGTGTTTGAAAAAGGGGCGCTGTGACTCTTTTAGGCCTTGCCTGTCCGGGCAAGTTCCAACATACTGGCGGAGCTAAGCGGCATCTTTCTGCATGCTGGGTCTGATTTTTTGAGTCACACGCAGTTCAAGGTGGCTGTCTGACCGCTGAAGTTCAGATGGTCCATCAGTATGAAGGAAAATGGAGCGTTTGAATAGAATGCCTCTCCTCTCCAGGCTTTAAAAGCACTACTGCCCCAGCCCCTCTATCTCATGTGATAATTATGAGGGATGCATTTGATGCTTATAGGAAATGTGTGGACTTGTAGTGCCGTGTAGAACACATTTAAAAAAAATTGAGACTGTTGTTGGTGGAGGGTGTAATGTAAAGATGTGTAGCAAACATTGGTTCAGAGGAGAGACTTGCTTTTTAGTCGGTTATATCTGAATCTTTTGTCTGTTAACGTGTGCACAAAATGTTTTGCGCGCATTTGCACATCGGGCCTCTGTTTTAGTCTCACTCGAAAGGACTTCGACATTCAGTTCGATTTTCCCGTCAAACTGGGAAGAAAAGGCGAGGCAGGTGAACGTCTTAACCACCCTGCCACCTTCCTTCTTAGAATCCTTTTAAATTAAAGGGAGAGAGAGAGAGAGAGAGAGAGAGAGAGAGAGAGAGAGAGAGAGAGAGAGAGAGAGAGAGAGAGAGAGAGAGAGAGAGAACAGGAGAGGATAAAAGGAGAGAACAAGAGAGAAGAGAAGAGAAGAAGAAGGCATCGTAGAGCAGGATCAGGAAACCTGGGAGTGAGGGATGTCAGGCCAGTAAAGGGACGTCATCCAGATTGATAGACCTCTCCCTTAGAATGTGATTAGTCAGTCAGTCAGTCAATCAATTAGTCAATCATCAGTCAGTCAGTCAGTCAGTCAGCAGTCAGTCACTGTATGTATGTATGCTTTGCTCTCAGTGTAGTGCTGGCTAGGACTTCTGTACTGAACTGTACTGGTCTCCTCTCTGGCGGCCGGCATCATGAATAATGTATCCATTGGACATGTGCCCAGTGGTCACGGTATCCACAGTACAAAGCTTTGCCGCCTGTTCCCCTGTGCTCATAAAATCAGTTTGACGAGGGACAGAACGGAGTGGGCTTAAGAAAGGAGAATGTTTTTGATAGAAATGCGATATCAGCTTTGAGACAACTTGGGTGTCTGTCAAAAAACAGTAAAGGAGGCCCAGAGTTGTTTTGGTTCCTCTGTTATTTTACATCCCTCCCCTCCCTCCCCTTCTCCCCTCCCAGAAACTCATACATTTTAACTCGCTTTACTCTGTATACTGTTTTTTTCTCAATGTTTCTTTTTTTCTTTTCTTCCCCATCTCACCTATGAAAATGGCGAGGATTCTTTTAAGTATCAGCTTAGTCACCACCTTCTGAGAATTCTCTGGGAAAGAAAAGAGACCTCACTATTTCTGTCAGTAGAGTTGGTTTTCCCCCTGATCTTTCTATTTCCCTGTCGCCTCTCTTGTTAATGGTCTGCCTGCCGCATGCCCTGTCATGTTACTAGCTTGTTATCAAGCTAGTCCTCAACTCTCGTCTCTTTTTCCTCCAATTTTTTTCTCCACAGTTTCTGGTACTGCTTCATTCTGAATACTGAGCAGTAACAGCGTTCACATTTAGATTGATGTCGCTTACGATGTAATTTGCCTGTGGGATTTTGCTTATTTAATGGGTTTTCACCCCATCTTTGTAATCTGGGAATAGTGATAATAGAAGTAAATGACAGTGTCCGTATGGTCAGGCATGTTTGTCTTGGGGAGAAATAAATGGATAGGGTAGTTTGCCATCTGATGTTTTCTTTTTTTGCAGGCCAAGGAAATCTTTGGCCTCAGTAACTTTGGTTTGATGACCCCTCAGAGCAAAGACACGTTGGCTGAAAGTGATGAGAGCACACTGAGATAATGATGTGAAGTCTTGCAAACAGGAAAACACAAAAAAACAAATCTGAGGCCAACAGCTCTCGAAGGGAAGGTTGAAGGCATGCAGAATAAAAGGGGCAGAGCACCAACATCCTACATTGCCAGCATCACTGGGGTCAGTGGCCTAGGAGGGCTGCAGGAGATTGTAGAGCTCAGCAGAGACACAGTAAGATGGCGAACCTTGGTGGCAATGCCTCGACAGCAAAGATGGAGAGAGCTGACAGCTAGGTGAAGTTATTTTCGCTTTTACACGGCAAAAAAAACCTCGAATGCTTCCCCTTCCAAATAGAATGAGATGAAAGCTAGTTAAATCAGCATTGTTACGATTTAAATGATTCTGACAACAGAACACAGTCTAGTGCAAAAGAAGAAAGAAAAAAGTTGCATAGCAACACGACTAGTTGAAAGCGGAGGAGAGAAAACAGCTTTAATGGACAGCTTGGTGACAACCATCATTGATTTCTGTAGTTGTGAAAGATGAACAAGTTTGCTGTGAAAGAACAGAAGAGAAAATCGATGATTTCCTTTTGAACCAGCCGTCAAGCCTTCCTGTCACCCACAGGCCATAACATTTGCTGAGTAAGGCTTTCCAACCCGGAGGCTCTCTCCCTCTCTCTCTCTCTCTCTCTCTCTCTCTCAACTTGGCTTCAACAACACCGTGCATTCTTACTCCAGAGTGCCAGAAAACAATGAAACACTGCTGGAGGATAGACAGTTCAGAATGCAAAGTGGAAGAGGGAAGAAAATGACAGAGAATGGATGGATGGAAGGAAGGAGGTTTGTTTTGTGTGTTTTTTTGCTGTAGGGGTAGGGAGTACAGAGGGGAGATCAAAGAGAAGAAGAGAAAGGCAGCGGGATCGTGTTCCCGGCGGGCGTGTCACGGGAGCAAACAGCAGAGGTCATCTAGATCGATAGACGTATCCGTTTGAGTCAGATTAGTGAGTCAGCAATCAATGGGCCTGTCCCGCTCTCCACCTCTCTGCCGGGCCTTTCCCGCCCCATGAATTATGTATGGCTTGGACATAGCCCCCCTCCCCTTCCCCCCTCTTCCCCTAACCCCTAAAGCTTACGTTTTGTTGTCTCAACCACCGTTATCGTATTTGCTTTGGGATGAACGGTGTGGACTAGGAGTCCACCTGAGTTTGGAGGGAAAGCTCTTAGTCAAATGATCATCTCCCCGGGAGGTTTTGCCTTGTTTTTGTGTCCGCTTTAACCTCTCCCCATCTCTCTGTTTGTCTCTCTGTTTGTCTGTCTGCCTGTCTATCTGTCTGTCTGTCTGTCTGTCTGTCTGTCTGTCTGTATCTCTCTCTCTCTCTCTCTCTCTCTCCTCTCTCTCCTCTCTCTCTCTCTCTCTCTCTCTCTCTCTCTCTCTCTCTCTCTCTCTCTCTCTCTCTCGTCCTTTGCTTATTCTTGGCATACGAATTAGTTTACTTTGTTTTCTCTTAAGTCGATTATCATTGTGGATGTTACGGGTTTTGGTGTGGATTCGTTGTGCTTTAGTCTCAGATAAAACAAAGAAATAAAAACCTGATGAATAATCAAATTTGGCGAAAAGAAAAGAAAAGGAAGGGACAGAGTTTGCATTGTACTGTGGTGAAAGATCTTTTCTTCTTGAGATAAGCAGACAAAGTTTATGTTGAGTAATTATTGACTAAAGTCATAGACAGTACGAGACGATACAGTTCAATTCAATACAGTAATACAAGGTAATGAAGCACTTTTGCTTACCACAAAATTACCTTGCATTAGCAATTGCACTCCACTCCACTCCACTCACTCCACTCCACTCCACTCCACTCCACTACACACCGGGGGGACGGGATAGCCTGGTGGTCAGTGACGCGCCTGTGATCTGGTGACTGGGGTTCGAATCTCATTCGAAAGGAGAGTTAACATCAGTGCTCACTCCACTCTCCCCAAAAGTCTTTCGGATGAGACTGTAAACAGAGGCCCCGTGTGCGAACGCACGCAAAACATCTTGCGCACACGTTAAAACCCGTTCCGCTTTTTGGAAGAGTAGGCCATTGTGTGCTGGTGGGAACGGATGACAAGATTTACAAAACTGTATACACACGGGGACTGTATGTATTTTTTAAAAAAAGCATATGAGTGCTTATTCTATTATACTCGAAATAAAAGAATAAAAGAAAAGAAAATGAATAAACACAGCATAGCACAGTAAAAAAAAACAAACAAACAATATTGTACAGTACAACACACTACAGTACAATACAATATAAAGCAATACAATACAGTACAGTACATGACAATATAGCACAGAACAATACAGTATAGTACAATACAATACAATACAATACAATATAACACAACACAATACAATACAGCACAGTACATTGTTGCCGCCCTCCTCTCTCAGTCAAAAGGCCATCATGTGTATACAGTATGAGAATATTGATTGGGTTGTAGCTGGTTGTACAAACAGTGCGGACAGACGACGGACGGACGGACGGACGGATGGACGGAATGACAGACGGATGGACAGAGGGACGGACGGACAAGCAAAGCAATTCATCACCATTGTACGCATGATGAGGAAAGATCACGTCAGCTGAGTTGAGGCCATGATCATGATCATGATCCCTGACTGCAGGACTTGCCCTGGGCTGTGTCTGCCTTCCAGTCCTCCCTCCAGCCATTCTGGACAATTGCTCCGCTCAGCTTTTTCTTCTTCTTCTTCTTTCTCTTCGCCTTCTATCTATTCTCCTTCTTTCTCTTGTTATTTTATTTTTGTTTGTCTTCTTCTTTTCCTTCTTTCTTTTGTTATTTTATGTTTGTTTATCTTCTCCTCTTCCTCCTCCTCCTCCTCTTTCTTCTTCCTCCTCCTTTTCTGTTTGTTCTTGTCTTTCTTTTTTCGATCTTCTTTCTTCTTCTCCTCCACCTCCTCCTTCTCCTCTTCCTCTATCTCTCCCCCCTTTTTTTCTAGTGTGCCTCCTGTCTCTAATCTTATTTGGGCTGTGTAGTAGGCCAAGTAACACTGTACACAGTTGTGTAGTTCAGATTTTCTTATTGTTAGGCTACGGCCATAGTAAACCGGCCGTCCCGTTGTTTTGACGCCGTCTCTTTGACGGGAGAACGGATCCGTCAAAGCGCCATAGTCAACCGGCCGTCTCTTTCTGACAATATGGTCACCCCGAGACTGCGAGTGACGCAAAAATGAGGCTGCCGCGGTGACGCAAATCGACAGAAAATAGTTCGACATAAAAAGTGTTTTTACGTAAATCTCCCCCAAAACTTTTATCAAAACCATTGGAATGTATTCAGAAAGGTAATTTACTAGTTGTGTAGTCAGAATTTTTGAAGCACCATAAATAAGTTTTTCTTGATTATTTCCTTTCCGTCGACCCGGCAACGGACGTGTTGCTCGAACGTCAAAACGACGGGTTAAAAGAACGGCCGGGCCGCTCTACTATGGCCACGCACAGCCGTTTTCAGTGACGCCACAGAGTAATTCAGCCGGCAGCATTTTCACCGGCCCGTCATTTTGACGGCGTCAAAACGACGGGTTCACTATGGCCGCGGCCTTAGGCATTTACGTCTTCTTTCAAATGACTCATTGTTATAGGCCATCCTGCATTGTAGTTCCCCTGTTCCTTGTATGGTACTGATGACTAGCCTAATGCAGAATTGGTATGCACCTCACATGTGTGAATCTACGTCACAGTTGTGTAACTTTATTCTCGATTTTGAACCGCTTCCAAAAGCTGGAATCTACAGATAACTATTTCATGCATGTGTAGAAAATCAGGGAAAAAATCAGTTGCTGTCTCAAACAAGTTTCTTCTCAATCTTAAAAGCAGTATATTTGTGTTTTTTTCCGTTGGTTTTTGTAGTTGTTGTTTGTGTTGTTTGTTGTTGTTTTGGAGGGTTTTTTTGTTTGTTTGTTTTTTAACCTGTGTGTCTATCCTTTTCACTTAAATGCAAAACGGATTTTGTTTGTTTCTTTTTTCGTTTCTGACTTTTAAAGTCTATTTTCTTTCTTACTTACTGTCCTTTTCTCTTCTTCTTCTTCTTCTTCTTCTTCTTCTTCTTCTTCTTCTTCTTCTTCTTCTTCTTCTTTTCTTTCTTTTCTTTTCTTTTTTTTTTAAAACCAATTCCACATCTGCGATTGAAGCAAGCAAACGTCCAAACACACAAAAGCTAGTTAGGCATGCACAATGCGTCGTTGTTCGCCAGGGAAAAGAAAGCACTTGAGGTGTCACTGATTCCTTTATGTGCCCTACGGAAAATAAAGCACGGCTTGATGCCCTCCCCTGCTGTGATCCTGTACTGCTTGTGAATAGTCACTCCGCTATTGAGTACAGTGGGTTTTTTAACCTATGGCATGTATGTGTTTCTCTCTTGTTTGTTGGTGTTTTTGTTGGTGTTGTTGCTGTTTGTTGGTGTTGTTGTTCTTTGTGTTGTTTCGGTGTGTGTGTGTGTGTGTGTGTGTGTGTGTGTGTGTGTGTGTGTGTGTGTGTGTGTGTGTGTGTGTGTGTGTGTGTGTGTGTGTGTGTTTTTAAGTGAGTGGACACGGTTTTTGTACAAACTCCTTTCGCAAATTTTGTTGTTGTTATTGGTTTCTGTTGTTGTATTCTAAGGTTTCAGTTAAAATTGTGTGTGTGTGTGTGTGTGGGGGGGGGGGGGGGGGGGGGGTGCACGCGCGCGCGCATGTGTGTACAATGTATGTATGTATGTATGTATGTATGTATGTATGTATGTATGTATGTATGTATGTATGTATGTATGTATGTGTGCGTGCGTGCGTGCGTGCGTTGCGTGCGTGCGTGCGTGCGTGCGTGTGTTTAAAGCCTCCCTCTCTATTTCCCACCTTCTAGGCTGGTCACGAAGCTTTCCATGGCGTTTTCAGAAGTGCTGCCTGTAATCAGTACATACAGCAACAGTGACGTTAGGGGCCGGGGTGGGAGGACTAGGGGCCCTATTGGAAGTGTCAGTGTGAAACCCCCAAGGGATGCGATCCGCTAATGTCCAATCTGTTACACCACCTGCCCGAAAAAAACAGTCATTAAATGACGCCTCTGATTCATCAGTGTGGGTTCTATGTAGGCTACACTAGTCTCTGACCTTGCTTCCAACACGCAGTGATTTTTCAAATTCAGCAGTCCGTGATTTCCGTCCGTACCGGTCTTTCCTTGTCTTTCACACCACATCATCATCCCCCCCTCCCCCCCCCCTCCCCCCTTGGGGAATGACCGAGGCTGCCTGTCAGTATAAATAGCATCCCTCACCTTCTGAAAAATT
>CM060316.1:26318364-26320864 GCA_030674155.1 Stramonita haemastoma | reverse complement strand
ACTGTTTTGAATCTTCCTTTATGCATGTGAAGAGGCAGACAAAGAAAAAGATGGGATGACAACATCAGAGAGTGGACTGGCCTTGTGTGGAACGACTTGCTGCAGAGAGAATTGGAGGAAGCTGGTTGCAAAATCTTCAGTGGTGCTCTAACGGTCTAAGACTGCGGAATAGGTGAAAAGTGAAAGGCGGAAAAGCTCAACATAAAAACTCAAGCAGTTGAAATGCATCGCTTTTGGAACATTCTTGATATTTCCTTCCTGGTCCATGCCACGAATGAGAAAGTGCGTACTCTTCGGACAAGCTTTAAACCACCATGACAACCTTTTCACAGCAGAAAACAAATAAAAATAAAGGAAAAAACCCATAAAAACAAAACAAACAAACCCAAACAAACGAACAACCTTACATGGTCGTGTTACAAGACCCGACGGTCTTACTAAGATTATCATACAAGATACAGTGCGGGGAAGTTGAACACGAGGCGGAGAGAGAGAGAGAGAGAGAGAGAGAGAGAGAGAGAGAGAGAGAGAGAGAGAGAGAGAGAGATGAGTGGACTACATCGCTGAATGAACCCCCCTCCCCCCCTAAAAAAAAAGCCTTGCAGAGACCAAGGCATTAGCACACGACCACCACAAATAAAGAGAGCGGTGTTTTTGTCAGTTTAGCGTCCCCACCACCGCTCTCTTCCAAAGAAAGATTGTAGAAGTTAATGCAATGCACAAACACAGCTACTGTATCACCCTTTTTACTGCTACTGATGTGAAAACCTCTCAAATTCTAAACGCTTCCACAAAAATTCGATTTACTATCATCTTATCTATCCGCTGAACCTTTCACACATTTGTCAAAAAGATGAACAGCAAAAGTTTAAATCAGGTTTTTTCCCCTAAAGCATTGCTAGTATTTCCTGTCCAAAAAACACTTACAACGGAAAGAGTGGCGTCCAAAAAAAACCAAAACATGTCCCAGATTGTGGACGAAGACGGTGCACACTGTTGTGTTTTTTGTGTTAGTGTTTTTGTCTGAGAGTGCTTGCTTTCCTTGCCGAGTTATGGTCCACTATAGAATGTCAGCAAGTTGTGGTGTGTGTGTGTGTGTGTGTGTGTGTGTGTGTGTGTGTGTGTGTGTGTGTGTGTGTGTGTGTGTGTGTGTGTGTGTGTGTGTGTTCTGGAAGAAAGGTGTGTCTACGTGTATGTGTGTGTGTTTACTGGAAGAAAGGTGTGTGTGTGTGGGGTGTGGTGTGTGTGTGTGTGTGTGGTGTGTGTGTGTGTGTGTGTGTGTGTGTGTGTGTGTGTGTGTGTAAACTGGAAGAAAGGTAGATGGATAGATCTAGATAGCTAGCTAGCTAGATAGATAGATGGTGATGGTGATGAAGACGTAAACACCACAACAGACTTGTTCTTAGAGACGGGGGCTGTCTGGGTCAGTGTGCGATGGTGAAGACAGGAGAGCCATTGTGATTGATGGGGCAGAGACTCATTGACCTCTTTTTCCGCTTCTTCTCTACACCACTCCGGCCTTCACTTTGGCTTTCTCTTTCTCTATCTCCTCCACTGTGTCTTCTAATTCTTCGTCTGGCTTTGGTTTTCTATTCCTGTATATCTCCACTGTCTGTCTGTCCCAGGATCATGTCTCTTTGTCTTGTGTCCGGCTTTGCTTTTCTATTTCTGTATATCTATCTCTAGGCTACTGTCTGTCTCACATGTGTCTTTGTGTCCGGCTTTGGTTTTGTGTTTCTGTCTCTCTCTACTGTCTTTCCCACATGTGTCGTTGTTTCTGGCTTTGGTTTTCTGTTTCTCTACTGTCTGTCCATCATGTTTCTTTGGCTGGCTTTGGTTTTCTATTTCTGTATCTCTCTACTCTCTGTCTCGTACTTGTGTCTTTGTCTTTGTTCGGCTTTGGTTTTCTGTTTCTGTCTTTCTACTGTCTGTCCTACACATGTCTTTGTCTGGCTTTGGTTTTCTGTTCCTGTATCTGTCCTCTCTGTCCAAGTGTCTTTGGCTTTGGTTTTCTGTTTCTGTCTCTCTCCTACTGTCTGTCCCACATGTGTCTTTGTCTCTAGTTTTCTGTTTCTGTTTCTCTCGGTGTATGTCCATTTTCCTCTGTCTTGCTTTGGATTTCTTTTTCTGTACCTTTCGCTGTCTGTCTTACTCGTGTCTCTGTCTATTTCTGGTTTCCTCTTTCTGTATCTCTCGCCACTCTCTGTCTCAGAGAGTCTTTGGTTTTCAGTTCTGTTTTTTTGTTGTTGTTGTTTTTGTTGTCGTTGTTGTCTGTTTTTTCTATTGAGCGTCTCGAAAGTGTCTTTGTCTCTATGTAAGATGTGTCTTTGTCTGTGCCAGATGTGTCTTTGTCTGTGCCAGATGTGTCTTTGTCTTTCTGTGCACAGATGTCTTTGTCTCTGTGCCAGATGTGTCTCTGTCTCTGTGTCACAGATGTGTTTTTGTCTCTGTTGCTGTGGCACAGATGTCGTTGTCTGTAAACAACAGTATCATAAAAGTA
>CM060316.1:26298364-26315864 GCA_030674155.1 Stramonita haemastoma | reverse complement strand
GTGTGTGTGTGTGTGTGTGTGTGTGTTTCCCCATTTGTTATTAAGCACTTTTTATGTGGCAGAGAGACAGATGTGAGCACAATGCATTCAGTTGCTAATGGAAGATTTTACCCCTGACAAGAAGGCATTATTGTTATTATCATTATTGCTATCGTTGTTATGATCCGATTATTATTATTATTATTATTATTATTATTATTATTATTATATTATTATTATTTATTATTATTATTACATTATTGCCACTATCATCATCATCATCATCACCACCACCACCACCACCACCACACCACCACCACACCACCACCACCACCACCACACCACCACCATGATGTTAGGCTTAGTGATGAATTGGAAGGGCATCCTCCACTTCAGGTTTATAGCAAAGAATGTATCGGCCCTACCACTTATAGTCACAGCAGGTTGAGTCTCTACCTGCCAAAAAAAAAAATGTACTGCTGACCACAGGCACAAAAATGCCCCCCCCCCCCCTTCCCACTCCATTTTTGGTTTTGTATAGGTTTTCTCACCAAAAACTGGCTCTTTCAGAACGTTGCCAGTAACCAGTTCGTTCACACTGTCTTTGTTTTCATATAATGCTGAATGTATTTTTGCAAACGAAACCATAATTTATCATTTCCTCCCAAAACCTAGCATTATGGGGGTGTGGGTGTGCCTGGAATCCCTCTTCAGACAGGATTTCAATGGAGCACCTCTCACTTTCTTTCCCACTTTCTGTACAGGTGTGCTATCGTTGGACAGTCGATCAATAAATTAATCAATCCACAGAGTGGGAGCTTGCCCTTTCTCTTAATGCAGATGAAAGCTTCATTATACTGCTGCTGCCAGTAAAGTACTAAAACTAGGTCAAGGACGGTACTGGCGGCAGCAGCAGCAGCAGCAGCAGCAGTGGCAGCAGGCAGACTGTCTGGAGATTGTGTGACTCTTGGCACGGCATCCTGTCACTTGTCACTTCCGGAGATAGGCTGGCTCGGGTTTCACAGAGCTGGAAGTGACAGACAGATGCCAGAGATCACGCACACACGGCACTTGTATCAAAAGTTTTACTGCTGATGTCAGCTATTGCAGGTTGTGACTGTTCGGTAATGTGATTGCTGTTGGTCTGTAACAGTGACTTCTGGTAATGTAGTCACTCTCTTCACTGTGGGAAGGAAGAGTGTGGCAAAGAGGAGGGAAGATGATGTGAGAAGGGGAAGGAGAGGGTGTATACAGTGCATCACTATCCTTCAAAGCATTTGCAACACATAATAGCCAGTCACTGCAAGCTTCTCTGCTGCTACAGACTTCAACCTTCACACAGAGAGCACAGCACCTTGATACAGTGCAACATCACCTGCCTCCTGCCTGTAGACTGGTTTCTCCGTGATAGTGGCTTTTTGTATAGCATTTTCTCACAGGTATAACTACAGCACTTGGGGACACCTGGTTTCTTTTTCTTCATCATCATCAAAAACTTGGAGAGCAGTGATCGTTGTCTGAGTGAAAATGTGTTTAGCTGCCGTTAAGCACCTGACAAGTCAAGTCCAGCATATCCGACTTCAGCATGGGAGAGAATGGTCTTTGAAGTCATTCTGGAAAAAAAATGGCAGGAGAATGGACCAAGAAGGCAGAAAATAGACCAGAAGGAGCTAACAGGAAGAAAAGAAACAAGGTAAAAACAAAGAGAAAGATAGAAAAGAGGGAAGTCCTAGCACAGGCTTTCCAGAAGGTGGAGATGCTTTTTATACTGATAGGCCCCCATCATCTCCGCAAGGCAGAAACAAAGAGAGGGATAGAAAAGAGGGAATTCCTAACACAGAATTTTCGGAAGGTGGGGACACTATTTATACTGATAGGCCCCTGGTATTTTATTTTATTTTTAAAAAAATGTCTACCACTTTATGTCTCAGCATATTTCTCTGCATGAGATTCAGGCTGCTCTCCCTGGGAAGAGCGCATCGCCACAAGTGCAGGGCCACCCTTTTTTTTTCTTTTTCCTGTCTGCAACTTTATTTGTTTCCCTATCAGAGTGGCTTTTTCTACAGAATTTGCCAGGGACAACTCTTGTGTTGCCATGGGTTCTTTTTGTGCACTTCATTTTGCTCCACCTGGAGCGAGAAGGATTAAGTAAGTAAGTAATAATTATGTGTAACACACGAGTCCTTGGTTTATCATCTTATCTGAAAGACTAGCACCCAGACCACCACCCGTGGTCTAATGGATGGGGGAAAAGTTTTGGGCCCAAATGGAATTCGAACCACTGCACACTTCATGAAGAGACTTTAAATGAAATGGAACTCCAACCCGGACTTTTCGCTTTCTAGACTGCGCTTTACCTCCAGACCACCGATCCACCTCAGTATCCCCAAAGGGGAATAATTGAAAGTTCTATATTGGACTTTGGTTATCATGTCATCCACCCCCTCCCTCCACCCCCCAAGATTGTCATTCATGGTTATAAGGACAAAGGAAAAAAGTCCAGCCTCAGATGAAACTGAAACCTGTGAACTGTTGACTTTTGAGACAGGTACAGTACCCAGAGTAGAAAATATCGATCCCCCCTGGTGACGTCAGGTTTGCTCTTTCTCTTTATGTAGAGGTATGAAAACTTCATTATACAGTTCTAGGGGCCAAGTCAGCAAGTACTAAAACTAGGTCAAGGACGGTACTGGCGGCAGCAGCAGCAGCAGCAGCAGCAGTGGCAGCAGGCAGACTGTCTGGAGATTGTGTGACTCTTGGCACGGCATCCTGTCACTTGTCACTTCCGGAGATAGGCTGGCTCGGGTTTCACAGAGCTGGAAGTGACAGACAGATGCCAGAGATCACGCACACACGGCACTTGTATCAGTGGCACTACCAGTACATACATACTGCTGCTGCTGCTGTGGTAACCACTTAAATTGGTATAGGATTCAGTTCAGTATAGTACAGTACTTTACAGTGCAGTTAAGTACAGTTATGAACAGTGCAATACAATACAATTTGTATTTTTTTTGTATTTTGTACCACTTTATGTCACGGCAGATTTCTCTGCGTGAAATTCGGGCTGCTCTCCCCGGGGAGAGCGCGTCGCCACATGTGCAGTGCCTACCCATTTTTTTTCTTTTTCCTGCATGCAAGTGTATTTGTTTCCCTATCAGAGTGGCTTCTTTCTACAGAATTTTGCCAGGGACAACCCCCTTGTTGCCGTGGGTTCTTTTACATGCGCTAAATAGTGATGTGTAACACACGGGACCTCGGTTTATCGTCTCATCCGAAAGACTAGCGCCCAGACCACCACTCAGGGTCTAATGGATGGGGAAAAAGTTTTGGGTCCAAACGGGGTACGAACCCCGCAAACTCCGACCCGGACTTTTTGCTTTCTAGGCAAGGCGCGTGACCACCTAGACCACCGATCATACAGTACAATACAATACAATACAATACAAACAATACAATACAATACAATACAATACAATACAATACAATACAATACAATACAATGTAACTCAATAAGGCAATACAACACAGTACAATAAAGTGCAGTTAGGAATAGTACAATATAATAGAATACAACACAGTACAATAGAAAACAGTACAATACAATGCAACTCCACATGACACAATACAACACAAAACAACACAATAGAACACAGTACAAAACAGTACAATTCAATTCAGTTCAATACAATACAATACAATACAATACAATACAATACAATACAATACAATACCACTTACTACAAGCTTATGTTGTGAGAGTTCAGCAGTTCCCCCCCCCCCCCCCATGCTGATTATTCTCTGTGTCAGAGACTATACAGGTGGCACGGTACGTGTATAAAGGGTTAAAGAGGAGGGGGGGGGGGGGGGGGCAGGTGGGTGAGGTGGGGGACAGCCAGGGATAGGTAGGCTAACCTAGATAAGGATGCTGATGGTATGCTGTGTGGTAGTGCTGCTGGTGGTGTGTATCATGGGTGATGGGGGGTGAGGGAGTGGGTAGTTGCATGTGTGGGTGTTCGGAGGGAGGGATAGCGTGGGGATGTTAAGAAGGACTTGTATGTTCATTTGCATATGCATTTTTGCATTTTCCATTTATCTTTTCTTAAACTCTTTTTTTTACGTCCATCTATCTCTTTCTTTCTTTTATATTTGTTTGTTTTGTTTGTTTCTTTCTTTCTTTTCATCTCTCTTTCTTTCTATCTATCTTTCAATCCTTCTTTTTTCTTTCTTTCTTTCTTTCTTTCCCTTTCCACTTTGTGGTCGTTGTAGTTCTAGTGGCGTCTCATCCGTCTTCTGTCTGTCTGTCTGTCTGTCTGTCTGTCTGTCTGTCTGTCTGTCTGTCTGTCTCTCTCTCTCTCTCTCTCTCTCTCTCTCTCTCTCTCTCTCTCTCTCTCTCTCTCTCCTCCTCCTCCTCCTGCTGTAAAACACACACCACACACACACACACACACACACACACGCAAGCACGCACGCACGCACGCACGCACACACACACACACACACACACACACACACACACACACACACACACACACACACACACACACACACACACACACAACTTAAACACGCCACATCAGATAACGGCACACTCATTCCAAGCATAAGGTTACAAGGGTACACGATGACCGTAATGTCAACCTCCTCCATTTTCAACCCCCCACCCCATCCCCCTGTGCCTCCCCCCCCCCCCCCCCCTCTCTCTCTCTCTCTCTCTCTCTGTCTCTCTCTCTCTTCTTAGCATTTTGCAGGCTCTAACTGCTTTCTCGTAAACTAACGACGAAGAGATCAGTGGAAGACTATAAGGGAGGGGGGGGGAGGGGGGAGGAAGATGGGGAGGGGGAGGAAGAGGGGGGAGGGGGATGGAGAGGGGGAGAAGGGAGGGAGAGGGGGCGGGGAGGCTGTTGTACAGCGAGCGACAATGACAAACGCTGGGTCATAAGGGACAAGTGTTTTGGAGTTAATGGAATTTATTCGTTGTCCGCAGGGAAAAGTTCGCCATGTTAATGCCGCCTAGTTTGAGTTCAAAGACTCTGTGTACGTGTGTGTGTGTGTGTGTGTGTGTGTGTGTGTGTGTGTGTGTGTGTGTGTGTGTGTGTGTGTGTGTGTGTGTGTGTGTAGGTGCTTGTGTGTGGTGTATGTGTTGTGTGTGATGTGTGAATGTGTGTGTGTGTGTGTAGTGTTGTGTAGTGTGTGTGTGTATGTTGTGTGTGTGTGTGTGTGTGTGTGTTGTGTGGTGTTTGTGTGTGTGTGTGTGTGTGTGCCCTGTCTGTCTGTCTGTCTGCCTATCTGCCTGCCTGCCTGCCTGCCTGCTTGTCTAATTTCCTATGCTTTTTTCCTGCTGTGCTGTTACGCATGCACATACAATCTGAATCAGACTGTGAAGATTGACATCTCTCGCACGCAGGAATCTGGCATCAGCACAGCACAGCACAGCACAGCACAGCAGTGAAGCTATTTGACATTTCACAATCTCTGCATGCACAACCACTCACATACATAGTTGTAAAAGATAACTAAAGGTACTAAAGTACTCGCAGACATATAATTATATCTTCTTAGGCAAGCTTGTAAAAATAAAAAAAATAAAAAGAAAAGAAAAGAAAAGGCATTGTAGTCGAAAGTGCGGGTTTATATGCGAGCGTGTGCGCAAACACACACAAATACACACGCACGTACTCACGCATGCACGAACAAACGCGCGCGCACGCACGCACAGCACGCATGCACGAACAAACGCGTGCGCACGCACGCACGCACGCATACACGAACAAACGCGCGCGCGCGCCCACACACACACACACATACACACACTCACGAGCGCGGGCCCTTCTCTCTCTCTCACACCACACACACCTCTCTCTCTCTCTCTCTCTCTCTCTCTCTCTCTCTCTCTCACACACACACACACACACACACACACACACACACACACACACACACACACACACACACACACACTATCTCTCTCTGTGTGTGTTTTCTTTGCATCTCTCCATTCTTTAGCAAATGTGCCCCTCTTTCGTTCTTGCCCTTTCCCTGTTTCCTCATCCTCTTATGACATCATATTTATTTATTGCTTGTCTTCCTTCTCCCTCCCTTCCCCCCCCCCCCACCTCCCCGAAAAAAAAAGAGAGAAAAAGATTCTAACAGGAAAATGATTGCATCCGACAGAAATGGGATTTTCGTTGTTGTTTTTTTTCTTTCTTTCAGATGAAATATGCCTTTCGTCTTCCTTCCACTTTTTTTTTTTTTTTTTTGGGGGGGGGAGGGGGGCTGAGGGTGGAGGGGGGGGGGCAGTGAATGATAATCGGGAGTGCCTTCCGTTTACATCTCTCTTTGTCTCGCTGTCTGTCCTTTTGTCTGTCTCTGTCTTATTCTCTGTCTGTCTGTACAGTCTGTCTGTCTGTCTGTCTGTCTGTCTGTCTGTCTGTCTGTCTGTCTCTACCTTTGTCTCGCTGTCTGTCTGTCTCTGTCTTCTCTGTCTAGCTGTGTGTCTGTCTTGCTGGCTGGCTCTCTCTCTCTCTCTCAAACACACACACAGACACACACACATTGAAAACACTTAAAAAACTATCTCATGAATAACAGTGTTGAAAAAGACTTGTAAGTTTTACCTTTTCACCACTGTGTACTTTTGTGCTATCACTGATATTTTGTTGTTGTAAATGATTTTCATGTAAGTTTGTTGTAATATAATTAAATGACTTCGTGCAGAATAATGCAACGGTGCACCTACGCGCGCATATGTGTATGTTTGTATGTATATATGATGTTTGTATATGTTGTTTGTGCAGTGTGTGTGTGTGTGTGTGTGGGTGGGTGTGGGTGGTGGGTGGGTTTGGGTGTGGGTGTGTGCGTGTGTGTGTGTGTGTGAGTGTGTGTGTTTGTGCATGTGTGTGCATGTGTATGTTTCACATGTGTAACTAACAAATAATAGCAGGCATGGGTGGGTGATTGGTTAATAACAAGTGTTTATTAGTATGTATGCATTTTGAATATTGAGATGTTTAAATATTGATATGCTAAAATTTTGCTTAAGATGTGTGTAGTTGGCTAGTTTTCAGTGATTATCATTTTAGTCCTCTTTATTGCTGTTATTATTGTCGTTGTCATTATTGTTGATATTTTTCTTTTTCATTTTCTTACATACTTTTCTTTGTAGATGGCTTGATGAAAAAAAGCAATTGTTTTGCTTACTCAATGTACCATCTGTAAATAAAAATTTGACTTTGACTTTGACTTTGACACACACACATCAACGCACTTCTTACCACTCTCCTCCCCCGACCCCCCCCCCCCCCCAAACACACACACACATACACATACACATACACATACACGCACACACACACACACACACGCTCGCACGCACGCTTTCTCTCTGTCCTTCACTTTCCCGCCAGCCTAGTTTGCAGGAATGACGAATTGTGAGGACATTGATGGCCACAGCCTATGAACAGAAAATATGCACACCCACAGCCCTGATCCTGAGGTGGGCGGGAGGGAAATTTAAGACAGATGAGGAAAAATGGAGTAGTGGGGTGTGGCTGGGTGGCTAGAGGTGTCACAAGAGCGTTACATGCTACGCACACAACACACGCGCGCGCGCGCGCGCACACACACACTCACACACTCATACAAGCACGCACGCACGCACGCATGCACACACTCACACGCACACACACACGCACGCACGCACGCACGCACCACACACACACGCACGCGCGCGCAGAGAGAGAGAGAGAGAGGAGAGAGAGAGAGAGAGAGGGAGACAGACAGACAGACAGACAGACAGAAGACAACGACAGACAGAACAGAGAGAGACAAGAGAGACAGAGAGAGAGAGAGAGAGAGAGAGAGAGAGAGAGAGAGAGAGAGAGGAGGAGAGAGAGAGAGAGATATGAAATGACATATTTATTCATAAAGGCCATGGCACCTTAGAAGGGGGAACACAAATAACACAAACCAAAACTAGATATGGACATGTGATGGCATTAGGTTACATAGAGACTTCTCCTTTTAAATGATTTTTTATTAATATATATACACTGCCAGTTGTTTTACAATACACACATTCGTCAAAACAATTAACAAAACCATCCTGAATAAACATGGATCTCTACAGTTCTTTTGTAGTATGAACTGCTCTCGTATATCTCTTAACCCTGGACAGGAAAGCACAAAGTGGATTCCATCTTCTACTGAACATTTACAAATTGGGCATTGAAGATTTGTGGCAAGTGCCTTTCTGTAGCGAAAATGATGTACATTGATACCCGAAATACCAATGTAAGTCGTGTCAATATACTCTTCAAATGTTCATCAATATGCATGGACATATCAGTTGGCACATAATTACATGGCTGAGCATTCTATAATGGTAATGTTTTCACTATTCTGTACATGAGTCTCACAATTTGTCCTCCAGGAATCAATCAACCTTTCACGAAACTATCGAAAAAAAGCACACACATCTTCCAACTCCTTGGTTTAACCAAACGTAACCAAAACCCAGTTTGCATTATTTTAATCTTACATATGAAACCCCATTAAGTTTGCCTGTATCATCTGATTCTCACAACATTTTATATGCTTTAAAAGGGCAATCTTTCTGCATTTGTCTGAGTTATTTTTGTCCAATATTGTATGCATCTCACAATAGAAAGCAGTGACATGGGGGTAACTTGCTGTTTCCCTGTACACAAGATCATTAAAAATTTGGCGTCTAGAGAGTGAAGAGAGAGAGAGAGAGAGAGACAGGAGGAGAGAAGACAAGGAGAGAGAGAGAAGAGACAGACAGACAGACAGACAGACAGACAGACAGACAGAAGCAGACATACAAACATACTGGCGGAGAGCGGATGTTCACACAAAACCTGCAGAGCGCAATGCCAAGGCTGGAGCTAGCCGTTGTGGAGCAAATGATGTTTTCTCTGCAGTAATTAGTTGAAGAAACAACAGCTGTCAGGGAACAGGCACGGCAAAGACTTGAGCATGCCAAAATATCCCTCCCTCCCCCACGTGTGTGTGTGTGTGTGTGTGTGTGTGTGTGTGTGTGCGTGTGTGTGGTTGTGTGTTGCGGGCGCGTGCACGTGCACGCACGCACGAGTGCGTGCTTAATGTTCCCGTGACAATTACGTAAAACCTATCAACAACGACAAAGTGACACAAACACACTTCACATGCACAAGCACACAGACAGGGGCAAACCAAACACCGCTAGTTGGAACAATAATATTTGGGTTATGAACAGAAAGGGAAAAGAAGGCAAAGGCAGTGAACAGCAGGGAATTGGGGGTGACCCTGCATGCTTCCCCTGCCGGAAAAGCAAACACTGCGGCAGTTCCTCAACTCGTGCCAACTTGCGATAAGTCTGTCAAGAAAGTTCTCCTGCAGACACAACCAAGTTCTCCAAGAGATGGTCAATGTTATCAGTGCTGCTCTACCAGAGGACCATACCAGGAAGGATGGTGGTGTCATGGTTCCACTGCAGGGTGCGATGAAGTGTGGCCAGAAACAGTTTGGTCGATGCCACGGCACCACAGGGGCAGGGCTGAGTTCTATAGGTGAGGTGGATGGCAGGAGGAACAACAGACCTTCCTGATTTGAAAGTGATATCATGCAACAATCAGGAAAGCATGACATGTCATATATATATATATATATATATATATATATATATATATATATATATATATATATATATATATATATATATATATATATATATATAAATTATCTGTTTATTCATATGCTACTCCAGTCTCATTCTCAAACTAGCTAGGTGAATCTGATAAACCTCATCGTGCCTTGAGAAAGCTAGCTGCCTATCTTGTTTTGCGTTCCCTGTCTATGCTAAGTTTTTAATCCAGTCTGGATGGCCAAGTCTGCCTTCTATCGTAGTGACCCTGCTGGTCCCCAGAGTTTTCCAGGAGCTCTACAAGGCTGGACCTTGTCATGTCTGGTGTCTCAGAGTGCTGAAGGCAAGACACGACAGCAGGATATGAGAAGGGGTTTGTGGGCATGCATCTATATGACTCAGAAGTCTGGTAGTTTCACCAAAAAGCCCTGGTCATAGAACTTGGAGAAATATTGTTTGAAGGGGCACTTATGTGCCAATGACCTTATGAAACAGGTCTCAGTTTGAGTCTTCTGGGAGGCTTGCAAGACAAGACATCATTCTTGTGAAGCATCGACATACATTGTATCTGCATTTGGATGCGTTGGTACCTAACTTCGAACACGTTAGGCAGACAAAAATGCGCACATTACTTTGAACGGATTCTTCATTGGCTTCATTATATGAAAGTGGGGTGACATGCCCTACTTTTCAAAGTATGAATCACCAAGATCTTTGTTACTTGTTAATGTTCGCAAAGATTGCCTGGTGCCAGTGAATGAATGTCTTTATGATGGACTGCCGTATAGATCTAGTTGCATCTGAGGATGCATTATCGATTAAACTTATTTATTTATTTATTTATTCATTATTCTTTTGTATCGAGGATAATGGAATAAGCACTCGTGTGCTTTTTTACATCCAGTCCCCGTGTGTATGCAGCTTTGTCAATTTTGTCATTCATATTATGCACAGTTACACCTATTTACTCTGGATTAAATATCAAACTTATAGTTTGTTGCAGCAAAATTACTGCTTATACACAGATTTATTTCTCTCAATGGTTATACTATCTTTACATGCAGTAGAATCTATGTTGCAAGAACATGATTAAGTTAAATTAATTTAGCTGAGTAATGTTAGCTTCTATGCGACCATCTTAATTTTTTTTTCAATCACTGAAAACACGGTATGTTCTATATGATACTTTTCATTATCAGAATACCACGTCTGAAATAGAATGACATTGGTCAGAGTTGACACTTCTGTCGGTGTACTTCTTTAAAGACGATTTGAGCCTTCACAAAGACAAAGCCTCTTTAGATTGATGTAAAACACACAGAAATATTTCATATAAAATTTAAAAGTGGGCAAAAAGGCACAGGAAAATTCAAGCAGACATGGAGCAACAGACAGAACGGTCCATGGAAACTGACTGATCAGAGATCAATTCATGTTAGCGTGTGTGATAAATTCATTTTACTTTTCAACAGAAGGGGTTTCCTATGTATCAAGGTTGTGTATCAGTAAAGGTGAAAGTCAAGTGAAGTATGCTCGATTGACAAAGTATTATACAATTGGAATCTGTGAAACATTTTGCATGGAAATCAGTGAAACAAAGTATTTTGCATGGAAATAAGTGAAACACAGCATTTTGCACATAAATCAGTGAAAAAAGTATTTTGCTTAGAAAGTGAAACAGTGTATTTTGCATAGAAATCCGTGAAATAGAGCATTTACATGAAAATCAGTGAAAAAAATATTCTGCATGGAAATCAGTGAAAGAAAATATTCTGCATGGAAATCAGTGACAGAAAATATTCTGCATGAAAGAAAATATTCTGCATGGAAATCAGTGAAAGAAAATATTCTGCATGGAAATCAGTGAAAGAATATTCTGCATGGAAATCAGTGAAAGAAAATATTCTGCATGGAAATCAGTGAAAGAAAATATTCTGCATGGAATCAGTGAAACACAGTATCTGGCAGAAATGTGGTGGTGGGAGAGGGTGTATGTGTTTGTATTTTTTACCAGAAAGGGCATTGGAAAGGGAGTGGTGTGTTTTGTTTTGTTTTGACTTGTTTGCACGTAATGGCTATTGAAACTCGCTATGACTTTTACGTACCAAAACAAAACAAAAAAAAGATTTATGTATTTTCTATGGCTTGATCATTCTGTGTCTGAGAGGAAGAGAGATAGACTCGGTGGTGGTGGGTGGATGGGGGGAGGGGGAGTGCTTGTTGACTTTCAGGGGCTTGTTCTGGCATTGGATCCTCGGTCGTTGACCTGAAGACTCCAGAACAGTGGGATGGAAGGAGGGGAGGGAGGGAGGAGAAAGGTCAGGAGGAGGGAGATGGGGAGATGACTTTTGAAATTTGCCTGTTGTCAACGAATAAAAGGTGGCGTGAGGTGTCTGTCTGTCTGTCTGTCTGTTGTGTGGGAGGGGGGGGGGGGGGGAGGGAAGGAGAGAGAGCGAGCTGGCAAGTGGGGGGCAGAAGTATGTTTGAAGGTAGGGTGGAAGAGGGTGGGAATGCAACAGCAGCAGAAAATGCCAGAAGCCACATGTTGGCTTGAAGACAACGAGTTTGGCACTACAGGCAGGGCTATGGTATACACAGGCTATATACAGGCCCTGCTCATTCCCAGTCAGTTCCCATGCCCCCAAACCTTCCCTGTCCCTGATGCTGATGACTTGTGTCTGTCTCCACTCGTGAACTTCAACTGATGGCTCGCCTTTCCTTTCCATCTCAGAGCCACTGAAGAACATTTATATACATCTTTCTCTTTTCACAGTCTCTGTTCACTTTTCTGTTTTGTCTTTTCTTCTCTTCTCTTTTTTTTTTTTTTTAAATCGTTTTCTTTGAAAGTGGTTGTCAAGATTGATCTGAAGCTTTCCTTCTCATTTCTCATAAGAGAAAACATCCGGGCCTTGCTATCATCATTTATTTCCATGACAGAACTGCCGAGTTATTTCCCGGTTCACATTGCCAAGCATTGCGTCTGCATGAGGAGGGGGGGGGGGGGGGGGGAGTGGTGCTGGATGCCAAGTTGAGTTTAGATCCGGATTGTGGGCGGGATGGAGAGGCAGGAACGAGGAATGAAATGGCGTTTTGCTCAGTGTTAGCGCTTACTTGATGCTTCATTCAATCCATGATATTAATTTGGAGAAACAGCTTGTTTGCCTTTGCTGTTGAATCACACTCTAAGCGATGAATAGTGCTGGAATCGTTGGGTAGGGTTATGTTCCATTGTCCTTGTAAAGCAGGCTTCTCGTTTGTTCCACTGTATGACTTGTTTACGCTATTGCTAACTAATGCGTGGCGTAGCACCAGCCAGCCCAAGCTATGCTCTGCCACGTAGGAACAAAAAGAGACCTTCTGCTTCACATGGTGCGATTCTTTCCTAAATCGTTGTGTTCTCTAGACTCTGCGGAGTGTGGTTTAGATTCTCTACAGGAAATCAAAGTTCTGCACCATTTTCCAGCACTGCAACCTTTTGTAAGGCAACTATTGCATCGTTCAGGCATTGATTGCACTAATGAACTAGTGTTTGTTTCTAAGTGGGGTTGCAATTTCTTTTTTTTAATTTTTATTTGTACCTTCAATAAGTGTGGGCTTGTGATTGCTTTAAAGATCGGTCTGTTATAAAGATGGTATTCTTGATCTGTATAGCTCGTGTGTGTACCAGTATCCTATTTCTGTCTCCTTTTCTTTTCTTCATCTGTGTTCCAATCTTTCTATTTGCCTTAGTTTTCTCCCATTGTTTAAACAAACTTCCTGAGTGTGGTCCCTCACTCTGAAAAAAACAACAGACGTACATCAAAACTTTGGGAACCGTTCATTCTTATTTCACAATGTGTGTGTGGCGCCGTGTTCATCGACCTGAAAACCAGTCCATCACATATACCTCTCCACCAGCCCAGAAACAAACAGTCAACAGTAGTGATTTTGATTGCCTGTCAGTTTTCCATTAATTGAACTTCAAAAGAAGAGACGACAAACTTGAAATTAAAAAAAAAAAAAGCAAACAAATTAACAACCAGCCCCTTCATTCAAGTCCTGTGTCCCGACAGTTTGACAGACGGGGTCCTGTGAAGGAGAGATGCGGAGTGTGAGATAGATATATAGCAGAGATGGCAGTCTGCCTCAGTGGCCACTGCCGCAGCAGTAGCGTAATGTCAGTCAGCATGTCTACCTCAGCAATCTCCTCCTCGATCAATACCGCCCTTTGTTCTGTCACTGTGAGGTGGCCGCCTGCTGTTTACAGAGAAGTAATTACCGAAAGTAGTCACAGGCAGACTGGAGTGGCGGTGGAAATGAAATTTTAATGACCCTCTTTGGGGGCACAGTTATCGGTATGGAAGTAGGCCGCGCTGTCTGAGGGCGCAGTTTGCTTTTCCATCCATTGGCTCTTCAGAGGTGTGTGTTTTGTGTGTGTGTGTGGTGTGTGTGTGTGTGTGTGTGTTTTTGATAGACTGAGTCTATAGAGTTGGCTTTAATCAGTCTTGGTGAGTGGGCAAAGTAGCGACAAAAGAATCCAATGGAATTACGCCAGTGGGGTACTAACCTTTTTAGTATTGGGGCTAAATGCTTTAGCAATGAAATAGCCTTTGATGAACAGAAAACTAATGGGTTGACTTGGTGTCCTGGTAAAAGCTTCTCATATGGCGTAGGCAGTCACCACCCCTACCCCCCCCTTAAAACAATCCCCTCCCCAAACAAAAAAAAACCCAATTACAACTAACAGCCAACCAACAAAACCAACCCCCACAAAGCAAAGGACAGAAAATACATATTTCTTTGATAAAGCAAGAGCAGAACCACTTAAACTGATCAGCTTTTTAATGAAGAGATTTTGAAGTTTGGGTTCAAAAGATAATTACTTTTAGGATAAAGCTGATACATGTAGCCTATAATTATCGAGAGCATCAGCAAGCCTGCGGGTGTTGCTAGCATGCAATTAGTACACCATAGCACGACTCCTCCGTCAAATAAATCATAATAATTATCATTTCAACTTCAAAGGGAAGACAAAATTGATGGTCAAGAAACATCTAGCCTTGCAATATGGACCTTAGTGATCTTAGCTGGGTGGGTGTAGAAATCTACATTGGCCTAATTATCATAGTCTTTTGATGGGTTCATTTGGAATGAAGTGGGCAAACTTCTTCATTCCACGAATGAAATCTTGATTAGTTTTGATTTTGTTATCACTTAAACATGAATATTCACCGTGGCCGTTTTGCTGGAAATTCAGTTAAAAAGTTCTCATTTGGATTTGTCACAAATATTTTTAAAAAATATAATAGGTCTGAAAATGTTCAAATACACATCAAAATCAAGTACATTTCAGGCTTTGTCTATGAATAGAACAATGCCTTATAAAAGCTATAAAAATGGCATAAACAAAAATGTGCTATTTAATTTTAATGGTTGGGGAGGATTTTTCACATCTGCTCTGAAACATGGTGTGTGATTTACGTTTGTTTTTCCCTGTGCACTGTCACCTTGTGCAATGCAAGGTGTGCCCAAAACTGCCGGACAGGCTGTCTTCTGATCTTACACAGCGTGAAGTAGTAGTGGAAACAATCCCCGCACGATCCCTTGCCCTGCTGAGACGAAAGAGTCACAGGGAATCTTCTGGGCAATTTCAGGGGTGTTCAGCTGGGGAACACACCATGTAGGATACCCATTATGTGTCAAAAATCGGTGTGTGTGTGTTTGTGTGTGTGAGCCCGCGTGTGTGTATATCTGTGAGAGAGAGATTGTGTTGTGTGTGTGTGGTGTGTGTGTGTGTGTGTGTGTGTGTGTGTGTGTGTGTGTGTGTGTGTGTGTGTGTGTGTGTACCTGTCTGACTGTCTGTCTGTCTGTCTCTATGTGTCTATGTGTGTGACGCGTTTATCAGATGGACAAAGTGAAGCAGATGTGAGAGACAGACAATACTGTTGAAACAGAGAAATAGCCTTTAGGAGTCCAACTCAGAAATTCCAAATCAGCACTAAATGCACACCCACCAACCCACCCACTCTACACTACCTAACTACCTACACTACACTACACACAACACTACACTACACACACACACACACACACACACACACACACACACACACACACACACACACACACACACACACACCCATCCATGGGAAGTGACGTAAAATTGAAACAACACACACACACACACACACACACACACACACCCATCATGAAGACAAAACAACACACACACACACACACACAACATACACACACACACACACCCCACATCCATGGAAGTGACGTAAATGAGACACACACACACACACACACACACATCAAAGATCAAACACACACACACCCACACACACACACACACACTCACCCACCCTACCCCACATTACACACCACTCACCACCCCACTACCCACAAATAAACAAAAGACCCAGACTATCAGTGTCGCCACTGTTTGCCTATGCTATACCCGCAGAGCTGACAAAGAGAAGAAAGGCAGCGCAGACAAAGAGGGGGGATGGGGGGGGGAAGAGGGTAGGGGGGATGTATGATGTTACCTGATGGTGTTCATACTCCCTGGCGCCAAGGCCGGCTGGGCGAGGCTCCTGCAGTGTGCACACACACACACTCACACGCACGCACGCACGCACGCACGCACACACGCACGCACGCACAAACACACACACACGCACACACACAGACACACACACATGCTGTCAAGTGACGTAAAATTGAAGACCACACACACACACGCGCGCGCGCACACACACCACCTACGCGCACGCACACACACACTCACACCCCACCTCACACACCTACACACACACCTACACACACACCTACACACACACACACACACACACACACACACACACACACACACACACACACACACACACACCCCACAGAGTCAGGATGCAGAATAAATGAGGAAGTGCAAGAGTTTTGTAGTTCAAAACTGAATTTCCTGAATCCCTTCAGTCAGTTTTTACCTCCTACCTTTCATGTAAAAAAAACCAACAAAAACAAGTTACCCTCGTACATATTTTGCCTTGTCCTTCAGTGCAAAGTAAAGATTGGCTCTATAAGCTCGAATTCATACAAATTTCTCTCCCCCCCCCCTCCCTCACCCTTCACCCTCACTCGTGGGGATTAAAGGAGTTTGTCAGTGTAAGTAATAGCATCCCCACCGTCTGGAAATTCTGTGCTAGGAATTCCCGCTTTTCTATCCCTCTCTTTGTTTCTGCCTTGTTCTTTTTCTTCCTGTTACCTCCATCTGGTCTGTTATCTGCCTTCATGGTCCATTCTCCTGCCGTTTTGCCCCCCAAGAAAGACTTTAAAGATAACACTTCTCTCCCATACCGATGTCGGGTACCTGGGCCTGACTTGTCAGGCGCATAATAACTGCAGCGCACTTTATGTCACAGCAGATTTCTCTGCGTGAAATCCGGGCTGCTCTCCCCGGGGAGAGTGCGTCGCCACAAGTGCAGCGCCTACCCATTATTTTTTTCCCTGTCTGCAACTGTATTTGTTTCCCTATCAGAGTGGCTTTTTCTACAGAATTTTGCCAGGGACAACCCCTTGTTGCCGTGAGTTCTTTTACGTGCGCTGAATAATGTTGTGTAACACACGGGACCTCGTTTATCGTCTCAACCGAAAGACTAGCACCCAGACCACCACTCATGGTCTAATAGATGGGGTGAAAGTTTTGGAGCCATACAGGATTCGAAACCAACCGTCACACTCTGGACCTGATGACTTTTCGCTTTCTGGCAGGTACAAGACCACCGATCCACAGATTTCTTTACCTTCTTAGATGGATTTTATGTTACTTTTATCTGTTAACACATGGATTTCTGTTACCTGTTCTTTATCTCAGATGGATTTCTGTTACTTTTTTCCTGT
>CM060316.1:26290864-26293364 GCA_030674155.1 Stramonita haemastoma | reverse complement strand
GTAGTAATAGTAGTAGTAGTAGCAGAATAGAAGGTGATGGTGGTGGTGGTGGTGGTGGTGGTGGTGGCTGGCGGGCATTGTGCACAGACGTTTCTGCCTTTTAGTTGTTGTTGTAGTTGTTGTTGTTGTTGTAGTTGTTGTTGTTGTTGTATAGTCTTTGAAGTGGATGTGACTGATAGTGTTTTTGTTGTGTGTGTGTTGCAGGTAAGTTGCCGTGGAAGAGAAACAGTGCAGTGGGGAACACATCTGATGTCTGTGGGTGGTGCCAGCAAAAGAAGGTTTAGTTGGCGTGTGGCGATATCCTCTGATCCATCCTTTCTGTACCTTTATCAGAGGGGGGAGGAAGGGGCGGTAAGAGGGGAAGGGTGTGGGTGGGGATGGGGGTTCGAGGTAGCCTAGTGGTCGAAATATTACCCTCGTGCATGTTCTGACCCTAACAGTTACTGAGGAAGGAGGTTCGAGATTCCCTTTGAATTGTCCGTTCCGTTCGCTTTTTTTTTCTTTCTCCATGAGGTTAACTTTTGACTGTCTCTGATCTCTTTGGAATCCTTCAAATAAGATTATACGACAAGGTCCCGTGTACGAACGCACGCATACCGTCTTTCTCATATGTTAGAGCTCCAGGAAAAACAAACTGGGGGAAGGGGTGGGGTAGGGAGGGAACTGGATGGGGTCACCATGACAGACTGTACTGCTGACTTCGCTATCCATATCAGACTAAAGACCTAGCATGTAGAAGAAAACCTCATCCGCTTTTTGTTGAGAGTAGGCCAAATACGAGTTCCAGTTGGTGCTGTTGGGTTCCTTTGTGTTCAGTCTGTTGCATGCATGCGTACGTGCGTGCGTGCGTGCGTGTGTGTATGTGTGTGTGTCTGTGTGTGTGTGAATGTTGTGTGTGTCTGTGTGTGTGTGAATGTATGTGTGTGTCTGTGTGTGTGTGTATGTGTGTCTGTGTGTCTGTCTGTGGCTGTGTGTCCGTGTTTGTGTGTGTGTGTGTTTGTGTGTGCGTGAGTGTGTGTGTGTGTGTGGTGTGTGTGCGTGATTGTGTATGTGTATGTGTATGTGTGCGCGCGCATGGTGTGTGTGTGTGTGTGTTGTGTGTGTGTGTGTGTTCGACTTGAATATGTATACGCAAGTGTTCGCACACGTGCTTCTTTGTACTCTCACGCGTATACAACAACTATATATACATATGTGCTTACAACCAACCACACACAAGCCCACGTCATGACGAAAAAAAAAAAGAAAAAAGAAAGGAACTGATTAGAATAATTATGCATGCGCAACCTGTGGCTTGGACTTCAACATGGTGTGTGCGTGCACGTACATCTTTAGAGGCTGTAGGGAAAAAAAAGGACAGGACAGGACAGGACAGGACAGGACAGGACGTGTCATGCTGGAGAGTGTCGCCTGCTTTTGCTGATTCAGTGTTAGGCAGGCAGGCAGACGTCAGGGCAACTTGCGCCACTTTCCCTCTCCTCTCTCTCATCCGTCATGTGGCGTGAACAGGAGAGCAGACATGCTGAGGAAAGTTGGCTAAATAAAGGCTCCGTTTCGTCAGTTTGGTTGTCTTGTTCCTCGTTGTTGTTGTTGTTGTTGTTGTTGTTGTTGTTGTTGTTGTTGTTCTTCTTCTTCTTCTTCTTCTTCTTCTTCTTCTTCTTCTTCTTCTTCTTCTTCTTCTTCTTCTTCTTCTTCTCCTCCTCCTTCTTCCTCCTCCTTCTCCTCCTCCTTCTCCTTCTCTTCTTCTTCTTCTTCTCTGCTCCGTCGTCCAATGCTCAGACAGCAACTATTGTTGTGTGTCATTTGAGCGAAAATGTGTTGGTCGCCGTTAAGTGCCTGACAAGTCAGGCCGAGCATCTTGACTTGGGCATGGAAGAAAATACTAATCTTTTAAGTATCTCTGGAAAAAAAGAGGAGGGCAGGAAAATGAGCAAGAAGGCAGAAAATAGACAAGAAGGAGAGGTGACCGGAAGAAAAGGAACAAGACAGAAACACAGAGAGGGATAGAAAAGAGGGAATTCCTAGCACAGAATTTCCTGAAGGTGGAGATGCTGTTTATACTGACAGGCCTCTGGTGGCATCCCCACGGGTGACGTATAGACTGATGTACTGTCGAGCTGGAGGGTTTGGCATAATTACTCATGGCTAATATACTGTGTGTGTGTGTGTCTGATGTTTAGTAGATTGCAATAACACCTCGTTTCTAGAGCCTAAGTTGTCTTGCCTGATCCGAAATCAGTGCCTATGTCTGGCCGGCTCACAGGAAGATAGATCATGCCAGTGTATATAGAAGCCTTACCTGAAGATGAAATTTACAGAGTGGAAAGAGGCAGGCAGTCCTGCTGAATAGACTAGAGCTTGTTTGGTGTCGATCCACTTGCAAAGTTTTTAGATTTTGTACCTCGGCTCCATGCATGGTAAGATTTTGCGTATCCGACCATTTTTACCCACCATTAACGTAGTACATACTCTTGACTTCGGAGATGGGTGTCTAAACATG
>CM060316.1:26278364-26280864 GCA_030674155.1 Stramonita haemastoma | reverse complement strand
AAGTGGCAGTATGGGTGTAATGGAAGGGAGGGTTCAAATGTAGTTCAAACTACTTCACTTTTTGTCGTCACTAGGGTGTGTTGAGTTCGAAATGATTGACTAGCATGATTGCATAGAGTGCTTGCAGTGTGGTGTGTGTGTGTGTGTGTGTGTGTGTGTGTGTGTGTGTGTGTGTGTGTGTGTGTGTTGTGTGTGTGTGTGGGTGGGTTTGGATGGTGTGTGTGTGTGTGTGTGTGTGTGTGTGTGTGTGTGTGGATGGGTGGGGTGGGTGGGTGGGTAGGTAGGTAGGTAGGTAGGTAGGTAGGTAGGTAGGTAGGTGGGTGGGTGTGGGTGGGTGGGTGGTTTGTGTGTTGAGTGTGTGTGTGTTGTGTTAGGTATGCGTATGTGTGTATGTATGTGTGTATGTGTGTGTTGTAGTGTGTGTGAGAAGAGACAGAGACAGAGACAGAGACACAGAGAGAGAGAGAGTATGTGAGAGCACGCGCGCGCGAGAATACAGATGCCAGGAGACATAGATGAAGACAATCCCAACATAACCTTTCAAAGCATAACACCCTTTGTAATGGAAGCTATGTCACTTTCTGTACATTCACAACAGATAAAGCCTTTAACCTGGGCCACCAGGCTTTTAAACTATCACCCCCTACACCTCACCCCTCATTTTGACCCAGACATACCGAAGTCGGATGTGCTGGGCCTGACTTTTCAGGCGCTTTACGGCAGCGCAACGCGTTTTTGCTCATAATAATGACAGAAAACAGGTGTTGCTGTCTAAGCGTTCAATGAAGAAGAATGTGAAGAAGAATGTGAAGAAGAAGAAAAAGAAGAAGAAGAAGAAGAAGAAGGACGACGACGACGACGACGACGAAGAACAAGAACAAGAACAAGAAGAACAAGAACAAGAAGTTGGAGAAGAAGAAAAAGAAGAACAAGAACAAGAACAAGAAGAAGACCAGGCGCTGCAAAGACATCCTCATCAAAAACTTTTTTCTGTTCCAACTTTCCTCACGCATTGCCCCCTATACACACCTGCTCTTTAATCATAGATAATGAGTGAGTGACTGAGTTCTAGCCTTCCTCCCTTCATTCCTTCCTTATGCCCTACTGTCTTCCTCCCTTGGTCCCTCTTCTTCCATTATTCTTGTTTGTCCAGCGAGGCATGGCAGTGATGTGTGGCAGACCTGGCATCCAGTGTGTTGTGTGACCAGATGGCCTGCGGGCAGACAGTAGCCTACAGGCAGGGGGGTATGCATGTAGTCAGTCACTCTATCTATCGATTGTGACCCTGTCCATGGTCCACTGGGGGTTTCCTTATCTGCTCCAAAGCTGGAGATCTGAGACTGGACCAAGGGATGTTACTGGATGTCATGGCCTAGCAGACCTGGCTTATCTGCCCTTATGTGGCCCGTGGGGGGTGGGGTGGGGGTGGGGGTGGGGGGTAGAACCCGGCATGTGTTGGACAGTTTTTGTTAAAACGATTTTGTGAGGAAGAGAAGAAGCATGAAGTGAGGGCAAGAGCATGTGGAAAGTGCAGAATGTGTGTGTATGGGGGTGTGCATTTATGCATACATGTGTTTATGTACGCGTGAGGACTGACACACATACAATTACATACACATACTCGCACGTGCGCGCCGCGCGCGCGCGCACACACACCACACACACACAACCACACACACACACACAAAACACAACACAACACAACACACACACCACCACCACCACCACCACCACCCACCACAACAACACAACACACACACAACACGCGCACCACACACACAACACACACACACACACACACACACACACAAACACACACACACACACACAACACACACACACATACACACACACACATACACTACCACCACCTCAACCCATACTCGCACGCGCGCGCGCGCACACACACAAAACACAACACAACACACACACACACACACAATACACACACAACACCCCCCCTCACCCCTCATCCCCCCCCCCTACACACACACACATACAGTCCTGTCTCTCCTGTCAACCTGTAGTCGACCAGTACAGTCATGAAGGCACGTAACACAGTACTTGGCAGGGAAAGTGTTATCTTGATGGTGGTGACCTCCGCATGTGTTTTGTTCTGGCAGGAAAGGTAAACACCCTGGCCTGACACAGCAGCTAGCAGCGCAGTGAGGGTCCATCTCTCTCTCACTCACTCACTCACTGACACTATACCTGACTCTTGTGTCAGACTTCTTTTTTGATTCCTTCACAGACTTGTTCTTTGGTTCTTGTATAGATTTTTTTTATACTTGGTTACTGATTCATTTGTTTATACTTACTTACTTACTTACTTACTTACTTACTTACTTACTTACTTACTTACTTACTTACTTACTTACTTACTTACTTACTTACTTACTTACTTACTTACTTACTTACTTACTTACTTTCTTGCTTGCTTACTTTGCTTGCTTGCTTCCTTACTCACTCACTCACTCACTCACTCTTCACTCACTCACTT
>CM060316.1:26265448-26273264 GCA_030674155.1 Stramonita haemastoma | reverse complement strand
CATCTATAAAAGAAGGAGACAAAAATCGATAGAATGTTGTAAAGGGGGTGTTTTCACACTTTTTTTTTTTTTTGGCCTTGTTTATCTGAAAAAAAGGGGACAACTAGACAGACAGAATACCTAGCGGGCTTTTTTGTTGGGTTTTGGGGGGGGGGGGGGGGAAAAGGGGGGGGGGGGGGGGGGGGGGGGGAAAAAAGGGGATGGTGAAAAGTTTTACCCCCAAAGCCTGTCAACCAACAGTGAATGTTGACGGGATTTGGTGGGGGGGGTGGGGTTGGGGAAGGAGGGGCCCCCCCCGGGTGTTTTGCCATCCCCTGCATTTTGGAAAACCACTTTCCCCCCCAGGACCTACCCCAAACTTCAGTCACTTTTTCCTTTAGGACCCTGATCCAGTTTTTTTTCCTTTTTAAATAGGGTCTGTTTGTCTTTGTGTCTTTTCTGTCTTTCTTTTCTGCTCCCTGTCTGTTTTAACTTTTTTTTTTTTTTCTTTCATGTTTGTTGTCTTTTGGTGGGGGGTGGTGGTGGTGGTGGGAGTGGTTTTTGGGTGATGGGGGTTGGGGTTGATGGTGGTGGGTTGGTGGTGGTTGTGAATTTGGTTGGGGTCGATGGTGGTTGTGGTGATTGTGGTAGTGGTGGGGTGGGCGGTGGTTGTTTCTGTTGCCTTTTTTGATAAATTTTTGTCCTTTCGTAAAAAGAATAAATATTTAAAAATTTATTTCTGTTGTGATAAAATCGTATCCCCCCCTTCCTTTTCCTTTTTGTGAATTCCAGTTGGCAGTCTGATCCACGAGTCTCGTGACCAATGTCCAAGACCCCAGTGAGCAGTTGCAGGACACTTGAATGATAATACGTCGGTTAACCAAGTGATGCACAGATTCACTGACATTGTAAAGGAGCTTGCAGAAATAGCGAAAGCGAAAATCAAGAGACACTGAAAACACAAGACAGGAAAAGGCGTCGCGCCAAGAATTGACTTTAGCAAAGCAGAGTCTTCGAAGAACATGGCAAAACAAATGAAGCACACGTGAGGTGAAAATGGTGGATCCATGTGCTAACTTGCAAAACTGGAATATCCCAACTTGAATAAAGGGACTGAGCAGGCATTTATCTATTCATGATCAGATATACCTCTGAACAGTCTGACCAACCAGAGATGGGATTTTGAATACAATCTTTACGTTTTAAATTAAGGGACTAGTTTCTGAGTAAGATTAATATATATTTTTATTGGTTTCTTATTCATGGAAAATTGCAGGAAATAAATGAAGAAGAGCTGCCTGAAAAAACTCTTGATGATGAGTATAGCAATATGGAGAGTTTATGAAAGGCAAAAAGGTGAAGGTGTCCCATAATCTATGCGGTCGTTGGGCAGCGAGATGTCAGAGACTTCAGCTTCTCCAGGTGCCAGCACATTGAAGGCGGTGCCCATCTCCTCTCCCTCGCTGCTTTACCTTCCCTGACCCTAAAGAGGGCAGGTATCCATTTACAGCTGGGTGAACTGGGGGACTGTACTGAAACCAAGGCGCACAAACGGGCTCTCATCCACTTGGTAACCACTTTCAGTGCTACTTAACCTTAGCTTGGGGAAAGCAAGTGCTCTTGAACACTGAGTTATCCCGTTCCCATTGACGAGATTTTATACTCTTAATTAAAACAATGGCACCGTATCAACATTAACTGCTGTAATTAGAGGGGTGTTTTAAGCACTATGGGGAATCCATATGTATAAAAAAAACACAATGACTACTCAGAACTAAAGAAAAATCTACTCCGTATTCTCGAACTTGTAACACAGAATTCTGAATCGCAAAATCTAGCCAGATACAAGATAATTTTAATCTTTTTTTTAAAAAAAAATTCATAATTTGAAATTCAATCTCAGATGAACAGAATATCCTCTTCCCAGACACTTAAAGAGACAATCAGACACTCATCCCAGAAGAGAGAAAAGAACGAGTAAAAAAAAAAATAATAATAATAAAGGTGAACATGACGATTCCAACGCATAAGGAGATCTGCTTATTGCGTCAATAGACGAGCTGGATGTATTCACTGGGTGTCTGGGACAACCTGATTGTCCCCCTTTTCTGAGGCATTGTTAAAGCCTTTCTCCTGAGGAAACGGTGGTGATGGCCCAGACATGGGGAAGTCTTTTGGAGCTCGGCTAGCTGTCAGGGTCTCATTGTGTCTTCAGCATCTCCGTTTTTTTCATTTTCTTGATAACTGTTGTTGCAGCAGGTGCTTTCATATTTTTTTTTCTCGTTTTGCTCTGCTCTTTATCTCCCTTTCTTCACGTCAAAAATCCTGCTTTTTATTTTTTTCTTGGTTCTGTTTACTGTTTTCACCATTCTTTCTTACTGTCTTCATGCAATTTGTCTTTATTTTTTAAAATAATTCTCCTAACTCCTCCTCCCCTTCCTCCTCCTCCTCCTCCTCCTCCTCCTCCTCCTCCTCCTCCTCCTTCTTCTTCTTCTTCTTCTTCTTCTTCTTCTTCTTCTTCTTCTTCTTCTTCTTCTTCTTCTTCTTCTCCTCCTCCTCCTCCTCCTCTCCTCCTCCCCCTCCTCCTCCTTTTACATTTCAATCTGCTGCTCTTCCATATTATCATCTCCATTCCTCTCATTGCAGTTGATTCTTTGTCCAGCTCCCCATTCCTCCCTCCACCCCCCCCCTCTTCTCTCTCTGCCTCTGTCTGTCTGTCTGTCTGTGTGTCTCTCTCTGTCTGTCTGTCTGTCTGTCTCTCTTTGTCTCTGTCTGTCTGTCTGTCTGTCTGTCTGTCTGTGTCTTTCTCTCTACTAGCAATCATATCTGTAGAAGTGCTTTTTAGAGAACCATGTTCATGACGTCTGTTTTTGTGTGTGATTCTGTCATCTTGAAAACATCAGACTTCCCAGCAACTGCATTTGTAGTGTCAACAAGACGTGGGACGCATTCCCACAACCTGTCTCCCTCCCCCCTTCCCCCTCCCTCACTCCTTGCTCCCCACCCCCTTCCCCTCCACTTCCCTTCTGCTATCATGTTACCCCCCAAAGTCTTCAACTTTCTGACTGACTTCTCACCACATGGAATCATGGGACAGTTTGTTTTTTTAAACGTGGTTTGCTGTGAAGGTTAAGTAACAGATAATAATGATACTGATAATGATGACGATAGTATCATTACTTGCACAATAATAATATTGGTTTCTCACATAATTCTCGTGCGTCAACTTGTGCTTATAATTATGCTGACCGGCAGAGGTTATTCACACAGTGTTTCATATAATTATGTTGACTTGTAGGATTGTGTGCCATGTCTGAATTTCTGCTGGTACCTGTACACGTCATACTATATGTTTCTGTGTGTGTGTGTGTGGTGTGTGTGTGTGTGTGTGTGTGTGTGTGTGTGTTTTGTGTGTTTTGTGTGTGTGTGTGTGTGTTTCCGTTTGCGTTTTAGTGTGTGTGTGTGCACGTGCGCATGTGTGTGTGTCTGAGAGAGAGATAGAGAGAGTGTGTGTGTGTGTGTGTGTGTGTGTTTGTGCGCGTGCACGTGCGCGCGGGGGCGCGGGAGCAGATGCGGGCGCGTGCATGTGTGTGACTAACTGGTGTCCCCTTTAAGGGGAAATGTCTCCTCTCTGTCCCGGAAATGGAAGTCAACATGTGACGACATCATGGATCCCCTGTGTGGCCAGAGAGGGGAAGTTGTGAAACACGGGCATTACCTCCCCTGTCTGACTGTCTGTCAGCACACAGTGCAGTGCCCCTGATCACAGAGAATTGAGTCCATCCTTGACTTCCATGCTGTCTGTCTGTCTGTCTGTCTCTCTGTTTGCTGTCTGTCTGCTTTCTGTCTGTCTGCTTGCTGTCTCTCTGTCTGCTGTCTTCTTTGCTGTCTGTCTGTCTGTCTGCTGTCTGTTTGTCTGTCTGTCTGCTTTCTGTCTGTCTGTCTGTCTGTCTGTTTGCTGTCTGTCTACTGTCTTCTCTGCTGTCTGTCTGTCTGCTGTCTTCTCTGCTGTCTGTCTGTCTGTTTGCTGTCTGCTGTCTGTTTGTTTGTCAGCTGTCTGTCTCTCTGTCTGCTTTCTGTCTGCTATCTATCTGTCTGCTGTCTGTCTGCTTCTACTGTCTGTCTGTCTCTCTATGTGCTTTCTGTCTGCTCTCTCTCTGTTCTGCTGTCTGTCTCCTGCTCTTGGTAGGTCAGTGATCTAGGTGTTTTCATCCAGCTAGAAAGTGAGGTCTCAGGTTCGATTTCTATCCAAACCAGGATCCCCACTTCCACTCCATCCTGCTCTCTCTCTCTCTCTCTCTCTCTCTCTCTCTCTCTCTCTCTCTCTCTCTCTCTCTCTCTCTCTCTCTCTCTCTCTCTCTCTCTCTCTCTCTCTCTCTCTCTGTCTCTCTCTCTCTCTCTCTCTCTCTGTCTCTCTCTCTCTCAATCTCCCTCTCTCTCTCTCTCACACACACACACACACGCACGTACGCACGCACGCACACACACACACGCATGCACGCACGCACGCACACACACACACTCTCTCTCCAGTGTTCAGTTTGACTGATAACGATTCCAACCCGCAACCTTTTAACATCAGAATCAGACCGACAACCAAAAATAAAATTAATAAACTCAGCAGACTGCCCACATGTCAGTGACATCCATATATGATTTGTTTTTAACTTCTGTATATTTTGTCCCCTTCAATTCACTTGAATCTGCTTTCCTTCCCTGCTTTCCCTCCCTCCCTCCCTCTCCCTCTTCCGTTCTTTCTCTCCCAGAGAACAAGGTAGTGTGTTGCAGAACTGACATGAACAGAACGGCGTATGGGTTCCAAGGCTGTCACTTTATCACTGGTCATTCCTTATCATTCGGCTCTGCTGCCAGCCCTGCGTGTGTGTGTGTGTGTGTGTGTGTGTGTTGTGTGTGTGTGTGTGTGTGTGTGTGTGTGTGTGTGTGTGTGTGTGTGTGTGTGTGTGTGTGTGTGTGTTGTGTGAGAATGTGTGTGAGTGTGTGTGAGTGTGAATGTGTGTGTGTGTGTGTTGTGTGTGTGTGTGTGTGTGTGTGTGTGTGTGTGTGTGTGTGTGTGTGTGTGTGTGTGTGTGTGTGTGTGTGTGTGTGTGTGTGTGTGTAAGAGAGATAGAGTGTGTGTGTGCGTCTGTGTCTGTGTTTCTCTCTGTGTGTGCGTGCGTACGTGCGTGTGTGCGTGCGTGAGTGCGTGCGTGCTGTGTGTGTGTGTGTGTGTGTGTGTGTGTGTGTGTGTGTGTGTGTGTGTGTGTGTGTGTGTGTGTGTGTGTGTGTGTGTGACTGAAGCCGATGGTTGTTAGTGAAAGTAATGGCCGGGCAGGGCTGGCTTATCAGCCCTTATGGGGCCCGAGGGAAACTTAACGTGCACAAAACATGATGCCTTGTAGGATCAAATCCTGATAATTTTTCTGTTTAAGGATGGTGGAACCACGTGCACGCGTACATGCGCGTACGTGCGCACGCACACATAAAGACACACACGCATGCACACACGCAAGCACGAGCGCTCACACACACGCCCACGCGCACAAACATAGTAACATACGCACAGACACTCACACATACACACACATACACACACAGACACATACATACACACACGCACGCGCACACACACAAACACACACACACACACACATACACACACCCCATCTATCACTTACATTCACACATTAGATAAGTAATCTATTCGTGAAGAACCTGTGTGTAAAGGCGAGAGGTCCTAGGCTCAAATGCAGACTACAGCTGAACTCCCCCTCCCCCCCCCCCCCCCCCCCGCGGTCTCCCACCATCCATAAGACCATGAGAAGGGGTCTGGGTGCTAGTCCTTTGAATGAGACTATGAACTATGATTCCGTGTGCATGCAACGTGCGTTACTAAATTATGCGAAAGAAAAGCAATGACAACAGAAGACTTGTCGCTGACCAAATTCTGCAGGAAAGGAAAAAAAAACCACCCTCTTTTCTAATAAGAAAGCCACTATATCTATAGATGAGGCATAGTGAGTGTTGCTGCTGCAATAGGCTAGCGCTGTCTCCAGACACTTTAGTCTGAATGTCATTGCCAAAAACTTCTGTTACCAATGTACAATACCATGCTTTAAAAGCCCCACGACACAATGCAGCTCAGTACAACACGATACACTTCACTCCACTCCTCTCCACTTCACTCCACTCCACTCCACTTCAATTTACTAGATTACACTACAGTAGAGTACAGTAGAGTACAATACAGTACGGTACGGTACGGTACGGAACAATGCAGTGCAGTGCAGTACAGTACAGCACAGCACAGCACACTACACTACACTACACTACACTACACTACACTACACTACACTACACTACACTACACTACACTACACTACACTACGCTACACTACGCTACACTACACTACACTACACTACACTACACTACACTACACTACACTACACTACACTACACTACACTGCTCTGCACTGCATTGCACTGCATTGCACTGCACTGCGCTGCGCGCGCTGCGCTGCACTACACTATACTACACTACACTACGCCACACCACACTGCACCGCTACTCTACATCACACCACACCACAGCATAACACCACATCACACCGCACTGGATACAGTACAATACAGTACACTATAGTGCAGAGGAGTACAATACAGTGCAGTGGATTACAACGCAGCACAGCACAGTTAGCACACCACAACACACCACGCCACATGACACCACGCCACATATACACATCACACACACACACCCACCACCACACCACACCATATCACCACCACACCATATCACACACACGCGCCACACCGCACCGCATCAAATCACACCGCACCGCATCACACCCCCACCACACCACACTTTCAATACAACAAAATACAATACAATACAAAACAACTGGACACAATACAACTGGACACAACACCTTCCACAAACAAACTTATCAGTCACACACACAATCTCTTTTCTATCCCCGGTGCAAACTCTGTCTGTCTGCGTCTGTCTCTGTCTCTGTCTCTGTCTTCTGTCTGTCTGTCTGTCTGTCTGTCTGTCTGTCTGTCTGTCTGTCTGTCTGTCTGTCTGTCTGTCTGTCTGTCTCTTCTCTCTCTCTCTCTCTCTCTCTCTCTCTCTGCCTCCCCCCCTTCTCTCTTCTCTCTCCCCCCTCTCAATTCTCTCTCTCCCTCTCCTCAGTCTCTCTCGTCTCCCTCATGTCTCTCTCTCTCTCCTAGTTGCTGTCGGTTTGTTAACTCACTTGAAAATCTAGTCTCACCTGTCTGCTGGGAGAGGCCAGTGTCACGAAGGCACGTACTGGTTGCCTGGCAGGTAAGGTGTTATCGTGACAGGGACACCAGCATCTGCTTTCTTCTGGCATGCAGAGTAAATACTCTGAAATAGCAAACTGAAGTCGATTCTTCCTGTTACAGCATTTTTGTTCTCTCCTTTCTTTTTTGTTTCGTTTTTTAGTTGTTGTTTTTTCTAGCTCCCTCGTCCTCTGTGGTGTTGTTCCAGCTCTGCTGTTCCTTCTTCCCACGCCACTCATTTCCAGTCTCTCTGTGTCCCCCCCCATTCTCCAAGGTTTGTTATGTCGCATACTTTAGGGTCGGGAGTCCACAAGGAACCTATCAATGTCAGGTCACCGTGGGGCTACCAACAAGAGGGGCCCTGCACGGCTGCTGGGTGACGTTGGTGGTGTTCAGTGGTGCCTATTCTGAACAAACATGCGCAGGGTAGGACGCCACCAGCTAACCCCTGGTGACGACAGTGATTAGCTCAGTCCGGAGCCATGTGGTGAGATGCCCACCCAGAGTGGCGACCACCACAACCTTCCTTCAACA
>CM060316.1:26252948-26260448 GCA_030674155.1 Stramonita haemastoma | reverse complement strand
CTCCCGTCCTCAAGGCAGTGTAACCCTTTCTCTCCCATCTTCAACAAGGCAGTGTAACCTTTCTCTCCCGTCTTCAAGGCAGTGTAACCCTTTCTCTCCCATCTTCAACAAGGCAGTGTAACCCTTTCTCTCCCATCTTCAACAAGGCAGTGTAACCCTTTCTCTCCCATCTTCAACAAGGCAGTGTAACCCTTTCTCTCCCGTCTTCAAGGCAGTGTAACCCTTTCTCTCCCATCACCAAGGCAGTGTAACCCTTTCTCTCCCATCTTCAAGGCAGTGTAACCCTTTCTCTCCCATCACCAAGGCAGTGTAACCCTTTCTCTCCATCACCAAGGCAGTGTAACCCTTTCTCTCCCATCACCAAGACAGTGTAACCCTTTCTCTCCCATCCTCAAGGCAGTGGAACCCTGTCTCTCCCGTCCTCAAGGCAGTGTAACCCTTTCTCTCCCATCTTCAAGGCAGTGTAACCCTTTCTCTCCCATCTTCAAGGCAGTGTAACCCTTTCTCTCCCATCTTCAAGGCAGTGGAACCCTGTCTCTCCCATCCTCAAGGCAGTGGAACCCTTTCTCTCCCATCTTCAAGGCAGTGTAACCCTTTCTCTCCCATCTTCAAGGCAGTGTAACCCTTTCTCTCCCATCCTCAAGGCAGTGTAACCCTTTCTCTCCCATCACCAAGGCAGTGTAACCCTTTCTCTCCCGTCCTCAAGGCAGTGTAACCCTTTCTCTCCCATCACCAAGACAGTGTAACCCTTTCTCTCCCATCCTCAAGGCAGTGTAACCCTTTCTCTCCCGTCCTCAAGGCAGTGTAACCCTTTCTCTCCCGTCCTCAAGGCAGTGTAACCCTTTCTCTCCCATCATCAAGACAGTGTAACCCTTTCTCTCCCATCATCAAGACAGTGTAACCCTTTCTGTCCCGTCCTCAAGGCAGTGTAACCCTTTCTCTCCCATCTTCAAGGCAGTGTAACCCTTTCTTTCCCATCCTCAAGGCAGTGGAACCCTGTCTCTCACGGTTTGATTTTCAAAGGCAGTAAGCTTAACTTGACATCACACATGCACGTCGAACACCTACCTGTTCAGCTTTTTAAACGTTGTGGTGCATCCTAGTGCAAAGTCAGGACCATGCTAGGGCCAAAAGTTCAAAACCCAAAAGCCCCTAACTAAAACATGACACTGTTCACTTTAGCACTGTGGCTTAACCCTTGCACCCCCACTCCTTACTATGTACCATTCAATCTAAACAAGTGCGGCTTACGAAGTTCATTAGGTGTATTGATGTTGGGGGTGTCTTGCGCGCCCAGTCCTTAACCCTAAACCACTGCCTGTTTCCAGTTGACAGCGACCGGTTGCAGCCCTGCTAGTGATATTGTGTTGAGTTTTCACCTGTAAACCATGATCACGAAAATAGTTCTCTGTAATTTCAGCTAAAAGCAAAGCAAGGACATTTTCAATCCAGGTTTTTGTGTGTGTGCGTGTGTGTGTGTATTCCCGTATCCTGGGTTTGGTTGGGGTTTTTTTTACGTTCCTCAGCTAGAGCTCTGAGGTTCACCAATGGTGAGATCTTTGCGTGTGTGACTACCCTCCCCCCCCCCTTCCCACCACCACCACCACCACCATTTATCTTATTTCGAGGAGGTTGTTCTGTCAAATCAAAAGAGGGGTTCGTTAGCTGATTGAATGACTGCACATGCAGACAAGGACAGGCATGGTTGCCGTGGTATTGCAAAGATACACATTAATCAGAGCCATCACCCACACAGCGTGTGTGTTTCACCACAGCAGATATTATGGCCCACACCTGGACACGATTCATTGCTGATTCATTACAAGGGGATGCAGCTCGAACACTTTATCAGGGAACAAGGATCATGATGATACCCCAGTGTAAACTTGAATACAAAATCACTAGAAGTAAAATATTTTAACGCTAATTGCTGCATGTCGCTTCGGCGTTAAGTTTTTAGGAAGATCTGAAAAAGTGATTTAGATAATGAGAAAGGTGATTGTTTTATTGCACACACACACGCACGCACGCACGCACGCACACACGCACGTACGCACGCACACACGCACACACGCACGCACGCACGCACGCACGTACGCACACACACACACATACACACACCTTAGAATCGAGCAGAAATGGGTTTTTTCCATTCATTCATTAATAAAGAAGATGATTGAACGTTTTATTTCAACTAGTCATTCAAGTGCTCTCAGAATTAATAAAGACTTTCAAGTTCATAATACAGGCAAAGGAGCCAAGAAAACAACGTAAAATAATCATAGAAAACCCATAATAAAAAAGGGTAAGTTATCAACCACTAATCTTCTCCATAGTGATGGCCATCTTTCACATCCCAGACAGATGACAGGAAGATTCCTGAACACTGTGGCACTGTCCTCTGGTCCTCAAGCCTTGGCAATGACAGAGAGAGAGAGAGAGAGAGAGAGAGAGAGAGAGAGAGAGAGAGAGAGAGAGAGAGAGAGAAGAGAAGAGAAGAGAAGAGATGTAGCCTATCTACAATGGAGACGTCATGAATTGATACTTGGCCAGGCCAATGACACCTGTCCCGTGAAGTGACCTGTGATTGGCACCTGCATTGATTGGTCAGGGTGCTGATGAAGGGGGGGCGACTCGTGACAGAGATTAATACACTGCATTACATCTGCTTGACCCCTATGGTGGACACGCAGAAATGGAAATGCCCGAGCTGATTGTCAACCTAATCACTTCTCACCCCCTGTCCCTTTTAACGATCGCTGGCTGAAGGAGAGTGGAGGGGGGTAAGGGGTGGGGGGTGGGGTGGGGATGGGGGTGGAAGGGGGGGTTAGAGAAGGAGCAATGACCCTCTATTGTACACATGACCTCTCTCCTCCTCCTCAGCCTCCCTTTTCTATCTCCCAATTTTTCTTCTCTCTCCTTCTCTCCTCTCCTCTCCTCCATCCTTTCTCTCCCTCATTTCATCTCTAGCTTTATTTTTTGCCTTTCTCACCCCTTCATATATATATATATATATATAATATATATTATATATATAATATATATATATATATATATATATATATATATATATATATATATATATATATATAAAAAAGAGATCGTAGGGGAATGAGGCGTCCGAGACCTCACTTCTCCAGGGGCCAGCATATTGAGGGCGGTGTCCATCTCCTCTCCCTCGCTGCTTTACCATCCCTGACCCTCAAAAGGGCAGGTACCCATTTACAGCTGGGTGAACTGGGGGACTGTACTGAAACAAAGACACGTTGGTCACCTATCCAACTGGTAACCACGCTCGATGCTGCTTAACTGTAGGTTGGGGAAAGCAAGTGCTCTGACCACTGAGTTATCACGTCCCCTTACAATACCGTGTCTTTGAAAGAGATAGAGAAGAGGGGGGGGGGGGGGGGGGGTACCATACTCCAATACCAAAGGAAAAATCGGGAAATATGGGAAATGTTCTTGCACGTTCCCCAGCTTAACATCCAAGAGTCACCCCACAGTATGCACTCCGGAATACTGACTCCTCATATGTGGACATCAGTGAGAGACTACCAGTAACACTGCATGAGAAGATTGCATGCAGGTCTGTTTTCAACTAGGCCTACATAAATCGCCAGATAGGCAGCTATTCTCCGACTTCCTATGATTTTTTCCTTTCTTTGTCTTTAAGGAGAGTGTTGGTTGTTACACAAAGAGCTTGTCCTGGTTTGAAGACAATCTCATCATAAACGTTTCAAAGCATGGCCATCAATGTTTGAATGCAGGCCTTTGCACTCCGCATTACATTAACAACTATTAATTTTACCCTGTGTTGATACTGGGGGGCCTGTTACTATGAGTAGCATTCCCATCTTATGACAATTCAGTGTTAGAAATTCCCTTGTTTTTTTAACCCTCTCTTTGTTTTTGTCTTGTTCCTCTTCTTCCTGTGTACCTCCATCGTTCTCTACCTTTTTTGCTGTCTTGTCTCTATTTTCAGTTTTTTTTTCCCTTCAGAAAGAATTGACAGATAACACTTCTTTCCCACGCTTAATTAAGTCAGATGCCCTGGGCCTGACTTGTCAGACGAGTACTATCAGTGCAATGCATTTTTCGCTCATAAGACAGACAACGGTGGTTGCTAGTGTCTAGATGTCTGAGCGTTCGACAACGAGAAAGAAGAGAAGAAGAAGAAGAGGAAGAAGAGAAGAGAAGAGAGAAGAAGAAGAAGAAGAAGAAGAAGAAGAAGAAGAAGAAGAAGAAGAAGAAGAGTAGTAGTAGTAGTAGTAGTAGTAGTAGTAGTAGTTAGTAGTAGCAGTAGTAGTAAGTAGAAGTGAAGTAGAAGTAAGTAGTAGTAGTAGTAGTAGTAAGTAGTAGTAGTATGAGTATAGTAGTAGTAGTAGTAGTAGTAATAGTAGTATAGTAGTATGTAGTAGTAGTAGATAGTAGTAGTAGTAAATAGTAGTAGTAGTAGTAGAAGTAAGGTAAAGAAGAAGAGAAGAAGAGAAGAAGAAGAAGAAGAAGAAGAAGAGAAGAAGAGAAAAGAACAACAACAACAACAACAACAACAACAACAACAACTGAACAACAACAACAACACAACAGAAAAACTTGGCCTTGCCCGCCTGTATGGGAAACAACACCCTTAACAATCTCACTGTACAATGTTCTTTGCTCTATTCAGCAGTGGTATTGTTCGGCATTGAGGGGAGAGTGTTTTCAGGGGCAGAGAGGGGGTATGGATGGGGAATCAGGGAGAAGAGGCGGTGTAGTAGGAGGAGGGGAGGAGGAGGAGAAAGAAGGGAATGTGGTAAGTGGTGGAGTTGATTGGGAGCAAGTGTCGAGATCATTAGTGTCATACGGGATTCCTCTACCCTCCCTACCTTGTGTATGTGTAGTGCTAGCTAGTGCTGTGGTGGTTGCCCCGGCTCTGTGTGTGTGTGTGTGTGTGTGTGTGGGGTGGTGTGTGTGTGTGGGTGTGTGTGTGTGTGTGTGTGTGTGTGTGTGTGTGTGTGTGTGTGTGTGTGTGTGTCCTGTCTGTGTCTGTGTGTATGCACGCAATAAACCTGAATTTCTCTGTTTATTGAAATAAGAAAGTATTGGTACGAACGGGTTTTTTTTTGTGTGTGTGTGTGTGTGTGTACACACACGCAATAAACCTGAATTTCTCTGTTTATGAAATAATAAAGTATTGGTATTAAGGGTTTTTTTCGTTTTTGAAAAAAAATTGTCAGAGCATTCTTTGCTTGCCTGCTTTATCATTTGTTCTATCTGCTGCTATTTTGCAAACTAATTAGCTGTAGAAGAAGAAAAGAAAACCCGCAAACCCCACTACCTTGAGTTATAAAACAACTCTGTTGTGAACGTAAAAAAAAGCAAAAACAGCTTCACAAATAACAGGACAAAAAAAGTGAGGTGTGAGAGATAATAACGCGGTATTGTTTGAAAACAGTTTCTTCGCTCTTAAAAATTTTCTTCATTTCTTTTAACACTGACAGCCAGAAGAGCGCTTTTCTTCCTTTTGTTAGTGTTTTGTCACTCATATTCACACTCAAAACAAAAAGAAGAAAAAAGATTAGTATCACATAAAACCACAAAGGATAAGGAAAGGACAATGCAATAAAGGGACGTTAAGAAGGAGGGACAAGTAAATCTGCCGGGCTACACTACACTACACTACACTACACTTACACTACACTACTACACTACACTACACACACTACACTACACTACGCTACGCTACGCTACACTACACTACACTACACTACACTACGCTAACGTACACAAACAACTACACTAGGCTTTTCTTTCTATCTGAATACAGTAAAGACGGTACGGATTATTATACACGGTACACCAGATACGGTACAGAATGGTACATGGCATACCAGATACGGTACAGAATGGTACATGGATACCAGATACGGTACAGAACGGTACATGGCATACCAGTACGGTGCAGAATGATACATGGCATACCAGATACGGTACAGAATGGTACATGGCATACCAGATACGGTACAGAAGGGTACAGTGTATACCATATACGGTACAGAATGGTACATGGTATACCAGATACAGTACGGAATGGTACATGGCATACCAGATACGGTACAGAACGGTACAGTGTATACCATATACGGTACAGAATGGTACATGGTATACCAGATACGGTACAGAATGGTACACGGTACACCAGACTCGGTACGGAATGGTACACGGTACACCAGACACGGAACGGAAATGGCGTGGCACGGCACGATGCGGATCTCCTTGCTGTGTGTGGGTCATATTTCCCCATACATTTCCAAGATGGCTTGCCGTCAGTGGCTGTCTGACCGTGTGAATTATTATATGCTTGTAACTGAAGCTGGTGGTGATGATGACTAGCCCCAGTTTAAGAACTCTTCCCCTAAAGGTCAAAGCGTTAGAGACACCCCCCACCCAGTGTGACCTTCACCATGACCTTGGCCATATAGCATAATCAGCGTTCAAATTATATAAGTTATTCCCAATTCGACACGTTTAAGATTACAAATTGCTTTTTTTTCCCACTTTTATATGATGTCACAAAGTATGTAAGGTATGCACAGCAATTCGAGTCATGTCATTGTAGGAGTCGCTTTGTCTACATAAGCAGTAATGTGAATTTACCATGAGGGTGGGGTTGAACTTTAAGATAAGCTTGAAGCCTTTCTCTGCTGTATTGTTGTCTGCTTATGATATGTGTATGTTTGATAAACGATGTTTAAACCAAAGCCACAAGTCGCAGATTCGATCCTAGTTTCAACCCCAGCTTTTTCTCTGCCTACTAGATCTTGTGAGTAGTGTGGTCTGAGTACTAGCCTTTCGCGTGAGACGACAAACCTGAGGTCCCATGTGCAACATACTTTCAGTGCATGTAAAAAAATCCGCGGTAAGGTGAAAATTATCTCTGGCGAAATTCTGTAGAAAAAAAAAGAATTTTCGAAGGAAAACGAGCCACATGCAGAAAGGATATTTGGGATGGAAAGGGGTGGGGTGGTTCTGTTCTTGTGGCAACACACTCTCCCTGGGGAGAGCAGCTCAAAAATTTCACTCAGAAAAATCTGGCGTCACTGAAAGTGGTGCTACCATACACACACAACACAGCACAACCCAATGCAACACAACACTTTAAATACAATACGTTACAATACAAACAGCAGAGTACTACAACTATACAACACTGTAAATACAATACGTTACAACACAACACAGCACAACCCAATAAACACAAACAAAATACAGTAAATACAATGCGTTACAACACAACACGGCACAATTACAATTCAAATACAACACGTAAATACAAATGTTACAACACAACACAGCACAATATACGATACAATACAATACAACACAACACAACACAATACAGTAAAGGCGATACGTGACAATACAACACACCACCATACAGTACAACACTATACAATAAATCTATCCCACAAAAAGCGGTGTCATGACTATGACGACAACGAACAAGAGTAGAATAGAGCC
>CM060316.1:26245448-26247948 GCA_030674155.1 Stramonita haemastoma | reverse complement strand
AGAAGTGAGGAAAAAGATGAGAGAAGCCAAAGAAGCGTGGATAGAAGAACAATGCAACAACATCGAAGCTGGAATGACCAAGAACAGCTTACGACACTTTGAAAGCACTAACGAAAACCACACAGCCTAAAGCCTCTGTTATTGAAGACAAAGAAGGAAATCTTTTAACGGAAAACAATGCCATCCTCCAACGCTGGACAGAATACTGTGAGGGATTGTACAACTACCCACTACGCCCAGATACCAACATAGTTTCTGACAACCCCCCTGAACACCAAGATAAAGACCCACCAATACTAAGGTGTGAAGTAGATGCAGCTATTAGACAATTGAAGAAGGGGAAGTCCCCTGGAATCGATAACATCCCAGCTGAACTATAAAAAAAATGGAGGGAATGAAACAGCAAGGCGATTCACAGAACTTTGTCAGAAGATCCACGACACCAAAGAATGGCCAAAAGAATGGACACAGTCTCTTGTAATACCCCTGCCAAAGAAAGGAAACCTCAAACAGTGCCAGAACTACAGAACCATCAGTCTCATAAGTCATCCTAGCAAGATCATGCTGCAGGTAGTCCTCAACAGACTGAAAAACCAAGCGGAAAAAACTCCTGGCAGAAGAACAAGCGGGCTTTAGACCAAAACGCAGCACAATGGAACAAATTTTCAATCTGAGAATTCTGATAGAGAAGCATCTCCAACACCAAAAAGACTTGTACCACAATTTCATAGACTTCAAAAAGGCCTTTGACAGGGTATGGCATGACGGCCTCTGGCAAGTACTCAGGCACTTCAACATTGACAGCTGTCTAATTGAAGTCATCAAAGCTCTGTACGAGAACGCAAAAAGTGTAGTTTTTATGAACAATCACGTGGGCGAGTTCTTCAAGACCACAGTTGGGGTTCGCCAGGGCTGCCTTCTCTCACCTGTACTCTTCAACCTCTTCCTCGAAAACATCATGACAGAGACACTGCAAAAACCACCACACTTCCATCTCCATTGGTGGAAGACCCCTTTGCAACCTCAGATTTGCAGATGACATTGACCTCATGGGCAGCAGCAAACAAGAACTGCAAATCCTCACAGACAATTTAACAGATCGAGCGAGCGCATACGGCATGGAGGTCAGTACAGAGAAATCAAAGATCATGGTCAACAGCGCGAGTAATGACATCACGGAAATAAAGATGAATGGAGAAACACTAGAAGAGGTGAGCCAATTCAAATACTTAGGCTCCATCCTAACAAAAGATGGCACATCAAACAATAAAGTGAAAGCTCGCATTGCAACAGCAACATCTGCTCTAGTCAGACTCGAGAAGATCATCAGAAGCAACAACATCAGCTTCTGCACCAAATACCACCTTTACAAATCCCTCGTGATATCTATCCTCCTATATGGCTGTGAATCATGGACTCTGACAGCAGAGTTAGAGAGGAGAATCCAAGCATTCGAGAACAAGTGCCACAGAAGACTCCTCAAAATATCATACAAAGAACACAAGACCAATAACTATGTGAAAGAAGAAATCAAAAAGCGTGTGGGCCCCCAAGAGCCTTTGCTCTCCACCATAAAGAGGAGACAGCTGATGTGGTTTGGTCACACCACAAGACACAACACCCTAGCAAAAACCATCCTGCAAGGAACAGTCGAGGGCAAGAGAAGAAGAGACCGCCAAAAGAAATCATGGGTTGACAACATCAAAGACTGGACCGCCCAACCCCTGCAACACCTCCTACTAGCCACACAGGATCGTGAAGCATGGAAAAAGATCTCTGTTGCGTCTTCTCTCATGTCCCCCCTACGTCCTTTGGGACATGGGACTGAGTGATGAGTGATGAATGTAGCCCACAGCTGCTGTCTTGGAACTAGGCCTATATGTGGCTTGCTTCGTCCTAACCACTTCTTCAATACCTCCTCCTCCTTTCTTTCTGTGTGTGTGTGTGTGTGTGTGTGTGTGTGTGTGTGTGTGTGTGTGTGTGTGTGTGTGTGTGTGTGTGTGTGTGTGTGTGTGTGTGTGACAGAGAGAGAGAGAGAGGAGGGTGGAGGGTGGTTACCAGATTTGTTGTTGGTTGTTTTTTTTTGCTGTTGTTCTCCTTTGGTTTTATTTGGGTTTTTTTTTGTCTTTTCCTCGATTATTTTTTTCATTGTGGAGGGTGGGGTGTTAAAGGTATTGTTGTGCTTCTTTTTATTTTTATGCCCTGTTTGTTGTTGCTGTTGTTCCTGTTCCTGTTTTTGTTCTTGTTGTTGTTGTTGTTGTTGTTGTTGTTCTTCTTCTTCTTCTTCTTCTTCTTCTTCTTCTTCTCCTTTCTCCTCCCCTCCTCCTCCTCCCCTCCCTCCTCTTCCTCTCCCCCCCTACCCACCTCTTCCTTCTCACCCATAATCACCTTCCCTTCTTCCCCCACAGTCTAGCTTTTTTGTGGTTTCTCTCTCTCTCTGTGTCTCTCTCTCTGTGTCTCTCTCTCTGTGTCTCTCTCTCTGTGTCTCTCTGTGTCTCTC
>CM060316.1:26237948-26240448 GCA_030674155.1 Stramonita haemastoma | reverse complement strand
TGCGCACGCCGCGCGCGCGCACTCACGCACGCACACACACATACTCACACACACACACACACACTCACTGACTGGCTCACTCACTCACTGACTCACTCACCCGCCCACACGCACACACACCCATGCATGCACCCACGCACCCACGCACGCACACAAACACGCACATGTACACACACACACACACACACCACATCACACAACACACCACACTCAGCACACACACCCATGCACCCACGCACGCACGCCCACCCCCCTCTCCGCACACACACACACACATCTGCTATTTTGTGCACACTTCTCACACATGTTTAAGGAAAATATTAAACCCCTTTCACTACTATTATAGTCCTGGCCCGGAAAGAAAGATGGCTGACAAATAAATTATGCAATCCCTTAAGAAGAAAAAGTGGAAGTGGACAAACCGGTTCATTGAAGAGAAAAGGCAAACATCATTTAAAAAAAAAAATAATAAGAGCCTTCACGAGACAAAAAGCAAAAACATTTGCATTGCATGTAGGCACCTTCCCGGTAGATTGCTGACAAGTTTGATTCATAGCATGACAATGAGAGAGATCCTCTTCTTTGCTTGGCCAGTGTTTGAAGGAAGCTTTCGGATGAGGTAGTGGCCATTGTGGACACGTGATGTAGCCCACAGCTGCTACAGCTGTCTTTGAACTGTGTGGACCTAATTACATTTCCATTACCCCTGTTCATGTCGATTTGAAAGAAAGGCTCTAACCATGTTTTTGTCTGTTTAAAAAAAAAATTAATGATGTTTTTCTGTCATTATGTTTCTTCTGTCGTTCACTTTTTTCTTTTTTATATTTGATTGTTTTGCTTTTAATAATTATTTGTTTTTGTTTTTTTAATTTCTGTTTTCATATTTATGCCTGCTGTTGTTGTCTTTGTTTTAATTGTTAGTCGTCTACTACTACTATTTCTGCCACCACCACCACCACCACCACCACACCACCACCACCACCACCACACACCACCACCACCACCACCACCACTCACACACACTCACCACTACCTACTACTACTACTACTACTACTACTACTACTGCTGCTGCTGCTGCTGCTGCTGCTGTGCTTTCTGCTGCTGCTGCTGCTGCTGCTACTGCTACTGCTATGCTACTACTATCTACTACTACACTCTTCTCTCTCTCTCTACCTCCTCCTCCTCCTACTCTCCTCCACTCCTCTCCTCTCTCCTCCTCCTCTCTCCTCCTCCTCCTCTCCTCCTCCCTCCTCCTCTCCTCTCTTCCTCTCCTCCTCCTCCTCCTCTCCTCCTCCTCCTCCTTCTCCTCCTCCTCCTCCTCTCCTCCTCCTCTCTCCTCTCCCTTCCCTCCTCCCTCCTCCTCCTCCTCCTCCCTCCTCCTCCTCTCTCCTCCTCCTCCTTCCTCCTCCTCCTCCTCTCCTCTCCTCTCTCCTCCTTCCTCCTCCTTCCTCCTCCTCCTTCTCTCCTCCTCCTCTCCTCCTCCCTCCTCTCCTCCTCCATCTCCTCTTTTTTACGCATCCTTTCCTTCTTTTTCCTTCTGTTTTTTTCCTCCTCCCTCTCCCACTTCCTTGTCCAACTTTCCTTCTTTCTGACTTTAAAAAAATCATTTGCATCTTTCCCTTCATTTCCACCATTTGTATGTGCATCATGTTTCTGCATCATGCTGTTGTACTTGTGCCTGTTGCCGACCTCTTCAGCAATCAGCTTCATACAACTGCAGTCAGGAGAGTCTTGTGAAGGGGCAATGTTGCAGGCTTCGCTGCATCTTGAAAACATCACTTGTCACATCTGCATTTATGATGTCAACAAGATGCTGAATGGCTCCCACAGTTTCTTTTCCTTTATCCTGCCTCCTCTCCCCCCTCCCCCACCCCACCCCACCACTCACACACACACACACACAAACAGCCCACTTGATGTTTCGATTTTTTTTTTTAAGGATACAAAAGCATCTTGTCCCATTCCAGTCTCCATCACCCCCTACACTGATGCATCCGTTCATCACCAGGCCATTTTCTAAGCAACTGTAGATTTATTTTTTTGGAAACGTTAGCTAATCAAAATGGAAGTTCTGGGGAAATGGGAAAGATAAAGATATATACAAAAAAGGATGGAAAACATGCAGTGCTTTGTGGCTCACTAACGTTTTTTATTTATCTGTTTCTTTCTTTATTGATTGATTGATTTATTTATTCTTTTATATCAAGGATAGTGGAATAAGCACTCATGTGCTTTTTTTTTTTTTACATCCAGTACCGGTGTGTATGCAGATTTGTAAATTTTGTCATCTGTTCCCACCGGCACACAATGCATCACATAGATTACCCTGATGTGGACAAACACTCATTCATATCAGAGTACTTCATCCCAAAATAACCTTAACAGTCTCTTCTGTATCATGTGCAAAAAAAAAAAGGATTATAATAAGTATTTTAAGTACCTACCAGAAAAAATAACAGAGCAGGAGGAGGAGATACACCTAGTGCAATACACTTCAGG
>CM060316.1:26225448-26232948 GCA_030674155.1 Stramonita haemastoma | reverse complement strand
TTATGAGAGTCACAGGATGAGGGGTTGGGGTAGGGGGTTGTCATGGGATCTACTTTTTAAGGGAATCAATTAGAATGTTTTATGGCAAAAAGTGCGATTCTAGTAGAGAGGGGATATTTCTGCTGGCATTAAAAACACTTCAGTATATCAATATTCATGAAAGTTATTCCTCCCAATTTTCTTTCTTTCTTTCTTTCTTTCTTTCTTTCGTTCTTTCTTTTGCTTTCTTTCTTTCTTTCTTCTTTACTTTCTCTCTCTCTCTCTCTCTCTCTCTCTCTCTCTCTCTCTCTCTCTCTCTCTCTCTCTCTCTCTCTCTCTCTCTCTCTCTCTCTCTCTCTCTTCTTTTCTTTTTTTCTTTTCTTTTCTTTTCTTTCTCTCTATCCTTCTCTCCAGTATCTGGTAAAAAAACACACACAAAAAAAAACAAAGCAAAGGGGAAGTTTAAAAGTCTAAACCTCTAAAGCCTCTTCTTAGCTTTCCATTGAAGCCTCATTGTCTTTCTTTTGTGCAAACAAGACTGGAGTTCAGTGCTGCATGCAGGCTTACTCATCCTCATCATTCTGTTCCCACCAGTGCAAACTTCTCACTGTTACATGGCTGTACCGAGTCTGATGGATTACGTTTTGCTTTGAAGGCGGATTGTGAGGGGCAGGGGGGCTGGGGGGGGGGGGGAGGGGGGCGGGGCAGCAGACAGAGTGTGGGGGGGGGGGGGGGAGCGGGGAAAGGACAGTGAACACGAGAATGCTAATGACTCAGGCCAAGCTGGCTAGTAAAGAGACTTGATCTGCCAGGAAAAGATGAGCTTGTTTGCTGTTGATGTTATTGTGTTGTGTTTTTTGTTGTTGTTGTTTTTTTATTATTAGTGTGTTGTTTTGTTTTTTTTCTGAAACAGATATCTTGATGGGAAAGGATTTTTGTGGGGGGTGGGGGAGGGGTGGGGTTGGGGGTGATGGGGGATGTTAGATGGGTTTGGGTCTTTGTCTGCCTTCTTTTTTTTCTGAGTGAGTGTTGGTGTAGGAGTATGGTGTGTGTGTGTGTGTATGTGTGTGTGTGTGTGAGAGGTGTGTGTGTATCTGTGTATCTGTGTGTGTGTGTATCTGTGTGTGTGTGTGTGTGTGTGTGTGTGTGTGTGTGTGGTGTGTGTGTGTGTGTGTGTGTGTGTGTGTGTGTGAGACCTTTGCTTTCAGGTAATTCCGTGACAGCTCAGATTTCACACAGTCCTGGGTTGTGCTTTAAGCAATGCCAGATTAAGAATTATATTGTCCTGCTCTCTCTCTCTCTCTCTCTCTCTCTCTCTCTCTCTCTCTCTCTCTCTCTCTCTCTCTCTGTGTCTCTCTGTGTCTCTCTGTCTCTGTCTCTGTCTGTCTGTCTGTCTGTCTGTCTGTCTGTCTGTCTGTCTGTCTGTCTGTCTGTCTTCTCCTCTCTCTCTCTCTCTCTCTCTCTCTCTCTCTCTCTCTCCTCTCTCTCTCTCTCTCCTCTTTTGTTATCCTAATTCACTTTTTTGTAACTGACTTTTCTGTTAATTCTTTTTTTCTTTTTTGGTTGTTACTGTTGTTGTTGTTTTTTATCCATCACCAAATACTAAAGAGTTCGGCAACCCCCTTCATGTATGGGCCAATGGCCTTTTTGTGAATAAATGATCGTTCGAGTTCGAGTCTCTCTCTCTCTCTCTCTCTCTCTTTCTTTCTTCTCTTTCTTTCTTCTTCTTTCTTTCTTCTCTTTCTTCTTCTTTCTTTTTCATGATGATGATGATTAATAAACATATATAATGATGAAATAAAATAAATAAATAAAAAATGAATAAATACATAAGTAAATAAATAACTGTACAAATTGTCAATGTCCCCCCCGCCCCCTTTTTTTTCCTCTTCTCTTATTGCTAGTACTGAAAGTTGTTGAATCTTCTTACATCTCTCGAGAGAAAAGTTTTCCGGTAAAGTGCTTAGTGAGATGTCAGACAGACTTTCTGATGCAGAGAACAAGGATTTACAGGACACCCAAAAAGCTCATGGGAATGAGTGAGCAGGCAAGAAGAGAAAAGAGAGGAAGACAGGCAGAGAGGAGAGAGAGAGAGAGAGGAGAGAGAGAGAGAGAGAGAGAGAGAGAGAGAGAGAGAGAGAGAGAGAGGAGAGAGAGAGAGGAGGGAGAGGGAGGAGAGAGAGAGAGAGAGAGAGAGGGGGGGGGAGGAGAGAGAGAGAGAGATCAAATCAAATCAAATCAAATCAAATCAAATCAAATCAAATCAAAACAAACTCTTTTATTTCGAGGATAATGAATGAGCATTCATGTGTTTTTTTTACATCCAGTCCCCGCCCTTATCAGGGATTACATCAATTTAAGAAACACCTCCAACTAACAACAATAATAAACCAAACAACAAGGCCAAAACAACAAGAGAATAATAAACAGAAGACAAGATGTAAGGACAGAAGATATAATAGAATTACAAAGACGCAATACGGTGAACTAAAATTAATAATTAACAATCAAATCATCATTATAATAGAAAGCAAAAACAAAGTGAAACTAGAAAATCGATAATAAGTAAGTAGTAATTAAAACAAAACAAACAAACGTAGTAAATAAAATATAACAAGTTAGCTACTGGGTACATTATCCAACCATCATCTGTCAACAAAATTAGTCATAGGCCTAGAGATCATAATACTTTGGTAATAGAGGGGAAAAAACAAACAACCCCCCGCCCCCCAAAACAAACCCAAAAAAATCCCACCTTAATCAAAATATCTTCATTTTGGGGAAGAACTACCAATGGCAAATTACATAAACATGAGACAGACAGACAGACGACAGACAGACACAGACAGACAGACAGGACAGACAGACAGACAGACGAAAATGAATCAATGAATCAATGGTCTTAAGTTTTCTCAGTGGTTACAGATAAGCACTAAGCATTCACGTACTTTTTTTTCATTCCCCCCTTGATTAAGAACTGACTATCACAAAAACCAGAAGAGAGGACAGAGAGAGAGAGAGAGACAGAGAGAAGACAGAGAGACAGAGAGAGAAGCAGAACAGAGACAGAGAGAGAGGAGAGAGGAGCTTTCCTTTTGATCTCATGTGTTTCTCGGGATGCTTTGTCATTCTCCCTTTAGGGAATGTTGAAGGATTTCAGGCCGGGGAAAGCAGTGTGTGTGTGTGTGTGGGGGGGGGGGGGGGGGAGGGGGGAGCAACAACACAGGGCTGCTGTATTCACACCACACCACACAACCACCAGTCTTTCTAATCCTCTCCACACTTTTGATCCAGTTTGCAGAATTGTTTTACTGAATATGTCTGGTTTAGCCAAAGATTCATGCAAAATTAATGAGTGTGTGGTGAAGAAACTTTATATTTTTACTTTTGGAGAAAAAAAACCACTTCAAAAACTTTGTTTTTCCTTGTTAAGAGTTGTAAGAAGATTTGCTGATTTCATTCGGTTCAGACAAAATGAATACAGGGGGAGGTTTTCACAGTGTGGTCTACACAAGATCTGCTGTAGAGAGTTTTTTGAAAGCTTGCAAGATTTTGTTGGTGTTGTGCGTTTTTGCCCTCTCCCTTGCACGCTCAGGGACCCATTCACTCCATTCATGAGCCTTGTTCCCAGGTGAAAACCCAAGAGAGAGAGAATTGAACCGTGCTCCATGCAGACTGCTTCTGAAAGACGGCATGATACCTTTGTCTTAACTTTGCGGGCTGGATGTAAAAAGAAAAAGCACATGAGGGCTTATTCATTATCTTTGAAATAAGAGAATTTGATTGATGGATTGTCTAGTTCCAGACTGCATTGATCTTCTTCATCTCCAACTGCTCAGACAGCAGCTTTTGTTGTTTGTCATTGGGTGAAAATGCATTGGGCTGCAGTTAAGCGCCTGACAAGTCAGGTCCAGTGCATCCGACTTCAGTGTGGGAGAGTAGTGTTATCTTTTCAGTTTTTCTGGGAAAAAAGGCAGGAGAAATGACCAGGAAGGCAGAGAGTTGACAAGAGGAAGGTGACAGGGAGGAACAGGAACAAAGGCAGAAATAAAGAGGGGGATAGAAGAGACGGAATTCATAGCACATAACTTCCATAAGGTGGGGATACTACTTATACTGATAAGCCCCTGGTATCCCAATGAGGGAGAGACTGCATTGATAATTACGTTTTGGGGTTTTCTTTGTCACACTGCATGATTGAGAGCTCTCCCTTCTGCAATCATTGATCATTGAGTAAACAATACTTAAATAATTATGGTGATGCATCTTTCAATGTGTCCATCTTCCTTTTGGTGTAATTTAGAAGGAATATGCCACTGCTGTAACATTTCGTCGAGAAAAAAAAATCAGAAATGAAATAATTCTTCCTGTCCTGTTTGTGTTCTGCAGATTGAACTTTCATATCATTTTCTTTTCTTTCTGTCTTTTTTTTATAGTTTTTCTTTCAGATGTCTTTTTATTCTTTTCAAATGTTCAGAAAGATAGCGTCTGTACCAACATCCAGGTTATGATAATTCTGCCATTGCTATCAATATGTTAGTTTAAAGGTTGAATTTGATTGTGTCTTTGAAGTGAACAGTGCGATCAGGTATTTTTGTTTCCGATATAATCAGAATGTGGGTGGGATAGTCAAGTGGTCAGAGCACTCGCTTTTCCCCAAGTCAAAGTTAAGCAGCATCGAGTAAGGTTACCAGTTGGATGGTGACCTTCTGCACGCCTTGGCTTCGTACAGTCCCCCCAGTTCACCCAGCTGTAAATGGATACCTGCCTGTTTAGGGTCAGGGAAGGTAAAGCAGCGAGGGAGAGGAGATGGGCACCGCCCTCACTCAATATGCTGGCCCTTAAGAGAAGCTGAGGTCTCTAATGCCTCACTCGCCTACGACCGCATTTGGTTATGGGACACCTTTACCTTTACCTTATAATCAGAGAACATTTTGCTTTATTGCATGCATATCTGTTTTGACTGAACAATGTGTTCTTTTGTCTGTTGCAGGTAAGCACATGTGGGCAAGAACGGAATGAGAAGTGACGTGGGAAAAGCTATGTCTGGGAAACGTGATAACCATTCTTCACATTATGGGTGATGGTGTACTATACTGTGAAGAGAGGATGTGTGTGTGTTGTTGTTTGTTGTGTTGTGTGTGTTGTGTGTGTGTGTGTGTGTGTGTGTGTGGTGTGTGGTGTGGTGTGTGTGTGTGTGTGTGTGTGTGTGTGTGTGTGTGTGTTGTTGTTGTTGTTGTTGTTGTTGTTCTTTTTATTCGTATTTTTTCCTCGGTAATTTTGGACTTCCTTGCTTTCTTTGTTGTAAAATGTGTTTTTGTTTTGGAGTGTTTTGCAAATTATTTTTGCATTTTTTGTGTATGTTTCTGCCCTTTAAATTTTGTTAGGTCATTTTCGTTTAATCTCTCGTTCTGATGTATAAGCTTTCATCCTTATTTCTCTTTTTCTCCCCACTACTATGTTCCTCAATAAGAATTTCTCTTTCTTGCTTGCTTTTTTGTTTGCTTGTTTATTTGTATATTTTTGTTTCTGTCCTTTCTACTGCTTCATCCCCTTTGATTTCATTTTTCTAGCTGCTTGCTTGATTTTTGTTTTGTTTCTTTCTTTCTTTTCATGCATTGGCTCTTTTTTGTCTGGTTATATGCTTCTTTTGTCGTGTTGTCTTTCATGTTAGTCGTGTCTCTCTGTCTCTGTCTCTGTCTGTCTCGTCTGTCTCTGTCTGTCTCGTCTTCTCTGTCTGTCTCCTTCTCTCTCCTCTCTCTCTCTCTCTCTCTCTCTCTCTCTCTCTCTCTCTCTCTCTCTCTCTCTCTCTCTCTCGTTTTTGTAAGTTTTACTTTTCCTTCATCCTTTCTCATATTCATACATTTGTTCCTGTAACCGCCACGAGAGAAGACTGACAGACTCAGAAAGTAGTGTAGATGGTGTCAAGGATCTCTTTGTTTATTGTTTGTTTGTTTAGTTTATTCTATGTATGTATTTTGGAAAAGAACTCAATGGCAATGTGACATTTGTTCAGATCTGTACAACACCAGAAAAGAAGAAGAAGAAGAAGAAGAAGAAGAAGAAGAAGAAGAAGAAGAAGAAGAAAGAAACAAAGAAACAAAGAAACAAACAAAAAACAAACAATGTATGTAGATTGGGGTTAGGACATCTTGAAAGGGATGATTGCTTTCGTTTAAACAAAACATAAAACGTCTAGTTGGAAAGAGAATAAGAAATAATAATTTTATAAAGAACGAAACGACACCCGACCGACTCTTTCAATCGTTTTTGTGTTTAGCTGGCAACTCATTCCCAGCACACTCACCCCGCAGACAGATAAATTAAACTCTCGGCTTTGATCTGGAAAGTGATTTGAGTTTGTTTGGGTTGGTTTGGGGGTTGTTTTGTTGTTGTTTTTTTCTTTTTTGGCAAGCGCAGCATCCTGTTCGGGTGTGTGTTTTTTAAATCTTTTTTGTTGTTGTTGTTGCTTGCTTTTGATATTATAGTGAAACGAAAGTGTGTGTGTGTGTGTGTGTGTGTGTGTGTGTGTGTGTGTGTGTGTGTGTGTGTTGTGGTGTGTGTGTGTGTGTGTTTTGATTTGGTGGGGGGGGGGGGGGGGCTGTAGAAGAATATCAGCGCTTTGTGGACATTGTGATCAGAGGTGAGGCCTGTTCAGCTTCCTGATCTTTAGCAGGCGACAATCAACGGCAAACAGCCACTTCCAGAAACACACTAGGAAAGAGAAACCTTTCTAGACATAAGTGCACTCCTTGGGAATACAAGGAGTGTGTCAGTATAAATGCCATCCCCACCTTCTGGAAATTCTGTGCTAGGAATTCCCTCTTTTTTTTTATCCCTCTCTTTGTTTCTGCCTGGTTACTGTTCTTCCTGTCACCTCCTCCTTGCCTGTTTTCCTCTGCCTTCTTGGTCCTTTCTCCTGCTGCCCCTTTTTTTCCTCCCAGAAAGACTGAAAATATAACAATTCTCTCTTAACACAGCAAGAGCAGCACAACATATTTCCATTCATATGACAGACAACAGTGGCTGCTGGCTGAGCATTCAAAGACAAAGATGAACGAGAAGAAGAAAGAACTAACCCCAAAATGACCCAAAGCATAAAATTAATGGAAGAAGGCGAAGTAGATGACTATTTGATTATAGCAGAGCAAATAAGGCAATGCCACCATTGTCTGTCTCTTGAGAATTTTAAGAGGCCATCAATGGTTTTGGGGGTTGGTTTTTTTGTGTTTTTTTTCTTGTCAGACACGACATAAAGGCACAGCTTCTAAAGAAGAATGAAAATAACCAGAGGTATTTTGATTGTTTTTAAGTTTGTCCTGAACTGAACCCCCAGGACACTCACACCACAGACAGATAAATCACGGACTGTTTTTCATCTTTAAAGTGGTTCTTCTTCTTTTTTTTAATGACGGCTTTAATATCTTCTTTTTTTTGTATCTGACTCTTTGTTTGCTTGCTCCTGGGTGTGTTCATTATTTCCGGCCTTACTTGGTTGGGGATTTTTAAAGTTAGACACTG